>CM062812.1:236342183-236941144 GCA_031772625.1 Pinus tabuliformis | reverse complement strand
ACCTTTTAAATTTGAATTCGACCATTCCCCCCAATTTTGAGCCATTAATTCTTTCTTGGTGGCAGGTTTTCCCAAATCTTGCCCATAAATCGTGTCTTAAATGCCCGACGCCCACTCCATTTGGCCTCAAATTGAGCATCCCATCATTAATAGTGACTACAACAGTCACTTTTTGACCAATCTACGTAGTTGCACAACCCTCTGTGTGGTCATGGACCCTGTGACGCTCTACTTCTGTGCGCATCCCCAATATCGTGCAGCTTCCAGGAAGAATAGTTTATAGTCTCGCACTTCCTTTCAACTACCTAGAGTGCTAAGATTGTCCTTCCTGTAGCTATTCAGGTGGTCACACCACCCATGTGGGGCTCCATCCAGTCCTCCACCATGGTTTGCGGAGAATCCCTACCTTCCATAATTGTGGGCGGCCTTGCACACTTTACTACTTGCAACGCACTACCCTGGTCACTACGTTTGGTGCTATGCAGTCCAAGCCAAGGCAACAGGCTAACTAGTTCACGACGATAGTTCTCCAACTTTTCAGTATGATAATACACACCTTGCCTTACCACCCTCGGTTTTTCGACGAGAAATGCTTCCTTTATTTTATCTTCTATCTTCTTGACCTCCACATCCATCAAAGCGCTTTTCTCCCTTAGCCATACCCGGTCTTTTTCAAGTCCGCGAAGTCTAATGTTGCCCTGTCGGATTTCTTCCTCAAGTCTTATATTTTCTATTTCTCGTGGTTGTGTGATTCCTTCATTCCGAGCTTTACGGACTATGCGCGAACTAGGCTTCGTATGCTCCATAGGGATTACAGCCCCTGCTTCATACTTCAGCTTCGGAAGTGCTTACGCGGTTAGGGTTTTGTACATGGTCCTATTATCCCATAGAACCGCTGGTACACGCAGGTCCTAGTCAGTGTGTCTCACATGGTGTACCATGTTCAGCACTTCACACACCTTGTCAAAGGCTTCCCTACGTATAATCTCTGGCGCGCTTGGTTGTATCATACTTCATTGTTTGTGCCCTCGTCACGCTAGCTCCTGCTTGTTGTTTTTCTTTTCTATCGTGAGGGTAGTGTGTGTTCGTCTCGGTTGCATACCATATGCCTATACCCATCTGGAGAGGTGGGAGCACAGGTTGTTTTGTCCATCATACCTGGATTCCATCCACAACTGAGGCATTCCAAACCATATAAGAATCATCGTTCTGCATTTGCGCTGGTTCTCAAAATTGCTTTGATGCGCACCCCACCATCTTGCAGGCGTAGCTCGCAGTGCCCATTTCAAAGTGTTAAAATGCTGCTGTTCTGGCACCTCTCTTTCAAATTTGTGCAGGAATTCATCCACCGTTGTCAACCCGTCATACATAGGCATATCCCTTACCTCTATTGTCACGTAGTGCAATGATCTTACCATCATGGTGCAATTGAGCATGGTTACCTCATGCAACCGGTTTTTCCATCGTTCTATTTCCTCATCTGAATACGATGTGCAGGATCTTTCACACTCCCACGAAATACTGCCATCTGTTGTTGGATTCACCTAGTCTTGCTCCTATGTGGTGATTTTGTAGATACAGTATAGATCGTCGTCTCTCGCGTCATCGCGTACTAGCTCTGTGTAGTGTGATCCTTTTGCAGGGTCTAAAGTTACCACTACACACTGACTTTTTCTCAAAACTCATTTTTTGCTTCTTCAGGTTTATCACTCAGTTCATATCAGTGGCCCAATCGTTTCCTAGTAGTGTGGGATCGGGATTGTTGTCATCAACCAGCTCTATCACTTCAAAATTTGCAAGCGCGCTCGCACCTTCGATGTCTACCATTATTCCCTACAACCTTCCCATTGGTAGGTTCTTCTGTTGGTTCGCCATTCGCAATTGAATAAGGTACCATTGCAACATGGCCCTGCCCATGCACTCCCATTCTACTTTGGCAGTACGTTCGCGTACGATCCTAAATCTAGAATCACTTGATCCATTTGATATTCCCTGATTTGCGTAGTCAATCTCATATCCCTTCCTATTCGTGTTGTGTGCTTCTCGAGCTTCCGGACTACGCATGGTTCTCCTGACCAAACGCACCTAGTGATGAGTTCCTGTAGTCCCTTCATAGCCTTGTTGTCTCCCAGCAGCTTCCTGCATGTCTCCAAAAATGTAGTAAGCATTGACAGGTCCATCTTCAGGTCTAGTTTGTCTTTACTACCTAAAGTGGAGACCTCCATGAATCTCTTCTTAGCTTCCATGAATGTCTCCTTTGCACGCTCCAAATCGAACTCTAGTTCCTTTGTAGGAGCCTTGGGAACCCAAGCACTTTCTTTGGGTTGCTTGCCCTTGTCATCTTCTGTCGTAATACCACCTCATAGCACGATTTTTACATTCGGGTCCTCTTCCGTGGCTCAGACCTCATCATTTACAGATTCTGAGTCAGGGGAGGCTGGAGTATTCCTTTATCACACAACCTCGCTATCAGTGTGGGGCAGTACTCCGTCTCATGATCAAACTAGGTATAATATAAACATGATTCCCTCATCAAATTTGTACAATCGTGGGCATAATTCCCTGGTCCTCTGCAATTGCAACAAATAAGCTATCTGCGACCCCTTCCTAGTCCCATTCCACCTCCACCTCATCCGCGCCCTTGAAATCCAGTGTGCGCCATCCCTATATTTTGATCGAGGGCTCGTGTTTCGGTCAAAAATCTCTAGTCAGGAGTCTAATCCATCATCAGTTCATAACTTCTATTGTGCATTCATGACGGCCTAATGACCTGCAGAAATTACAAAACAACTGCTGGGACATCTGTGTATACTTTTGTAATAGGTGACAGTTATATGCGACATGCTTCCCTCCTATCTGACAAATCGTGCACCATAATGCAGGCACCATGCTCGGTTTTTCTTGTGCCTCTAGTCTCAATGGCATCAGCCCTCATCTCGCTAGGTAGTTCGCAAAGATTGGACAGTGGTCCTTGTCATGTCCCTGGCCTTTGCATTTTATGTACCATACCTCCTCGCGCGCCTCTGACCAAGTTGTCCTATTCTGTTTCAAACTCTACATTTCCAGACACAAATTTTTCAGTTGCATGTGGATTTGTTGGACACCCAGGCCGTGATCTTGTATTGGGGTCTCGTGCAGTCTCAATGCAATCTCCAAATCTTTGGCCTAGGTGGATAACTTCTGCTACGACAATGTCGTCCTTAGATGTCGCGTTAGTGATGCTATAAACCATGCATGGTGCTGCCCATCTATCAAGGCCATGTTGGCTTCGTGAATCATTCCCTTCAATCTCTGATCCAGTTCCCAGGGGGTCTCGCCTAGAAGCATCATGATTTCCTTAAACCTAATAATCGACCGTGTCTCTGATTTTGGCCTGCTAAATTCCCTATTCAGCGCAGATTGGATATCCGTGACCCCTGCGTTAGGATTGTCATTGGAATGCTTAATGTACCATGTCTGTGCGCAATCCTACAATGTGCTTACCAGTGTTGCCTTCTTTATATTGTCATCCATCACTCCTTGTGCTTCCCATACAGCTTTTACCACGAACAAAATTTGGTCCAGATCTTCGTTCCCTACTCGTTTGAACACTGGCAATTTTATCGCTCTCATCATATTGAACTGTGGTGGTGGCAGAGGTGGTGTGGGCAGAGATGGGGATGAAGATGGTGAGACTAGTGGTGATGTAGGTGGAGGTGGTATGCGCGGAATTCGCTTCCTTATCAGACTGATCACACTTCTTGGTGAAATTTTCACGAGCTCTTCCTTGCTTTCTCGTTGAGGTGAAATCAAGGAGCTATTCTCTATGTCCGTGTTAACTTCATTTCTATATATCCTCCCACTCTGCGTAGCCCCAAACATCAATTTATTCGTATAACCCACTTTTCACACAATAGCATTTTAATCCAAGTGTTCAAATATTTAATGTACTTACCTCGCGATCCTTTGAGGAAGTGTCGTTCCACCTCATTGTAGCTGACTGAAGTATTTTCCATGAACTTGGTGATAAACCCTCCTATAATTTGATCGATCCAATGGTCCATAATGCACGCAATCTTATCTTCTAATGCTTCTAGTTTGGACACCAACTCTGGAGTCCACACAATCGGTTTGTCGAGCCAACACCTTCCTTGACTGTCTACTAGCTTCGCGATCCACTCATAAAACTCAAAGGCGAAGGATGCAAAGAAAATTTCATGGATTTTAATATATAAGTAGTGCTCTAACCACCGTTCCTTTAATACTCGTGGATTCTTGTTTTCCTGCGCCATGAACTCGTGAATATTTCTATCCAACCACCCTTGAATTTTTTTCTTCATCGGATTCCACTGACATGATACTAGACATCCCTTATGCAGGTCCCGGTCCCGACAACGGAACCATTTGTTGGCTTGTTACAGCCTGACCCAGGTTCAGAGGTGATTTAGCCAAATTAATCTTGGTACTGCTTTTGACAACAGTCCGCAGAGCGCGGACTGAGGTCTCACCCGAAGTAGTATGGGAGGGTGCTAGAACTAGGTTTCTGCACCCTGGAGATGTCTGATGAGTTCAAGTGGTCTGCGGTTCGACCCCATGCGCATGTCACTACGTGCACTTACCCGTACCTCGCAACCTGAGATGTTGCCTTCACGTAGTCCTACTCAGGGGCCGAACGCTATTATTACCCAAGGCCTTACTAGTATTTCACTGTCAATTGATTAACTTAGCTTACTTGCATGTGTAAAGTATACTTAGCAATATAAATCATTCTTACAAGTGCACTCAGTAAATAAACAATACATTAGAAATTGATATCAAATATGTAATAACTCAAGAACAAATACACAGAATTTGGATAAAACTTCTTTTATTATTCTTTTCTCTAGTTACAAACTCGACTTCGCCTTGCGCACTCAGTTGTAGGGGTCCACGCACCCAGCTGCGGACAACTAGGCCTCTATGCACTCAGCGGCAGAGCCTTTTCCTACTCTACGACCCAAAGACACACTTAGACGCTTGCTCTTTGCTTCTATTTCTCTACCTCATACTTCGCTCTAACTAACTATCTTTTACACTTAGAGCCTCGCTCTATTTATACAATCCCATGGGTCACGGACCATGGGTTGGTCGACATTACATTACAAACTAGGGCAGACATACTTCTGCGCCCACAATTCATGGGGATTTACAACATTATTCAGTCAAAACATGGGCTTTGAGCCCCAAAACATGATTATGGGGGATTCCACACCTAACACAACTTATGCCCTTTGCTTTCATATTATCTAGCTATTTTGGATTCATTTATGTACTTGGTACTTTTCTTAATAGTCCTTTCTCCAATTTTTTGGTGAAGTGGGATATAGCTACTTGCTATTCTTGACTAGCTTTTCGGAATATGTCCACATAAGAGTGTGTATTTAGCTTTTTACATCTCATTTTTCCTTCCTTTTGGTTAAGTGCATTATATTTACATGCTAAACTTGGCCAGTTTTGTGGCATATTTCCACATCATAGTGTGTTTTAGGATTCTACCATGTCATTTTTTCTTCATGTTGCTTTATTTTATTCCCTTCTCACAAAATATCGGTGTACAACATTTTTATTGTTCTAATACAATAATTCCAAAATGCTTCTTTCTTGTGTCATTACTGATAAAAAGAAGGATGTGATGGAAAAATGGAAGACGATGCAAAAAGATGTTGTGTTTTTATAAGTCTAAACTAATTGATGGCTTGATAAATAGAAATAATTTAGTATCATTGTGGAAAGTTGGATCTTATTTATAAATAAAAATGTTGCCATTTTATTGATTTCAATTTGTAACTTTTGTATGTTGAATTTTAGATTAGGAGGATCTTAATTTCTTGAGGAAGAGTAAATATATTATGGTTGTTTGATGTGTGCAAGTGTGTCTTGAAGTTGTTAGTGTTGGATGGAACTCCTCCTACTTGTTGGAAATAATACTGAGAGGTGGGATGAATTAGTATTATCAGTTCAATAATTTTTCATTTCCCAAACAAATTTATATACGCTAAGTGAAGTGAACTAGTATGTACACGCTACTCTTATTAGAGAAACGAGCGTATACCCAAAGAACTTATGATGTAATCAATTGATCTTTAATCAGTGCATCAGTAACTTCTTAAGAAGTGAAGTAAAAACACAATAAGCAATCACGCATAAGAAACACACACGAACAACAAGATTTAAGGTGGAAACCCAATGCAGGAGAAACCACCTGTTGTTGTCATCTCAATCTTCTTTTAATAATAAGAAAATATGTTTACAATCTTGTATTGGTGTAGACTCATACCAGTACGCAGGCACCCACTTGCAGAAGGCTACAACCTTGTCTCATTTTCCATCTTCTACTAGAAGGGAGCTACAACCCCTAGATCTTGTACTCCAATGTGATTACTAGTGCGTAGGCACTAGCCTACAAAAGGATACAACCTTCTTTCTTCTTCCAGGGACCACGCTTCAATAAATTTTTAGATTGGATGCTCCTGGTACACAATAATACAAATGAAAGTCTCGTTTCATCAAATTTTCATACTAGACCCATCAGAAACTTTGAAACTCAAACTTCATCAACCAATAATCAGTTAATTTGAACAATCAGATCACTCTCACTAGAACATTGTGCTGAACCTAAAACCTACAGTTGTAACCTCAAAAATCATCAATTAGAATGTATACGCTACTTTATTGAACCAAACCTGCATGTATATGCTACTTCCTTTAACCAAACCTGCGTATACCCTCAAAAATATTGAAACATAAAAATTCTGAATCAAGTTTGTACAACCCAGCAATCTACTGAACATCTATTGTCAATTCAGAGCTTTAGACAGGCAGTAGCATAGATAACCCTTCTTACTTAGACAATCAGTCAATCAGACACCAAACTCCTTATGCATTCAGTTTTACATCTAGATCTAAGAAGAATTCATTGGCAGAAAACAATAAAACAATAGAACTAATCAACTAGATTAGTCAGATCTGAAGAATAGGCTTTTCTTTTGTATTTGCTACTTGGAAGAGTAGAACCTGCATGTATATGTTCTTTTACCAAGACGAACCAACGTATAGATATAAAAATATTAACTCATAACTTCGTTGCTATTCTAGACTTTAGACAAACCCAGATCATGTCATTTAAAGAATAAAACAGGTGTACACAATTAGATCTAGCCCAACCAATATTTGATCATTCAATAAGCCATTTCACGTCTAAGGATCCTGATCCAACATTGAATTCAAGGTGTACACAATATTTTAGATCAAATCACAAACACAACCCCATGCAACATAAAATATACTTCAGATAGAAGTATTCCTGAGAAAACCCTTTTATTTGCACACCTTGGCCTTATGATATTCTCCTCCTTATATAGTTTTAGGCCTTTCTCAATACCTCGAACCAAAACCACCTAGGACCCGTGGTTTTCTTGGACGAGATCAAATAGTCATGTATCTGCTCAATATTGTGCTATAATACCATGGTATTGACCCCTAGTATGCTTTTCTCTTGAATTTCCTTGATTTTCCAACATATACATGCTTTTATTCTTGTGAAAGTGTGTGTATACATATATACTCTTTTTGTTCTGTGAACGAGTGTGTATACATTGTTTTGACTAAGTGGACTGGTATACACATCTTAAACTTCTTTACACCATCCTTTTCCTTCAACTTCTTTATTATGATCAGTAGACCTTAGTTCCATCTACATGTCCTTCTATACCAATGTTGTGTTACATTTGAATAGACCTGTTACACTGTGAGTTGCCTTTCATTAAAACTGAACTGACCTATGAGTGAGTTTCCATCAAGGACAACACTTGTATCATAATGCCAACAATCTCTCCCTTTGGACTTGATGGCAACCATGATGGTGTTGATTACTACAAGCTGTAGAAACTATTAGAGATAACATGTAACACCAAAACCAAAATACTCTCCCCCTTTGACATCAAGGGCAAAGGGAAAACCAACCTATTATCCTTCTTTGATATACATTATGCTGCCCATGTCCCCCTTGAGTACATGCAAATTCTGTAGAGCTATGTTTCAAAATAATAACATGACACTAGAACTCAACTAAGTGAGTATGACCTCCCTAAGACCAATGACTCATACATACATCAATCACCCAACCAAGTGGGGATATATCAATTGTTTATACATGACAGAAATATAGTAATTATTACATCATCCATCTGAGGCATAGTGGGGAAACAAATTACATCATATGTCCAATAGGACTCATTCAAATATATACTATGAAAGGATTCATATCACTCCCTAGATATTTACATGACTTATGCAACAAATGAGATAAATATCTGAAACCATAGCTGAACTCAGCAACCATAATGCCAACAATGTAGAATACGTGTGAAGGCTAATGCTCCCCCTAAACCTGTGCATAAGCAACAAGTCATTTATCAAGGCATCTTTTTCAGTCAGATAAAAATCAATGAACAAAGCATATCGCCAGATTGTAATCATCAATATCAGACAGAGCACCCATATCAGAGTCGGACCCACCGTTTTTCTGTTATATTAACATATACACTACTTCAGCCACATAAACCCACGTGTATACATGACTATACTTCATGAAACGCGTGTATAATAACCTTCCTCTAAAAATTGGATTTAACAGCTAGATGATGCAGCAACTACTCCCAGCTTTTGTCTGAGATGTTCAAAAGTTTCTTTGGGAAGCGGTTTGGTGAATATATCAGCAACCTATTCTTTGGAGCAAACATACTCCAACTTAACCTTGTTCAAGCACTTGTTCTCATAGAAAATGGTACTTAATGGGTATGTGCTTGGTGTTGGAGTGCATGACAGGATTTTTCAAAATACTGATGGCACTTGTATTATCACATAGAATGGAAATGGGTGGAGTACATGTGATTTAAATGTCTTGCAATGTTTGCATCATCCAAAGTAGTTGTGTGCAGCAAGATGTAGCAACCACATATTCTACATTAGCGGTAGATAAGGCAATCGAACTTTGTTTCTTGTTGAACCAAGACACTAGCCGTGAACTTGTTATGAAGCCAGCTCATAAAAAGATAGATCAATGCCTTTGAATTCATCCTCTTCGAGGGGGAAACCTCCTTTACATTACACAAATGAATGATTCTTTGATGATTCAAATGAAAAAACCTCCTTTCTATATATAGGAGTCTAAGGAGTCACAATATAACCCAACCGACCTAACAATAATAATATAAAGGCACAAAAATAACAATAGAGGGATTCTATGGGGCACAGTAATAACAATATGGGGACAATAGGGGCACAACAATATTAATAAGGGATATAACTACAATAGTAATAAGGTAATCAATAGTATTATAGGCACCTAACATGCCCCTCTCCTTCAAAAAAGTATTGTGAAAAACACACAAAAGGTATGTATTGCAACTTTATATTTGGAACCAAATCAATTTGTATGGTATCAATGGCTTTGCTCTCGTAAACAAATTATCACTTGGGCAATTTTTACGGAAGAATTGATAGCAAATTATGAGGATACAAAAAGCAACACCTTTTTTAGCCAATTGATAAGTCTCAAACAAAATGGTTCAATAATGGAGCACATTGAAGAGTTCCGAAAATTGAACATAAGGGTAAAAAATATTCCAAAGGAGCATAGGATTGATGTGTTCATAGGGACTTTAAAGGATAATATCCAACATGATGTTCGCCTTTGGGAACCTGATTCATTAAAGAAGGCATTCAGGTTAGCAAGAAAAATGGAAAGCAAAATTATGGCAACCTCCTTTACATTACACAAATGAATGATTCTTTGATGATTCAAATGACAAAACCTCCTTTCTATATATAGGAGTCTAAGGAGTCACAATATAACCTAGCTGACCTAACAATAATAATATAAAGGCACAAAAATAACAATAGAGGGATTCTATGGGGCACAGTAATAACAATATGGGAACAAAAGGGGCACAACAATATTAATAAGGGATATAACTACAATAGTAATGGGGCAATCACTAGTATTATAGGGACCTAACAGAACCCATATAGAATGCACCTCCACTACTGATCTTTCGATCATCAACATTTCCTGCCCAATATACATATGTATATGCATGAAGAGTAAGATCTGTATCTTTAGGATACCATAGTCCAAAGTCCTGAATTCCTTGAAGATATTTGAAAATTCTCTTAACTGCCTAAAGATGTGATTCCTTTGGATTTTCTTGGAACCTTCCAACAATTCCTACTACATGCATGATATCAAGTGTGGTACCTGTTAGATAGAGTAAACTTCCAATTGTCGATCTCTACGTTGGTTGGTTTACTGCTGGTGATTCATCGTTAGAACTGAGACTGCATCTTGTTACCCTTGCAGTACATACTGGTTTAGAATCTTCCATTCCGTACTTCTTCAAGATCTACTTGAGATATTTTGTTTGTTAAAGTAAAATACCATCTTTTGTTTGTTGTACTTGTAGATCAAGAAAATAAGTAAGTTCACCAAGTAAGGATATTCAAATTTTTGTTGCATTATCGAAGCAAAATTCTGACTCACGGATTCTTCATTGCTACGAAAGATGATATCATCAACATAAACAACAATAATTAGAACTTTATCATTTTCAATCTTTGTGTATAAATTGCTATCTGCAGAGCCTTTTGTGAAACCTTGTTGTTGTATATATTTGTCAAGGCAGTAATACCAATCCCTTGGAGCCTATTTCAGACCATAGAGAGCCTTTTTGAGCTTGCATATGAATTTTGCATCATTTCCAAGAATTAATCCTTCTTGTTGTTCAATATAAACTTCTTCTTCTAGATCTCCATTACGAAAAGCTGATTTTACATCCATTTGATATACTTTGAATTTTCGAAAACTAGAAAGAGAAAGAAAAATCCTTATGGCTTTAAGTCTGGCAATAGGTGCAAAAGTTTCTTCAAAATCTATACCACCTTTTTCAGCATACCCTTTACAAACAAGTCTTGCCTTATTTCTAATAACTTCTCCATTTTCATTCATCTTATTCTTAAATATCCTTTTCATTCCTATAACATTTTTATCATGAGGTCTAGGAACTAATTCCCAAGTATCATTATTTTCAATTTGGTCAAGTTCTTCATCCATGGCCTTGACCCAACATTCATATTTGCATGCTTCATTTGTATTCTAAGGTTCTATGGAGGAGAGTAATGCTAGATAAATTTAGGTCCATGTAAGAGTTCTTCTCGTATGTACTCAAGACCCTTTTTATCCTAGAATTTGAGATTCTGGATGATTCTTCTGAACATACCTAGATGGAGTCTTTTCCCTGTCTATTGTATCTTTTTCTGGTCTTCATTGGTTTCTTCTTCTATATCATTTTCATTTGATGCGAGAAATCATTCCCCATATTCCTCTTTGTCATATTACTTTGTTGATTTCATTTGTTCTGAATTTCTACATGCTTCATCAATTACAACATCAATTCTTTCAACAATTTTCCGAAGTCTTTTATTATAACATTTGTATCCTTTACTTCTAGTTGAATAACCAAGAAGAATCCCTTTGTCTGCTCTGGGTTCAAACTTACCAATTTTTTCTTCAGTCCTTTTGATGAAACATTTGCTTCCAAAAACTCTAAAGTGTTTTACCGTATGAGGCTTACCATACCAAATTTCATATGGAGTTTGATTTCTATTTACCCGAACATTCGCTTTGTTGATAATAGTCATGGTATCAAATGCACCTTCACCCCAGAAGGTTGTAGGAGTTCCAGATTCATCAATCATAGCTCGAGCCATTTTTTGAACGGTTCTATTGATTCTTTCCAGCATGCCATTTTGATGAGGAGTTCTTGTGACGGAGAATTGCCTTTTTATTCCATGTTGTTCACAAAAGTCAAAGAATTCATCTGATATGAATTCTCCCCCTCGATCAGATCTGAGACATTTGATTTTTCGATCTGATTCATTTTCAACTAAAGCTTTGAAGGCTTTAAATTTTTCAAATTCTTCATCTTTATGCTTTAGTAGACCTATCCAACACATCTTGGAAAAATCATCAATAAATAAAATAAAGTATTCTTCTCCACGAGGTGACTTTTTCCTTGTTGGTCCACATAAATCAGTATGGATGAGTTCAAGAGGCTTACTTGCTATCCTTATTTTTCATTGAAGTGAACTCTGGCTTTCTTACCAATTTGGCATGGTTTGCATATGGTATTTTCTGGGATGTTGATATCTGAAATATCATGAACTTCCTTGAGCCCGAATGGTTTTCTTATCCGAAAAAATGTTAGATGTCCCAATATTCTACGCCATAGCCAGTTTTCATCTATTTTTCTTAGATAGCATTGTTGTTATCCTCCTTTGAGTATGTATAAGTTATTTGGAGTACTTGTACCTTCGGTCACAGTCTTTCCTGTACCAAGCTCACAAGCCACACATCTGTTTGATCGAAAAACGACTTCATTTCCATTATCACATATTTGACTGAAACTCAACAAGTTATGTTTTAAACCATATACATACATGACATTTATGGCTTTAACCTTTTCTTTCAAGGAAACAGAACCTTTAACTTTAATGACAACTGGTGTGTCATTTCGAAATGAGACATTCTTTTCCTTTTCTAAAGCATTATAAGAATCAAGTTTCTCTTTATCACCTTTCATGTGTTTGGAGCATTTGTTGTCGCTGTACCACTGATTCTCTTATCCTTCTGCATACAGAGCTATGCCACATCTTTCTGATTGAGATTCCTTCTTTCTCCATATCTTGTAATTTAATGATGACTGCTCTTTTTGAAGTGTTGGCTGAAATTTTCTCCTACATTAAGATTCTTCATGACCAAAATTATTACAAATTGAAAATTCCATTTCATATTCAAGAGGAGAAAGGTTATTATAGGAACTTTTCTTGATTCCAGTTACACTCCTTTGATTCATTTTTCTCTAGTCATGATGGTTTTGTAAGAAATACATTGAGCAACCTTATGCCCAATGTTATGACATGAAAAACATTGCCCATTCAAGAAGTTCCCGCGGTCATAGAATGTTTTGGCATTGTTTACCTGTCGGTTGAAGTTTCTACTCATATTAATCCTTGGAGTAAATTGAGTATGATTTACCTGATAAGTATTTTTAGGCCTTTGCCGACGATTCACATATTGTTCACTAGTCTTTGCTGCATCAAGATAGCTTTTGGTGGAGGCTGATGACTTCCGTGATTGAGATGATTCTTCAGTATATCCAAGACTTGCCTTTATCAGAGGAGACCGCTGAAATTTAATGATTTCATTTAAAGTTTCATATCCTTTAGCAAATCTGAGATTAAGAGATTTTGTCTTCTCAGGTTCTTTTCTTAGACCCACAATTTCACATTCTAGATTTTCATTGTGTTTTTCTCTTTTAGTGAGTTTGTGTGTCAATGTATCTATGATCATATTATTTTCTTCTAAACATATCTTGAGCTTAGTTATTTCTTTAAGAAAGTCTTACTCCTCTAAGGCATCCAAAAATCATCATTGTCATAAGCCATGAGTAGTCTATAATCTTGTTAAGTTTCGTCTTCATCACTATTAGATAAACCATCACTATCTTCATGCATATGGTAACTCCTTCTGTTGACAACCTATTTTTTATTTCCTTTTACATATTCCTTTACCTTTTCATATTTATTTTTATGAGGACATTTGGTAGCATAATGCCCGACTCTACCACAAGAAAAGCATTTAAATGGTAGCTTACCTCTGAATCTTCCGGAACCCCGTTGAATCTTCTTGACAAAATTTACCTCACCTTCTTCTTCTAAAATGTATCCTGGTTCATTGTGCTCTTTTCTTTTACCTTTGATGAAGCTTTAAAAGCAACTTATCTCATATTTGATGTACCTCCTTTCCTCATTTCAAAGGCAGCTAGAATTCCATGGAGTTGAGTCATAGTAATAGTTTGAATATCCTATTTTTCTTCTATCGAAGACACTTTTGACTCAAATTTAGAAGACAAAGATCTCAAAATTTTCTCAACTAAAGTAGCTTCCTTTATCTCTTCACCCAGATTCTTCATACAATTAACAATATCATCTATACATAAAAATTAGCTAGCAATACTCTCATCACTATGCATCTTAAGAGTTTCATACTAAATTCTGAGATTTTGAAGCTTAGCATGTTTTACCTAGGAGCCCCCTTCGTAGCTCTCAATGATTTTGTCCCATATCTCTTTGGATGCCTTAAGTTGCATGACTTTCACAAATTCTGATTCTGACAGACTTCCCGGTAATTTATTGACAGCTTTGGCATTGTTTCATATAACTTCTTACCTCCAAAGTCTGAAGGAATTGCTACTGGAAATTGATATCCTCCTTCAATAATTTCCCAAACATTGGCTCCAAGTGATTTTAGATAGGCTTTGGTTCTTATTTTCCAATATACCAAGTTTCTCCCATTGAAGATTGGAGGTCTGATAGATCCCATGCCTTCATAATTATTCATCTTGAAAGATCTTCCTTCAAGCAATCAAGCTTCTTCTAAAGGACCTACTATGATACCAAGTGTTGGAAATAATATTGAGAGGGTGGGTGAATCAATATTATCATTTCAATAATTTTTCATTTCCCAAACAAATTTATATACGATACTTTAGTGAAGTGAACTAGCGTGTACACGCTACTCTTATTAGAGAAACTAGCTTATGCCCAATGAACTTATGATTTAATCAATTGATCTTTAATCAGTAACTTGTTAAGTAGTGTAGTAAAAACATAATAAACAATCACACATAAGAAACACACATGAACACCAAGATTTAAGGTGGAAACCCAATGCAAGAGAAAAACCACCTATTGTTGTTGTCTCTATCTTCTTTCAGTAATAAGAAAATATGTTTACAATCTTGTACTGGTGCAGACTCATACTAGTATGCAGGAACCCACCTGCAAAAGGTTACAACCTTCTCTCATTTTCCAGCTTCTACTAGAAGGGAGCTACAACCCCTAGCTCTTGTACTAGCCAATGTGTTTACTAGTACGTAAGCACCAACCTACAAAAGGCTACAACCTTCTTTCTTCTTCCAGGGACCACATTTCATAAATTTTCAGACTGGATGCTTCTGGTACACAACAATACAAATGAAGGCCTCATTTCATCAAATTTTCATAGTAGACTCATAAGAACTTTGAAACTCAAACTTCATCAACCAACAATCAGTTAATCTAAACAATCAGATCACTGTCACCAGAACAGTTTTTTGAACCCAAAAAACTGGATCATCATTCAAAACCAGCTGCAACCTAAAAAATCACGCACGAAATGTATACGCTATTTCCTTTAACCAAACCTCGTATACCCTCAAAACTGCTGAAACATAAAACTTTTGAATCAAGTCTATTCCAACCAGCAAGCTACTAAACATCTATTGTCAATTCAGAGCTTTAGACTGACAGTAGCATAGATAACCCTTATTACTTATACAATCAGTCAATCAAACACCAAACTCCTTATGCATTTAGTTTTACATTCAAATCTAAGAAGACTTCATTGAGAGACATCAGTAAAACAACAGAACTGATCAGATAGATCAGTCAGATCTGAAGAATAGGCTTTTCTTTTGTATACGCTACTTGAAAGAGTAGAACCTGCATGTATATGCTCTTTTATGGAGATGAACCGCTGTATAGATCTGCAAATATTTACTCATAACTTCACCGCTATTCTAGACTTCAAAAATACCCAGATCATGCCATTTAAAGAATAAAATAGGTGTCCACAATCAGATCTAGCCCAACCAATATCAGAGCATTCAATGATAAGTCATTTCAGGTCTCATTATCCTGATCCAACATTGAATTCAAGGTGCACATAATATTTTAGATAAAATCACAAACACAGCCCCTGCAACATCAAATATTCTTTAGATAGAAGTATTCCTGAGAAAACCCTTTTACTTGGACACCTTGGCCTTATGATCTTCTCCTCCTTATATAGTTTTAGGCCTTTCTCAATACCTTGGACAAAAACCACTTAGCACCCATGGTATTCTTGGATGGAATCAAATAGTCATTATTCTACTCAATATTGTGGGCTAATACCATGGTATTGACCCCTGGTATTATTTCATCTTTAATTTCCTTGATTTTCCAACATATACACACTTTTCTTCTTGTGAAAGTGTGCATATACGTATACGCCCTTTTTTTCTGTGAACCAGCGTGTATACATTTTTTTGAATAAGTGGACCAGCATACACATCTTAAACTTCTTTACACCATCCTTTTCCTTCAACTTCTTTATTTTGATCAGTAGACCTTAGTTCCATCTACCTATTCTTCTGTACCAATGCCCTGCTACTTTTGAATGGATCTGTTACACTGTGAGTTTCCTTTCATCAAACCTAAACTAAACTATGAGTGAGTTGCCATCAAGGATAACACTTGTATCATAATGCCAACACTACTACTAGTCCAACCATTGCCTTAATCAAAAGACTATTGGAGAAAAAATGTAGTTTATATTTTAATTCTATTTCTAGGTAGCCAACCACCTACTACAGAGGGTTTGACACTCACGTGTGCAAATCTCCTCTAATAGTATCATAATATAGGCTATAGGTATTTCTTGGATTCCACATTTTCATTGTTTGTATCATTTTGTGGCTTTTGGGCTTGAAAACCATTCCTGAGATCAAAGCCACAACTATTCATTGTAGGATCTTCCTTCAGCTTGTTTTCCCTAACCTGTTTGTATTGTCTGTTTTACAGGGTTAATTCTTTTTGTGTAAATAATTACAATAGATTTTTATGAAGAGGAGAAATAATAGATTCACCAGGAATTTGATATGATACCACAATCTGCTTGGAATATGCTTTACAAGGAAACCAAAATCACACTGTGAAAAAAGGCTCTCAAAATGAGATTCATGTCACAAGACCAATCAAATCAAAATAGGAAGGGATGCATCATTTCACATTAATTAATACTCTCATTTCTTCCATAGGTAACTTCCCTCTTAGTCTTGATTCACAATCACATATGCTTTGATAGAGGTGAGTTAAGAGTTTTGATGTCTACCTCCATCCACTCCTAGATAAAAGTCTTCAAAATTATCATATGGGATTGAATGCCTCTTCTTTCTCATAAGCCAGTTCCACTTAAGCCTTCTTGTAGTTCTCATCTTTGGTATCACTACTTATTTCCAATTGAAAGCTTGTTTTATAAATCAAGAGCAAGGAGTGCAATTTTCACCTTCCAAATATTTTGTTGTTATAAATATTTACGTTGTTTGGAGTATTTATTAATTTGTTTTGGTCTTTAAATTTTGGAACATCAGTGGTGTTGAATCCACTTCGTGCATTTTTTAGTTTGAGGACTTAAGTGAGACAATTTCTTTCGTAGTCATTTGCAAATGCAACGGGTGCTAACCAACAGGGTATGGTTGAACTTCTAAATGAACATGGTGCAATCTTTGGTAAGTTTGATGATGGAGTGGAAATTTTTTTAAGTACATATTTATTTCTGTCAAGTTGACCCTTGATATGTGTTATGATTATCAGTTAATGTCTTCCATCATCTCTCTTTCTATTTTTTATTTATCATCTACATCAATTTATTCTATTTGACACCTAAAGAAAAACTTTCCAAAGATTAGTTTGAAATTTTGAAAGGAGTGTAGCATTACAGGGCTAATCCTATATTCGTAAACCCAACCAATGTGAACTTTTTTTGGGGCTTTGAACCTTTCCTAAGAAGAAACATTCGGAACTGATCAAGTGTCAAACTACAAAAGAAATTATGCCAAGACACCTTAGTAAAATTTAAAAATATATTTGTTGAATATTGGATATATGTGCTTTAGCCATTGCATTATTATTTTGTCTTGTTGTGAAATTAAACATTGATGCCAGAGAAATTAATATTTTAATCATCTAAGATGTCTTTCACTCCAAATTTTAAAATTTACTTGTTGCCTTGCAGTGTAATTTATTACATTTTTTGCACATTGTCTCATGCTAATGGGATATTGTTTATATAACACTTTTGTTTCAATGAAATGAGTGTTCAAAAAGGTTTAGTGATTGGAAAGTTTCTCTTGTTTTTCCTAAAACAACAATCTGAGTTCTTCATCTAATAATTACATAGATCTTCGTTTCACATTTTTTTATTTGTGATAAAAAAGGCATAGTGAAACTTTTCAGACTACCATCTTTATTAGATTTGCACAAAACTAATTTATTAACCTCACAATGCTTTGGATGTATTATCGTTATAGAATGCAAATTTATATCTTTGGTTCTTGTGTTATTTTCTAAATCTTTGAATATTATGATGTGTAAGGGAAATCATGGAAATTATTTGAAGGCCAAGGTGCAACCAATCAATCATTATGTTAGTAGGAGGTTTACTTCTTCTATACCATAAGGATCATGGCATATTGGGGTAGGTTACCCACCCACATGTATGGATAACCCTAGGAGAAATTTTTTCTTCTATGATGCAATTTGTTAGCCAACTGCCATATATTATTTATTATATGTTGTCTTTTTATTTCCATTTGTTTTCACAAGTTATTTATAACTTGAACTTTTTGGCATGTAACTTAGTTAGCATGATTGTACCAAAGACTTTCCTAAAAGTTGAATACTACGTCCTAAAGTGTTATTTTCCATGGTGACATTTTATTTTCTTAGTTTATACAGGTCATCTCGCCACATAGTGGCCACTATCACCTAACTGAAGAAAACTTGTTCGAATTTTTTGCTTTTCTGAGGAAAAATGACATTGACATTCTTGATGTTGAGGTATATGTCATATAAATTATTTATAGTCTATCTTTGTTATCAAACCAGCTCAAGAAAAGATAGAAAAGATAGATCAACGCCTTAGAATTCAGCCTCTTCGAGGGGGCAACCTCCTTTACATTACATAAATGAACAATTATTCGATGATACAAATGACAAAACCTCCTTTCTATATATAGGAGTCTAAGGAGTCACAATATAATCCAGCCGACCTAACAATAATAATATAAAGCCACAAAAATAACAATAGAGGGATTCTATGGGGCACAGAAATAACAATATGGGGGTAATAGGGGCACAACAATATAAATAAGGGGTATAACTACAATAGTAATGGGGTAATCACTAGTATTATAGGGACCCAACATGCCCCTTTCCTTCAAAAAAGTGTTGTCCTCAATGCTTGAGTAGTTCTGGATACTTCTGCATAAAATTCTCATCCTCCCATGTGGAATCTTCAGCGGATAAGTTCTTCCACTTGATAAGATACTCTGAAATTGATCGATTTCGTAGCTGTCGAGTTCTTGTTTCTATGACTGCTTCTGGTTTCAATATAATTTTTCCTTCCTCTTCAAGTTCTGGAAATATTGTAGAATTTGGAGCTTGTCGCCTATAACCTTCTTTAAACATGAAACATGGAAAACTGGGTGCAATCGAGAAGCTGCAGGAAGCTCCAATTTGTATGCCATAGTACCAATATTTTGCAACACCTTGTACGGACCATAATACTTTGGTGATAATTTATTATCCTTCTTAGCTTGCTTTAGGGACATTTGCTTATATGGTTGTAGCCGTAGGAATACCCAATCACCTACATCAAAACTTCTTTCATTGCGATGTTGATCTGCCTGTTGTTTCATTCTATTTTGTGCCAACACGAGGTTATCCTTTAAGAGTTGGAGGACTTGTTGTTGATGTTCGATGTGATGTTCCACTGCCTGAACCTTAGAATTTTCTCTTAAATATGATGTGATGGATGGTGGTTGATACCCATAAAGTGCCATAAATGGGGTCATTTTTGTTGTTGTATGGAAGGAAGTGTTATACCACCATTCAGCCAAGGCAACCATTTGACCCATTGTGTCTGTTTATCAGATACAAAGCAACGAAGATATCCTTCCAAACATTTGTTTACTATCTCAGTTTGCCCATCAGATTGAGGATGATAAGATGAGCTATGAGCTAACTGAGTACCAAGACAAGAAAATAATTCTGTCCAAAAATTTCCAGTGAAAATGGGATCTCTGTCACTTACAATAATCTTTGGGTTTCCATGTAGCTTTTGAACTGTTTCCATAAATGCAGTAGAAACTGTACTGGCTTTAAATGGATGTGATAATGCACAAAAGTGTGCATACTTGGTAAGTCTGTCAACTACCACCATGATGACACTCTTTCCCTCAGACTTGGGTAAACCTGTGATAAAATCCATTGAAACCTCCTCCCAACGTTGGCTTGGAATGGATAAAGGTTGTAATAGACCTGGTGTCTTAATTGTTTCAACTTTATTTTGTTGGCAAACCAAACATTCCGCCACAAACTTTTGAATATCTGATTTAAGGCCATCCCAAAAAAATTCCTTCTTAACCCTGTGGTAAGTTTTTAAAAATCCTGAGTGCCCTCCTAAGGGAGAAGTGTGCAATTCCATAAGAATCTTTTGTTTTAGCTGGGAATTCTTACAGAGGTATAAGCGATCTTTGTACCATAACGAATCATTTTGCCAGCTAAATGTATCAGAAGTACTGGAATCTTGTTGTAGCTTTCGAATAAGTGCCCACACTTCTTCGTCATTCTTCCATTCCTCCCTTGCTTCGTTTATCCAATCTGGTTGGATAATAGAAATGGCACACAACAATGCTTCCACATCCTCATCCTTTCTTGAGAGTGCATCTGCCACCACATTTTGCTTCCCTTTTTTGTAGATGATTTCAAAGTCATAACCCAACATCTTTGTGACCCACTTTTGTTGCTCTTCAGAGGATAATCTTTGTTCTAAAAAGTATTTAAGGCTATCATGATCCGTTTTTACCTTGAAGTGTCTTCCCATTAGGTAGGGTCGCCATTTCTTAAGTGCATGGAGTATTGCCAACATTTCCTTCTCATAAATAGCTTTGCTTAAAAACTTTCCCTTGATTGGACGACTTTCAAAAGCAATGGGTCTTTCATCTTGCATTAGAACAGCACCAATTCCATTTCCTGAAGCATCACATTCCACAATAAAGGTTTTTGTGAAGTCCGGTGTAGCTAAGACCGGTGCTTGGCACATTGCCTCTTTAAGATGTTCAAAGGCCTTTGTTGCTTCCGGAGTCCATGAAAATGAATCTTTCTTCAATAATGTTGTTAGAGGTGCTGCTATTCTCCCATAATTCTTAACAAACTTGCGATAATACCCTGTCAACCCAAGAAATCCTCGCAGATGCTTTATGGATGTGGGGATTTTCCATTCCTTAATGGCTTTAATTTTGCTAGGGTCTACCTTAACTCCTTCATGAGATACAATATGACCCAAATATTCCACCTCCTGGACTCCAAAGAAACATTTGGATCTTTTTGCATATAATTGTTTCTCCTCCAATAGTTGTAGCACCCTGTCAACATGTTCAACATGATCCTTCCAAGACTTGCTGTAGATTAGTATATCATCAAAAAATACTAACACAAATTTTCTAAGGAATGGTTTGAAAATTGAATTCATCAAACCTTGAAATGTTGAAGGTGCATTGGTAAGGCCAAAAGGCATGACCAAAAATTCATAATGACCCTCATGAGTTCTAAATGTCGTTTTCAGAATGTCTTCAATCTTCATTCTGATTTGATGATATCCCGAACGAAGATCCAACTTGGTGAAGTAAATTGATCCATGCAATTCATCCAGTAATTCATCAATGACAGGAATGGGGAACTTATCTTTAATAGTGAGCTTGTTGAGCTCCCTATAATCCGGACACATGCACCATGATCCATCCTTCTTGTGCACCAATACTACTGGAGCTAAGAAAGAACTTTGACTCGGTTGAATTATACCAGCCTCTAGCATTTCTGCAACCATACGTTCAATTTCACTTTTTTGGACATAGGGATATCTGTACGGCCTGATGTTTGGAGGAACACTTCCTGGAATCAGATGAATAGCATGATCATGATCACGCATAGGTGGGAGACCTTTGGGAGTCTCAAATACCTTGGAATGATTGTCCAAGACTTTTTGGAGATCTGGAGAAATAGATGATTCCAATGTGGAAACATCTAGCGAACATAATTGTGCAATTACACCTCTTTGCTCCTTTTTTAGAAGCTTTGTCATGCCATTAGAGTTGATTATCTTTCCTGGTTTCCCTGCAATACCCCTTAATTCAAATTCCTTTCCTTCCGTAGAAAATTTGATGAAAAATTCTTGAAAATTAAAAGCTATTGTACCCAAGGATTGTAGCCATTGGACTCCTAGTACAACATCAGCACCTCCCATTGGAATGGAAAGCATTGGGCTAGTCAATACATATTCTCCCATGGATAGCTTGATATTATGGCACTTTCTAGAGCAATTTATTGTTCCTCCATTTGCAATCATCACTTGACACTCTGGTGCTAGATATAGGAAGCAATTCAATTCTTTTGCTACCCTACAATGAATAAAATTGTGGGTGCTTCCTGAATCAATCAACACTATTACCTTTTTCTTCTTGATTTTTCCTTCTATCTTGATGGTTTGAGGAGTGGTAATTCCCGCCAATGCATTACAAGATATGGTCGGATTTATTTGTTCTTCATCTAGGCTTTGTTCCTGGAGTATATCCTCTTCTTTTGACCTTTCTTGCTCCTTTTCTTCTTCCTCTTCACAATCTATGTAGAATAATTTCTTCTCAGCACACTTATGACCTTTTGTGTATTTGCTATCACAATTGTAACAAAGCCCTTTTGCTCTTTTTTCTTCCAATTGTTGTGGTGTCAACCTTGTAGGTTGTGGAAGACTATGGGCAACAACACTTCCGTCTTTATAGTTGTGAATGGTATGCTTCCTAGTTGCCATAATTTTGCTTTCCATTTTTCTTGCTAACCTGAATGCCTTCTCTAATGAATCAGGTTCCCAAAGGCGAACATCATGTTGGATATTATCCTTTAAAGACCCTATGAACACATCAATCCTATGCTCCTCTGGAATATCTTTTACCCTTATTTTCAATTTTTGGAACTCCACAATGTGCTCCCTTATTGAACCCTTTTGTTTGAGACTTATCAATTGGCTAAAAAAAGTGTTGCTTTTTGTAGCCTCATAATGTGCTATCAATTCTTCCGTAAAAATTGCCCAAGTAATAAATTGTTTACAAGAACAAAGCCATTCATACCATACAAACTGATTTGGTTCCAAATATACATTTGCCATACGTACCTTTTGTGCATTTTGCACATTATTGAGATCGAAAAATTGCTCCATCTGTAATATCCATGTTGCGGGGTCCTTGCCATCAAACTTTCTCATATCGATTTTTGGAGTATGGTGGGTCTTTGATCCAACATTAGATTCTATGATATCATGATTAACATTTCTTTTGTTCACATCATGAGTTTCCTTTACTACCTTTTCACCATTAGTAAGTATTCCTTGTAGAAAATTTGTCAAATTTGTCTTCATATCTGTCATGCCTGTCTTCAAGTTTGTGTTCAAATCTATCTTCAATTCTTCCATGTATGCCTTCAAATCTGTCTTCCAATCATCCATCTTAGCTTCCATGCCGTTTATCTTAGATTCCATGCCATTTATCTTAGCTTCTGTTAGCTTTTGTGAGCGTGACATTTGTTGCACTTGTTCTTGTAATTTTGATATATCATGTAGCATTTCTTCCTCTTCTTCATGAGTCATGCTAAAGCTTTCAGGTTCCTTACTAGGTGTTTTCATTTCCTTTCCTCGGGGCATCAGTTACCGATAATAATTCTTTACTATGCCCTTTGAATTCCTTCAAACCCAGCTTACACAAAAATTTAAAGAAAAACTACACACCTTTTTTCACTTTGTAGAAGCCTGATATTGAATTTGATGTATCTCTGTAATTCCAGATCCTCCAATTCTGGAATTATGACCTGTAGTAGCCTTCTGTGTCCTCTTTCCAATGCCACAAGTTTGACCCAAATTGGATTCTCCAAGGAAGAGTTATGCGAAATCTCCCACAGTGACTTGATTATAGACTAGTTCAGTAGAGCGAACTTGTACGACGTGCCACGAGTCACTGTTTCGACCTATGGATCTGAAAAATGCATACAAGAAACTACAGTCTATCCTCTTTCTGTACCTTCTTATGAAATTTCAATCCGATCCCCAGAGAGAAAGTTATGATGATTTTCCCCAGGTCACCTGTTTTGAATGTAATTCAGGAGTCTGCAAAAAGACCAACTTCCTTAGATCATATCTCCGCAAATATCGGGCAAAAAGCTTTGAAATTTGGACCCAAGGTTCAGAGCGCTTTCTTCTAAAATGGTTTTTTTTGTGACTTCTGAAACGTCATGGAAAAAAAGTTATAGCGAAAATGCCACGATGACCTGTTAGGAGCAGCAAAACCCTAGAATCGAAAGCTCTGATACCAAATGTTATGAAACTAGCTCAAGAAGAGATAGAAAAGATAGATCAACGCCTTAGAATTCAGCCTCTTCAAGGGGGAAACCTCCTTTAAATTACATAAATGAACAATTATTCGATGATACAAATGACAAAACCTCCTTTCTATATATAGGAGTCTAAGGAGTCACAATATAATCCAGCCGACTTAACAATAATAATATAAAGCCACAAAAATAGCAATAGAGGGATTCTATGGGGCACAGAAATAACAATATGGGGGTAATAGGGGCACAACAATATAAATAACGGGTATAACTACAATAGTAATGGGGTAATCACTAGTATTATAGGGACCCAACAATCTTAGTTTATATTTTAGCGTCCTTCATATTTCATGTCTTATACTCTACATTGTATCTTCTTTCATTTTCAAAATAGGAACTCAATGTTGATGGTAAGAAGCAGGAATTAAAGAAAGAGGAGAAAAATAACATTGGAGTCACAAATGCAGAAAGATAGAGAGAAGAGAACTGGTCTAGTGATACCCTTAAACCTAATATCCCGCATGAGATACAAATATACATACTGATGGTCAAGTCGTTAGAGTTGGTAAATTCACCTACATTTCCTTGGCAACACAATGATAATGTTTTGAAGTGATGAAAAAATAGTTCACGTGCAAATTTTAGTCCAACCAATATTAAGTTGGAAACTCATATTGTAATACTTGACATTTTATATAATATAATTTATGTGGCTGAGATTATTTATAGTTGCACTTGATATTATTTAGTATTGTAATTAATATATGTAACTTTGTTTTTTCATATTACATGAAAATGCAAATTGTATGACAATTTTTTTAATTTAGTTGCTAAATCATACTAATTAATTTATGTTGATTAATAATGAATCCATAAAATCAATTTAAAACTACTATATTAGTAGTATTAATGATGGTCACAAATAAAATAAATATATGACTAAATTAGTTGTTTATAATGATTATTAATGAAATGAATATAAACTATTAAATCAGTGATTTATATAATGAATATGACACTACCAAGAAAAGATAAATGATTATTGAAAATGATAAATTTATGATTACAAATAACGACTAGATTTTGCATATATATAACTATTAGTGGATAATTTACAGTATCTTATAACATGACCAAAATTTAGTCATATTTTTTGGTCATTAATTGATTTCAAACGATGACTAAAATTTGCATATATATGACTATTAGTAGATAATTTATAGTGTCTTATAATACAACCAAAATATTGGTCATATTTGTTTGGTCATTAATTGATTTTCTTGGGTGATCATATAGTAATATATTTTGTTGTATATTTGGTCATTAATTGTGGCAATTAATGACCAAATTTATGTCTAAATATACTAATAAATATTAAAATTGAGACAACCAATTAATGACTAGGCTAAAAATGACTAAAAGTCTCTCGCATTATAAGATACTGTAAATTCGCTACTATTAGTCACCGACTGAAGAATGGTCATTTACATGCAAAATTTAGTCTTTTTTTTGTAAATAATTAGTCATTTTCTACTAGTGGTGTGTGTGTATGTGTGACTTTAATATATATGATTATGACATAGGGAATCATGTTTATTAACTCTTCAGTGAATTTTATAAAATATAAAGTTCCAACAATGTCAAATTCACATTTTTGAGACACTTATTCATATATTTTTTTAATATTTATTAAATCAAAATAATAAATTTTCTTACATTTAATCAATTTATTATTTAAATTATGACATTGAAAATTTAAATCATATTAAAAACTATTTTTTAAGTTACCAAATGATAAATATAAGAATATTGCAATTTCAATTACAAGTGAGATATAATCGTTTTTCAAATTTATACACAAAAAAGTTAGAAATGCAATGAGGAATTAATCCAGGCCATCGTTAATTACCTATTCAAATGTAATTAACAATTTTTTTTTTTTAAATATCGTGTACTTAAAATTTTAAAGCTTGCATATCCTTTTTTTATTTAAATAAATTTTAACTTTCCCATCTTTAAGGCTCAATGGAGCTTTAGGGCTCAATCAAGCCATAAATCTCAATTGAGCTCCTAACTTGGGGTTACATAGGAGCTTGATCGAGGGTTTGTTTTAATGCTCGATCAAGTTTTTTTTTAATGCTCAAGGAGCTTAATCGAGTGTCAAGCTCTTAAATGGCTCAATCAAGCCATCATTTTTTCTACCCAAACACGCCCTCTCTCGCCAAAAAGTGTAACCCAACTCCATGCTTTAACACTATTTTCCCTAGTTGCATAAATGTAAATTCTATGCTACGTGTAGGAATGTAAACACTAGCCTAATTGCAGAATGTAAAAGTTGCGATGAAAAGGAAACCTAACCTATGCAATGGAAATAGAAATTCTTTCAAATAAGATCCTAAAAGAAGCATGAATCCAAGGGAAATGGTCCTAGTCTACCTTGCATAGGTACATGGGGGCTTCACCCACTAAACCTCTGACATAGCACATGCATTCGTGGCATACTAAACAATACCCTTAATTTGACTACATATTTGAAAATACCTCTAAAAATCACATTATTTAACCCCCTACCAATATAAATCCAATACAACTTCTCAATTTAAAACACCTCTATTTTCACCAAATATTGTATGTATCCATTTTTTTATTCACATTTTTTATACCCTTTTATTTTTATATCCCTAGTATAGTGACATGATGCCTCTTTTATGAACCCACATGCATTCTACAATGCACCTTTCTTCTTTTGATATACATTGTAAATTCATATTAGTTCTTCCACAATGAAGTTACTTAACCCACACTCAAGCACATCTCACTATGATTTGTGGCATTTAATGGTCTAAGGCACACAAAGATAAACCATGTTTTAGGGAGATTTGTTATGTGCGTGTATATAAAATAACATATAAATTGATATATATGATGATGAAAAATCAATTGATGAATATTTATGAATAGGTTTGCACCAAATAAGGTGTTCAAGCACAAGTCTAAACCCTCTAGATGTAAGACCACTATCTACAACCAAGGTTGGGGACCCAAATGTCAAATCAAGGGTAAAATCCAAACCTATACATGCTTAGAAGAAGAGGATGGACAAGTTCCAACACATGCACTCTTAAGGGAATAACATGAAAGCATGAACCCAACTTTGATTCATTGTCATCTCACCAATGAGACATAGTCCATCACTCATAGATTATGTAAAATGAAACAATGGGTTGGAGATAACACAGAAGCATTAAATGAATGGAGTACAACTAGAACATAAGACAAAATTTTGGTTGTATAGGTGATATGCTCCATTTGGTTAGCTGAAAACAATGGTGTATTTCAAAATAAACCTCCAAATGTCTAGAAGATTTTCTACATGTTGAAGGAAAGCATTACCTTATCACGCACCTCACTAAATACAAATCTTCCTTGCACTCTCATACCTTTGAAATACAATTCTAAAATTTCTAGAGGATATTTTGATTATCCAATTTTAAGGTGACAACCAAGCCAGACACCACATTGGTGTATGAGACCCCTAATTTCTGGGACAAAGGACCAACCTCCACACAGTGATTTGAATGCTAAGTCAACGAAGGAATACATACTCTACCCCCTCTATTTTTGAACTTGTGACCTATTAGGAGGAAACACATTCTCTTAACCATTAGACCCACTTAAGCTGGATATAATAGATTTCTCCTTAATGTCACTTTTAGGAAGTTGATTATTTATCTTGGGATTTATTTTACATAACGAGCGATTATGTTGAAAGTAACATCATATAGGAAATAGAAACAGCCGTAGCAACAATATTAAGAATTAATATCACTTCCTCGAAATAGGAATGACCCTGTCATTTCTATAATTAGAGAATCACTTCAAAATTTAAGCTAAACAATATTAAAGTAATGTCTTGAACACCAAGAACCAAGAACCTTATCACCATATAACTAAGAAACCTATATAAGATCTAATTTACAAAAAAGACCTTCCAGAGAACATCCAAGTACACAATTCTTCCAACGAAAACATCTATAATGCCAAAATCAGTTGAAAAGCATGATATGGGACTTTCAAATTCGAAAACCAGTTGAGAAGCATGGGATCATACTTCCAAAATTTTATATAATGATTATCTTAATGTAGGTGCTCACAAGATGGGCTTAAATGTCCAAGGAGGAAATGATAGGAGAAAAGATTTGCCAGAAATTGAAAATAATCCTTTCATTGTTCTTTCCCAAGGGATTAAGACAAATGTTTATATAAATACTTTAGCTAATATTGTTGTATAACACTTAAATTAATATTATCTTCTCAGTGTCAAGATTAGAATAGAGAACAACCATTTTCACTATATATAATGATCCAGGTGGATATTGGTGGCCACCTGCCAAGTCCACCTGCACCCCCACCATTGTCTTTCTCAGCATTTTCAGTTTCCTTAATTGTAGCACAACTTACTATTTTTAGCAGTTTTTCGGGTCCTGAACTTCCGGAGCCGTTTTGAGGCCCTAAACGACGTTTTTTGGGGAATCCAGGGGCAACATGGGTCCATCGAATGGATCGATGTTTCCCGTTCCAACAATGATAGTGCTCGGATAGATCTTTCTAATGAGCTATTGTACGCGTCAAACGGAGATCATATGCCAAAGTTACGACCCCGGGAAGTTGATGTACCAATTTACCCCAAACGGGGCCCACAGTTTGGCGTTTCATCTCCTAGGGTTAGGTTTTGGAATGTGAAGGGTTTTTCCATTGTTTCTCAACAATAAATAGGCCTTCGAGCCTCATTGTAACACAGTTAAGAGGCATGTAGCCATCACATCTCTTCTCAGAGATAAGCTACCATCGCCCTAGCTGGTTTATTTCCATTTCTGGTTGTAAGCATATTTCAGTATTTTCCATTAATGAAATGAAGTATTATTTCCGCTGCATCTTTGTGTATATGGTTATCTCTGTAATTTGTTGCGTTCCTGTTTAAATCCGGATCAGTGGTATCAGAGCAGTCTGCTTTTTCTCTATTTTTCTTTGCATGTCCCCAACAAGGTCGGGATATAAGGAGTTAGGGCTTGAACTGGTTGAACCTTTGCAAGACCAGCCTCGCAAACCCCGACGGCCTCCCATGGCGGACGACAAGAAAGATGAGGAGGCAGGAGATCCCATCAAAATATTTCTCGAAGAAGCCCTCGAGCGAAAACGGAACGCGATGATGGACAGCTTTTCCCAGATCCTTCAGCGGCTACCCAGAAGCGACGCATCGGCTTTCAGCAGCTACTCTGGAAACGCCACACCCTTTAAGGTACAAGTTAATTTTGAAATCCCCATATTCGAGGGTCAGATAGATGCAGATGCCATAGATAAATGGTTAAATCTGCTAGAGGGTTATTTTTCTGTTCATGAATTTTCGAGTCGGGAAAACATTGTTTTTTCTCTTCTCAAAGCAGCCCCCCACGTCAAGGATTGGTGGGAAACCTACTGCGAGCAGAAGGATGAAAGTACTGGCTCACTATTTTCAGCCGCACCCACCTGGGATTCGTTCTGGGATGCCATCAAGGAGCAGCAATACCCTGTCGGAAGCTATGAGGATGAATACATAAAGTGGACCACGCTGCAGCAGGGAAGGGACCAAGACGTGCCAGAGTTCACCAATCTTTTCCATACCCTTCGCACAAAGTTGGGTATCAAGGATTCGGAGCAACATTTGATACTCAAATACCGTGGCTGCCTACACAAGTACATCTAGGAAGAAATACAATTCCTAAACATCCCCTCGCTCGGCGCAGCATACCGATATGCCGTCAAGGTCGAGCAGAAGTTTAAACAAAAGAAGCGAGACTTTGGATCTGCGAATCCAAAGCAGGGGAAAGGTGCCCCTAAACCACAAAACAAAGGACAAAGCCAAGGTGGGACAGCCCAAGACAACCAGCCGAAGCTGCAAGCAAAGAACAGCGCCGCGAAGCCGAGAAAGGACACTGGAAAATGGTGCGAGTTCCATAAGAGCTCCAGTCACAACACAAGTGAGTGTCGGGCCAAGCAGTCACTGGTGGCGGAGCTAAAGGTTTCAGAATCAGATGCATGTTCCGACTCTGAGTCAGAACCCGATAAGGGGTATGAAAAAGGGAAGCAGATCATTGACGCGGACCCCAGCGCCACTGTTGCTACCGCAAAGATCCAGAAAAATGAACCCGAAGATCCAGAGGAGGAGGAGCGTCTCTTCCACTCCCAGATGTGGGTAAAGGGCTCCCCGATACAGTTCATTGTTGATAGCGGGAGTCAAAAGAACCTCATTTCGGCAGAGGTCATGAAGCGGTTGGGCTTATCGACCACAGCACATCCACAACCATACACCATTGGGTGGCTTCACCAAGGACGAGATCTTCGCGTGAGCCAGCAGTGTCGCCTTCCATACAACATCAAGCCCTTCATGGATGAGGTATTGTGTGACATTGCTCCCCTTGAAGTTTGTGATGTATTACTAGGACAACCATACTTGTGGAAGCGACATGTTGTGTATGAATCAAGGCCCCGTGCTGTTATTATTACATTGAGAAATAAGTTGTTCAGGATACCAGAGGTAGCACCACCTGCCGGCATCTCTTTGATTACTGCAAAGCAATGCAGTAAGATCATTTCCAAAACCAGGAAATTTGTTTTCCTGATGATATGCCCTCAAGGAAAGAAGAAGACAGTGGCCGCGGCCTCCAAACGGGGTCCCTCTGTATGACAACTATAGATGGACATGATTGTGGAGGAGTACGAGGACATCTTCACCTCCCCGGCAGGGGTTCCTCTGCACTGTCAAGTCAAGCACTCCATCGATCTGACCCCAGGTGCGCCGCTACCCAATGGACCAATTTATCGGCGCTCCATTCTGGAGAACAATGAAATCAAGAGGCAGATTCAGGAGCTCCTGCAGAAAGGTCACATCCATCCGAGTTCATCGCCCTGTGGGAGCCCGATCGTGTTGGTACAGAAGAAGGATGGGACGTGGAGACTCTGTATTGACTATCGGGCGCTGAACAAGATCACTGTCCGTAATAGGTACCCGATCCCACAGATTGATGACCTCCTAGACCAACTAAAGGGGGCGAAATATTTCAGCAAGATCGATCTAAAGTCAGGATATCACCAGGTACCAATCGAACCCTCCGATGTGTGGAAGACTGCCTTCAAATCCAAGGAGGGCCTCTTCGAATGGTTGGTCATGCCTTTCGGATTGACGAATGCTCCTGCAACTTTATGAGGCTAATGGATGACATCTTGCGGCCATTCACCAACTCCTTTGTAGTAGTATACTTGGATGACATTCTGATCTTCAGCCAGAGTTTCAAATTACAAAAGTCATTGCTAATGTAGAACACCAATTCAAGCGTAAAGTTAGGGAAGCCATTGAAATCATTAAACATCCTAGAAACCTCAATAGGGATGGTGGCATGGAAATTAGCAAGAATTGGAACCCCGTGCTAACCCCCGCTAATGATCTTAATAACAATGTTAGGAATTCCTAACCTACCATCTTAATATTAAAAGCAAATAAAAAAGCAAATATGAAGTATAATAGATATAGTAAGCCTGTACATGAGAACATGTTTAAATATCCTAGAAAATAACATATAGAATAAAATAAATTAACTACTATCAATAAGCAAACATCCATTATAATAGATAAATAATAGATAAAATATTAAGTATACATAGTAGAGCATTAATAAATATCAATTATAGATAACAATAAGTATATACAGAGGAACTTTAACTAATACCATAATAAATATCATTAATAATAATATAGATAATAAGGAGCAAAATAATAATATAGAATTAAATAGCATTAACAAGAACAAATAATAAATATTTACAAAAAAACATTAAATATTATAATACTAATAAAAATAATACTAAATATTTTTAAGAATTACAAAAAAAGATTTTAATAACAAATAATTTAGGTATATATAGACATAATAAATTACTTACATAACAATAATAATGAAATCTCATTATAATCAATTAAGAATAGCAGCATAAATTTCAGCAAACATTAACCATAATAAATAAGCAAAATTTAATTATGAGGCATAATGTCAAAATGAGACAAAATATAAAAGTGTAACATTAATATAATAAATAAACCATAAACCATTAATGGAGACTCAACATTAAGCGTCCAAACCATTAATGGATGCGCAATAAGCATTAAGCATCTAATAAGAAAGACATAAAAAGCATTAATGGAGGCAGTTTATAAAATCATTAATAACATTAATATTAATCAAATGATAAGGCTAACATAAAGAGGAGCTTTAACTAAGAGCAGAGCATAGTAAATATCATCAATAATAATATAGATAATACGAGCAAAATAATATTATAGAATTAAAATAGCATTAACAATAACAAATAATAATTATAAACATAGAAACATTAAATATTAAAAATACTAATAAAAATAATACTAAATAATCAGAGAAGTACAATAAAGAGATGTTAATAACAAATATAGTATTTATAAGAAGACACAATAAACAACTTTCATAATCAACAATAATTAAATCACATTTTAATTAATTAAGAAGAGCAGCATAAATATCAATAAGCATAAACCTTAATTAATAAGAAAAATTTAATTAGAAGGCATAATGACACAATAAGACAAAATATAAAATTATAATATTAATATAAGAATTAAAAATAAATTACAAGGTAGTTATTAAATATAGGTATAATGAAAAATCAAAAGCTTAAAACAAATAAATTAAATCATCAAATAAGAACAAGAGTCGGCCATTGAGCTTCACATCCTGGGTTTTCATATTTATACCTAAATTTTCCTTCTTTTCTCCTCACAATTTGTCCTGATGATGAGTCTAGTTTCAGACTCGAAACGTCGACTTCAAAACATGAACACTGTGGAAAATCCGAATTTCATTCAAAAATCACACCACAGTAATTTGCAAACTAAAAAAGGTATGTAATTCTATTTTTTTTATGGAGGAAATACCAAATTAATGTTTGAATGAAACACAACTGCAAAAAGATGAATGGATAGTGAAAGAAACTTAAACCAAAAAGCAAGTAGCAAAAAAAGGTTGAGTTGTCCCGAACATTCACCATTTGAACTATTCACTAGACTTGAAACCAAAAGTATAAAATTAACATCAGATTCATACAAACAAATCAACAAAAATACAACTAACAATTATTTATAAATGATCCAACATATGGAAATACATAAGGAAAGAGAAAGTAGAATGTTTTGAAAATGTATCTTGTTCAATTTTTTCACAAAATTTGAAAAAATTTGTAATCACATTCTTCTAATTTGTATGTATCATTCCTAGCATTGTATGATAAGTTTGTGATTGCTATAACAGATTGAATTTCTACAAAAGCATGATCTGTCAAATCATACTTATACATGTGTTGCCCATTTATTCTACTATACCAACATATTTTAAGCTCGATGCTTTCTAATCTATCCAAAAGGTGAATGTCATTATGGTAATCAAACACCCTATTACCATCCTTCTTCCTTATTCTTTGAACCCTTCCAATGTACCATGTGCCAAAAGAAACACCTTCTTTTGTACGTTGAGGAACACTTTTTCTTGCAGTATGTTCAGTGGGGGGAGTTGAATTGATTTCAAACAACACCCCACAATATGATCCAACCCCAAAGCCAATTGAAACACCCTTTTGTGGAGCCTTCCCATATCACCTAAAGTAGACCCCATTTCTCACTTTCTTCAACCTATCTTTGGATAATGTCATATTTCCATTCAATTGACTAACCAAACATGCTTTAAACAAATCCTTACCATCAAGATCCACCAATGCCTTTATTGTTTTTCTTACATTTTCACCAATGGAATCTAATATTTCATCCAACTCGTGTCTCCACTCACTTTCCATTATTTGAAATTCACTTTCGTTGTGTACCAATGATGATGAAGATTTGAATATAGATTTGGAACAACTCGGTGGAGAATCATCAACTACTTCATCCACAATTTGGAATGTTGGGTAATTTTGATCCTTTGTCCATGGTTTAACCCACCAAGAAGATTGAGTGTAATTTTTTGGTTGCATTCTAAGAGTTGATAAAATTTCTTGTGCATCCTTCAATTCAATCTTAAGGGCTTCTAGAATTTTAGCGTATGTGGATATTGAATCATATTGCAAAAATATGTCAATGTTTTGTATTGTTTCTTGGTGCAATCTATTCCAAATTCTTTCTTTATTCTTATGAGATTTATTAAAATCAAGCCCTTGGGGATTTGATTCTTCTTCAACAACTCTATTAAGGGTTAAAGCAACATGAGGCAAGTCAGTGAAATCATAGGCCCTCTCCACTTCAACCATCCCACCAAATTTACTAAATAAGTTTTCACATACATCTGACCCTGTCAGGTGAAAAACACATGGAAAGTTAGAGTAATGATCTTGAAACAATCTCATCAACAAAACTCCAAAATGGCAAGAAATTTTCACATCTTGATATGCCTCTCTGCAGATGAAATTTGTGTTGAAATTAGTATGAGATTGTTTATGTACCCTACATAACCATAATGTGAATAAATGATGAACTCATGTAGCATTTCACACCCTTTCCCAAAGGCTCAAACTATGATACATAAATATGTCAATGTAGTCAGCAACAATCACTAGATAAGTCTTTATATCTAGTGTGCTCTCTAACTTTCCACTTGGTGTACTTCTCATCTCTTTAAAACACCTTTGAACATGCCTTGAATAAATTCATTATGCAGATCCCCAATTTTGTCGATCCATACTATCTATATCTTCACCCTTAATCTTGTGATCATCCACTTTAAAAGTGTGATAACCATTCTGACATGACCAAAACTTATGTACTCATTTCCTAAAACCAATTCTCGTCAACCGCTAAATAAAGGATTCACTATTTTTTTTCTGTTTTTGATGTAATATTGGTCACGCAATATTATTACATTACAACCATTGTACAACTTGATTACCCTCCACCCTTCCCAAGAAATTTGATATCGAAGACCTAATGTTGAAGAATAATCCTTCAACATAAGTTGTCTTCTTCTGTTATCCCCATCTGAGGAATGGCCAACAATATGTCCCAAATTATTTTCCATGTTCGACATATATTCTACATTTTCCCATTGTTGATAAACAAAATTTTCATTGAACCTATTGCATGTGGGATGAACAACCACAACCAAATGAGGAAGCTTTTCATGTAAAGGGTTTCCAATAATAACACGTGCATAATGGCCAATAACATTGTTCTTAAAAGAATTTTTTATAATCTCATAGCCTACAACTCCCTCACCAACTCTCACCAAGAAATACGATTGGCATTTATGTTCTTCTTCGTACGATAAAACCCTCGCCTTTTGCTACCCACCTAACATATTTTTTCACAACTATTTCATATTCAACAAGGAATACAAGAATTGGGCCATCTATGCTGTGCTTGGCTTTATAAGAAGCATAAACTTTTTCCATTGCCTCAAAAATGTGTCGTTCTCCCCTGGGATATATGCTAATGACTTTCTAACTTTCCTTAAACTTGTAGATATTGAAGGACCATCCAGATTCAAGCTAATAAAGCTATGTAATCTAGGACCTCCCGATAACTTGATCATCTCATAAAGGGATTTTGTGGATGTACTATACCTTCTCCTTGATTTTTCATGCATCAAGTTATGAAAGATATCCTTGAAAATTTCCCAAAATACATCTTTATCTTGTAATTTTCCTTGCTTATGTGTCTCACACACATCCTTTCAAATCATAAATACATCATTCCTTTCTGTTGATTCAAACAACTTTTCCTTTAGGGATCTCATTCTAATAGAGAGTGTAGCAACCTTTGTCCTCTTCCCCCAAACAACTCACATTTTTTATCTATGGTTACAATTTGTAACCCTTGCAACATTCTTTAGTTCATTTTGAGTCAAATATTATAGTCTTATACCTTTTCCTATATATTGATCACTTATTTTATTGGTTCACATTGATTCATGATATAATCGCATCCTGAATTCATCATGTCCTGGAACCAACTTACAAAATTTGAATGTTAATGAATCAAATGGGATCCCTATTTCAAAAGCTCTCCGGCAATGAATATGCCTATATGTACCGTCAATACGATATTCAAGATCCTCGTAACATAGCATGATCTTGGTATGCTTCTCTATGGCCCATACTTTTTCACCCCTTTGATCATCCATTAGGACCTTTGTTTCCAATCTCTCCCCATTTCTATCAATATAAAGATACCAATACCCCTAACATTGTAGTAACAAGGGAGACAATTGAGCTATAATAAATGACAACACAATAAAAAACAAATAAATTTGAAGTAAGACAAATCATATAATATACAAATTCATATTCAAGGTTAGTCTAAGTTGTTAATTAACACACCTGAAGTAGAAGGATTTGCACTGGTAGAACCCCTATGTAATATTGATGGTGATAATGGGACCAAGAACCTAGTCAAAATTTTTTGGGACTTATCATTGGTAGGCTTCTTGGGTCTCCCAACCATGCCACTCCTCATCCCAATCTCCTCATGTGAACCCTCATTTGTAGTAGTAGTAGTAGTGTGCTTCTTTGGTTTCATCTGTTCATTTAGAGAACTGGCAATATTACCACTTGCCTGCTCTAAACAAAACCAGTTGATGCATCGTGTATATTCCACTCTCACTTTTTTCATGTCCTTATAGTCTGCAAGTGTTTCCTCCACCACCTTGAACAAATTAGGCTCTTTTTTCTTATTAAAATCATCTAGAACTTTGATTTCTTGATCAATATGAAATTGATCTCCAACCATCATTTTCTGTTGTACTTCGTTACATGAAGGAATTTCACTACCACTTGGCATTGAAAGGCATTTTTGATGGGCCCCTGTTTTCATATGATGGTTTTTGAAGTTGTGTGTTGTTCGTGCTACCAAGGATACATCACCTGTTCTATAAGAAATGCCACAAATTTCACAATGGATCTTTATTTTATATTCTCCCTTTCTTGAATATACTTTGAGAGTAATTTTCTCATTGAAAAACTCTTCCATTAAACATTTAACATTTTTTTCCCAAGATGCCAATACACTAGGATCAACAAATATGGATTGTTCCACTCACAAAGACATATTTTCAACTCTTGGTTGTTTATGCATAGGTCCCTCCACATTCAGTTCAATGTTTTCAAGGATTGGTATTGTCATCACTACATTTGAACACTTTTTTTCCACATCAAATGTGCCTAGTTTCCTCTTGATGCCTAAAAGTGTTGTATAAACTTTCCATTTTCTCTCTTGATTTGGATTTAACCTTATTACATCTTGGATAAAATCAAAAGGGTATCCAACAATTTCATCACGGATTTCAGCAAATGTATAACCTTCTCGACACCTGATCATGCCAATGATAGAATTCTCTTCACCTGTAGCAATTTTATAAAATAACTCCATCTGTTTTTGCACATAAATAAATGAAAAAGTAAATAAAATTCCACAAGCATATTTGTTTATTATAAAACAAAGAGAAAGGAATCAAGGTATGAAATTTCAATTCAAAGCTTCAAAAAACATGAAGAAATATTATTATTTGAATGAAACACCTTGATTCAAAATGTATTATAATTGGATTCCTCAAATGGAACTAAAACAAAAAATAAAATAGATTTGAGAGCTAATTTATTGAGTCAAACATTGATAAACTTCTAGGCAAGCTTAGGCCCTAGAGCTCCTCAATTTTGGTCTTACTTACATCACTTTTTTGTGTCCTAAAGAGGTCAAAACCAAAACCTTGTACCTTTTACTATTCATTGGTATGAAATGCATTCATGTTCTCATGTTATATTTATGTTTATGAAATTTTTTATATATTAAGTTCCCATGGATATTGTTTAATACAAGTCTGCATGTAGACTATTTGTTGAATCTATCTAGAAAGTTAGAAATCATGAAGCAAAAAGAAATGACAGTATAGAAATACACCGAGGAACTATATAAGTCATTCATAAGATTTGAACAAATTGATGGGGGTGATTATATTATTGATGTGTATATCAATGACATTTGACAATTGCTAAAATGAACTCGCCAGATATCATTTGAGCAACAAAAAGAATAGAAATAGTTAATTTTATTAGGGTTTGATGGTTTGGTGTCATTGATATTTATTACCAACAGTTTTTTTCTTGTTTCTAAAAACTTAGTTTTCATGTGATGGCCCTAAGAAACTGTTGGAGAACTTAGTTTTCATGTGATGGCCCTATGGGCCTGCTAGAAAACTTAGTTTTCATGTGATGGTTATAAGGGGTAGGATACATGGATTCATTAGTACAAGAGAGACCATAGAAATGGCCATAGGAACCTCAAGTGGTGGTAGAGGGAAACATCCTAGAAGAGAGGAGTCTTTCAAAATACTAGTACCAATACCAACAAAAGTACCAATACCAACAAAATATTCAGGAGTACCACCCACTGAAAGAACGTTTCTAGAAGTAAGAATTTGAAAGTTAACGGTGCTGAAAGAAAGTTGGTCCACTATCACAATTTTACCTTGGTGAGGAAAACAGAGAAGTCAAAAGACCAATGAGATAGTGGCTTTCATGGCATAGATCTAACTATGCTCCAACAATGTTACCATTCAAGGTACGACGGAAGAACCTGAGCCAAATATTGTCATCAATCATGGAATTGGAAACAAACCAAAGATGGTATGTACTGACATATGTCATCGCGTCATCTCATTGCTTGCCTTCAAACTATGAAATTTCAAGAGGAATTTTATTTGGGATCGGAGGCCACAACAGGTTGTGGTTAATGGGGTCATTAGTTAACTTGTATAGATCTAGGATGTTGAGAGTAGCCAAAAATGGAAGTGGAGTAGGTTGCATGGAATCTGACTAGGGAAAGCTATGTTGACCTGAAGGACCAAAAGGTCTAGCCATCAACTAGTTTTCGAAAGGGTACATGGGTGCTATTGGATAATAATTCCCTTGTGGTGGAGGTGGATTTGTATAAAGTGGGGAGCCATATGGTATGCCCGCACCCTAAGGGAGGTAAGAAGTAAACTAGTTACCCCCATAAAAGAGGTTGCCTCCAATAGGTATTGATGGTTGAGTTGGAAGGCCTCAAGGAGATGCAACAGGCCTAGGATATTGGACACCACTAGCCACATAAGGTAGGTTAGGCGTAGGACTACCACCCTTTACGATAATGTGACTAACATTAACAGGATAACCACCAACACGAATAGAATCAATAAAAGAAATACCTCATTGTACCATGGGTTGAGTGTGTGCAGCAATGCCCCCATCTATCGTTAAGTACCAGAAATGTTACCCTTTCCTTATGGTAAAGGTGGGATTGAACTTAGATGTGGATTCCAACTGAAAGGATTATTGAAGGTTAATGAACCGTTCACGCTGAAAGGAGTGTTAGGCGAAGGTCTAATAGTTGAAACACAAGGATAAGGGTTAGAAGGAGGCACTCATTGCAACCCCCCACCCAAAGTTGGAATAACTAAGGTTCCTGGATTAGACATAGTTTCGGCAATGGGATAACTGACAAATGGTGTAGAAGCTGAAACAGGTGGGGTATACAATGGTGTGCCAAAATTTTCCACAAAAGATGATGACTCACCAATATTCATTAGGATATTTGAAGTGGAAACAAATGAAGACATTGCAGGGAAAGGTGCTATCTGGATCGAAATAGGCCCAAGAGGATTTGTCAGAGGAGGATTAAAAGGAGGTACTATACCTTTACTAAAAGTGCCTTCAGGAAGAGTTGACTTTGGGTCAGTTTGTAATGATTCATAATTAGAAATTGGAGACAAACTCCCCTGAGTAAAAGGAGAGTCTAATTCACTCATAAATTCCTCTACAAAAAGTGGAGGAAGACCTTGTAGTCATCAAGACTGATGACGAGATCCGGTGGAAGCCACGGTTATGTGAGTGGAGTAGGATTTTTTCTCTTTAACGACACTAGTTTATTTTTACAACCATGGGGTGTTGACTTCCACAGCCTAACCGAAGACCCTAACCTAAGCTAATGTGTGTTTTTCTAAAATAAAGAGTTACTAATTGCTTTTATTAGGTTTCTTTTAAAGGAATTTTACTAGTGTCTTCGGAAGGGTGTTGACATATGTAGTTTGTGAGAGCTGACTCAAACCATGCAAAAATAGTGTTGTTCAATTAACTTTCAAAGAAAAATAGTTTCTACAGGGAGAGTGCTATGGGGTAAAATGCACGGAATGAAAACTACCCTCGAAAGTCTTCCTATGTTATGAAACCAGCTCACAAAAAGATAGAAAAGAGAGATCCACGCCTTAGAATTCAGCCTCTTCGAGGGGGCAACCTCCTTTACATTACATAAATGAACAATTCTTGGATGATACAAATGACAAAACCTCCTTTCTATATATAGGAGTCTAAGGAGTCACAATATAATCCAGCCGACCTAACAATAATAATATAAAGCCACAAAAATAACAATAGAGGGATTCTATGGGCACAGAAATAACAATATGGGGGTAATAGGGGCACAACAATATAAATAGGGGTATAACTACAATAGTAATGGGGTAATCACTAGTATTATAGGGACCCAACATGCCCCTCTCCTTCAAAAAAGTGTTGTCCTCAACGCTTGAGCAGTTCTGGATACTTCTGCATAAAATTCTCATCCTCCCATGTGGAATCTTCAGCGGATAAGTTCTTCCACTTGATAAGATACTCTGAAATTGATCGATTTCGTAGCTGTCGAGTTCTTGTTTCTGTGATTGCTTCCGGTTCCAATATAATTTTTCCTTCCTCGTCAAGTTCTGGCAATATTGTTTGAATTGGGAGCTTGTCACCTATAAACTTCTTTAAACATGAAACATGGAAAACTGGGTGCAATCGAGAAGCTGCAGGAAGCTCCAATTTGTATGCCATAGTACCAATCTTTTCCAACACCTTGTACGGACCATAATACTTTGGTGATAATTTATTATCCTTCTTAGCTTGCTTTAGGGACATTTGCTTATATGGTTGTAGCCGTAGGAATACCCAATCACCTACATCAAAACTTCTTTCACTGCGATGTTGATCTGCCTGTTGTTTCATTCTATTTTGTGCCAACACGAGGTTATCCTTTAAGAGTTGGAGGACTTGTTGTTGATGTTCGATGTGATGTTCCACTGCCTGAACCTTAGAATTTTCTCTTAAATATGATGTGATGGATGGTGGTTGATACCCATAAAGTGCCATAAATGGGGTCATTTTTGTTGTTGTATGGAAGGAAGTGTTATACCACCATTCAGCCAGAGGCAACCATTTGACCCATTGTGTCTGTTTATCAGATACAAAGCAACGAAGATATCCTTCCAAACATTTGTTTACTATCTCAGTTTTCCCATCAGATTGAGGATGATAAGATGAGCTATGAGCTAACTGAGTACCAAGACAAGAAAATAATTCTGTCCAAAAATTTCCAGTGAAAATGGGATCTCTGTCACTTACAATAATCTTTGGGTTTCCATGTAGCTTTTGAACTGTTTCCATAAATGCAGTAGAAACTGTACTGGCTTTAAATGGATGTGATAATGCACAAAAGTGTGCATACTTGGTAAGTCTGTCAACTACCACCATGATGACACTCTTTCCCTCAGACTTGGGTAAACCTGTGATAAAATCCATTGAAACCTCCTCCCAACGTTGGCTTGGAATGGATAAAGGTTGTAATAGACCTGGTGTCTTAATTGTTTCAACTTTATTTTGCTGGCAAACCAAACATTCCGCCACAAACTTTTGAATATCTGATTTAAGGCCATCCCAAAAAAATTCCTTCTTAACCCTGTGGTAAGTTTTTAAAAATCCTGAGTGCCCTCCTAAGGGAGAAGTGTGCAATTCCATAAGAATCTTTTGTTTTAGCTGGGAATTCTTACAGAGGTATAAGCGATCTTTGTACCATAACGAATCATTTTGCCAGCTAAATGTATCAGAAGTACTGGAATCTTGTTGTAGCTTTTGAATAAGTGCCCACACTTCTTCGTCATTCTTCCATTCCTCCCTTGCTTCGTTTATCCAATCTGGTTGGATAATAGAAATGGCACACAACAATGCTTCCACATCCTCATCCTTTCTTGAGAGTGCATCTGCCACCACATTTTGCTTCCCTTTTTTGTAGATGATTTCAAAGTCATAACCCAACATCTTTGTGACCCACTTTTGTTGCTCTTCAGAGGATAATCTTTGTTCTAAAAAGTATTTAAGGCTATCATGATCCGTTTTTACCTTGAAGTGTCTTCCCATTAGGTAGGGTCGCCATTTCTTAAGTGCATGGAGTATTGCCAACATTTCCTTCTCATAAATAGCTTTGCTTAAAAACTTTCCCTTGATTGGACGACTTTCAAAAGCAATGGGTCTTTCATCTTGCATTAGAACAGCACCAATTCCATTTCCTGAAGCATCACATTCCACAATAAAGGTTTTTGTGAAGTCCGGTGTAGCTAAGACCGGTGCTTGGCACATTGCCTCTTTAAGATGTTCAAAGGCCTTTGTTGCTTCCGAAGTCCATGAAAATGAATCTTTCTTCAATAATGTTGTTAGAGGTGCTGCTATTCTCCCATAATTCTTAACAAACTTGCGATAATACCCTGTCAACCCAAGAAATCCTCGCAGATGCTTTATGGATGTGGGGATTTTCCATTCCTTAATGGCTTTAATTTTGCTAGGGTCTACCTTAACTCCTTCATGAGATACAATATGACCCAAATATTCCACCTCCTGGACTCCAAAGAAACATTTGGATCTTTTTGCATATAATTGTTTCTCCTCCAATAGTTGTAGCACCCTGTCAACATGTTCAACATGATCCTTCCAAGACTTGCTGTAGATTAGTATATCATCAAAAAATACTAACACAAATTTTCTAAGGAATGGTTTGAAAATTGAATTCATCAAACCTTGAAATGTTGAAGGTGCATTGGTAAGGCCAAAAGGCATGACCAAAAATTCATAATGACCCTCATGAGTTCTAAATGCCGTTTTCGGAATGTCTTCAATCTTCATTCTGATTTGATGATATCCCGAACGAAGATCCAACTTGGTGAAGTAAATTGATCCATGCAATTCATCCAGTAATTCATCAATAACAGGAATGGGGAACTTATCTTTAATAGTGAGCTTGTTGAGCTCCCTATAATCTGGACACATGCGCCATGATCCATCCTTCTTGTGCACCAATACTACTGGAGCTGAGAAAGAACTTTGACTCGGTTGAATTATACCAGCCTCTAGCATTTCTGCAACCATACGTTCAATTTCACTTTTTTGGACATAGGGATATCTGTACGGCCTGATGTTTGGAGGAACACTTCCTGGAATCAGATGAATAGCATGATCATGATCACGCATAGGTGGGAGACCTTTGGGAGTCTCAAATACCTTGGAATGATTGTCCAGGACTTTTTGGAGATCTGGAGAAATAGATGATTCCAATGTGGAAACATCTAGCGAACATAATTGTGCAATTACACCTCTTTGCTCCTTTTTTAGAAGCTTTGTCATGCCATTAGAGCTGATTATCTTTCCTGGTTTCCCTGCAATACCCCTTAATTCAACTTCCTTTCCTTCCACAGAAAATTTCATGAAAAGTTCTTGAAAATTAAAAGCTATTGTACCCAAGGATTGTAGCCATTGGACTCCTAGTACAACATCAGCACCTCCCATTGGAATGGAAAGCATTGGGCTAGTCAATACATATTCTCCCATGGATAGCTTGATATTATGGCACTTTCCAGAACAATTTATTGTTCCTCCATTTGCAATCATCACTTGACACTCTGGTGCTGGATATAGGAAGCAATTCAATTCTTTTGCTACCCTACAATGAATAAAATTGTGGGTGCTTCCTGAATCAATCAACACTATTACCTTTTTCTTCTTGATTTGTCCTTCTATCTTGATGGTTTGAGGAGTGGTAATTCCCGCCAATGCATTACAAGATATGGTCGGATTTATTTGTTCTTCATCTAGGCTTTGTTCCTGGAATATATCCTCTTCTTTTGACCTTTCTTGCTCCTTTTCTTCTTCCTCTTCACAATCTATGTAGAATAATTTCTTCTCAGCACACTTATGACCTTTTGTGTATTTGCTATCACAATTGTAACAAAGCCCTTTTGCTCTTTTTTCTTCCAATTGTTGTGGTGTCAACCTTGTAGGTTGTGGAAGACTATGGGCAACAACACTTCCGTCTTTATAGTTGTGAATGGTATGCTTCCTAGTTGCCATAATTTTGCTTTCCATTTTTCTTGCTAACCTGAATGCCTTCTCTAATGAATCAGGTTCCCAAAGGCGCACATCATGTTGGATATTATCCTTTAAAGACCCTATGAACACATCAATCCTATGCTCCTCTGGAATATCTTTTACCCTTATGTTCAATTTTTGGAACTCCTCAATGTGCTCCATTATTGAACCCTTTTGTTTGAGACTTATCAATTGGCTAAAAAAAGTGTTGCTTTTTGTATCCTCATAATGTGCTATCAATTCTTCCGTAAAAATTGCCCAAGTGATAAATTGTTTACGAGAACAAAGCCATTGATACCATACAAACTGATTTGGTTCCAAATATAAAGTTGCCATACGTACCTTTTGTGTGTTTTGCACATTATTGAGATCGAAGAATTGCTCCATCTGTAATATCCATGTGGCGGGATCCTTGCCATCAAACTTCCTCATATCGATTTTTGGAACATGGTGAGTCTTCGATCCAACATTAGAGTCTATGGAATCATGATTAACATTTCTTTTGTTCTCATCATGAGTTTCCTTTACTACCTTTTCACCATTAGTGACCCTTTCTTGTAGCAACTTCTTCAATTCTTCCATGTCTGTCTTCAAATCCATCTTCAAATTTTCCATCGAATCCTCCATCTTAGCTTCCATGCCCTTTATCTTAGATTCCACACCATTTACCTTAGCTTCTGTTAGCTTTTGTGAGCGTGACATTTGTTGCACTTGTTCTTGTAATTTTGATATATCATGTAGCATTTCTTCCTCTTCTTCATGAGTCATGCTAGAGCTTTCAGGTTCCTTACTAGGTGTTTGCATTTTCTTTCCTCGGGGCATCAGTTACCGATAATAATGCTTTACTATGCCCTTTGAATTCCGTTAAACCAAGCTTACACAAAAATTAAAAAAAAAACTACACACCTTTTTTCACTTTATAGAAGCCTGATATTGAATCTGATGTATCTCTGTAATTTCGAATCATCCAATTCTGAAATTTCTACCTGTAGTAGCCTTCTACGTCCTCTTTCCAATGCCACAAGTCTGAGCCAAATTGGATTCTCCAAGGAAGAGTTATGTGAAATCTCCCACAGTGACTTTCTTTTAGACTAGTTCAGTAGAGCGAACTTGTACGACGTGCCACGAGTCACTGTTTCAACCTTTGAATCTGAAACACACAAAAAAAAACTACAGTCCGTCCTCTTTCTGTACCTTCTTACGAAATTTCAATCCGATCCCCAGAGAGAAAGTTATGACGATTTTCCCCAGGTCACCTGTTTTGAATGTAATTCAGGAGTCTGCAAAAAGACCAACTTCCTCAGATCATATCTCCGCAAATATTGCGCGAAACGCTCTGAAATTCGGACCCAAGGTTCAGCGCGATTTCTTCTCAAATGGGTTTTTGTTGCGACTTCTGAAACGTCACAGACAAAAAGTTATAGCGAAAATTCCACGATGACCTGTTTGGAGCAGCGAAACCCTAGAATCCAAAGCTCTGATACCAAATGTTATGAAACCAGCTCACAAAAAGATAGAAAAGAGAGATCCACGCCTTAGAATTCAGCCTCTTCGAGGGGGCAACCTCCTTTACATTACATAAATGAACAATTCTTGGATGATACAAATGACAAAACCTCCTTTCTATATATAGGAGTCTAAGGAGTCACAATATAATCCAGCCGACCTAACAATAATAATATAAAGCCACAAAAATAACAATAGAGGGATTCTATGGGGCACAGAAATAACAATATGGGGGTAATAGGGGCACAGCAATATAAATAGGGGGTATAACTACAATAGTAATGGGGTAATCACTAGTATTATAGGGACCCAACATCCTAGGACTTCTGACGGACCGTAAGGTTATCTGCAAAAGGTACCTGTTACACACATGTTCATCTATCTGACATATATTGATAGGATATGGAGAAAGGATCACCTTTGGTTCTTTCCAGATTTGCTTGGGGATCTCCATGCGCTAAGAAGAACTCCTCCTGACTGGCTCCAAGACGATTCCAGCACAAAAGAATGAAGCAAACCAATCACAGCATATACTTCTGACAATTAATGAAAGGATCCGTAACTGACATTTATAAATGTGTAACCTATCGACTCAACACAACAAGAATCAAAATGAACAAATAAATGCACAATATCACCGACACTTTGAGTAGTGGAACACAACCGCAGTCCTATATTAAGAAGAGTGATTACAACAACCTGTTGTATCAGCCTTCCTTATCCCTTCTTCCTCTCTCTCCCTCTGTCTTTCAGCTAGCTCCTTAAAGAATATGACAATATCACAACAGCACCATGTACTATCCTTCTAAATGCTCTGACCTCTTTGTAATGGCCCTCTCGTTGCTTATATAGCAATCGATTTAGGGCTGCCCAACTCCACCTGTAGTTCATTTGGGTAAAAGCCATGAACCTGCCTCGTTTACCAGATTTTTCCCATTTGCCTCTGTTTTCGGAATAGAATTTCTCCAAATATCTTGATTTTTGGAGTTTTCGTGCTTTTCTTGCACAAATTTAGGGAAATAATATCTAGATATTTAATGGCAGATTCGTTGGCATAACCACTTGAGCATCACTAAAGTTCACTAATGCTCCCCCTGGTCTAGCAATAAGAGTTAGCAGGTTGACGAATGCTCCTTTATGCTTGTAAACAAGCTTTATAAAGCAGGTTGTCAGTGTACAGAGAGCTTTAGTGTGAATTCTAGGTCTGCAACTGTGGTCATTCTTTCAGTCATCTTGTCTTTCTCCTATAAGTTGATTAGGAGGTCAATTTGTTTTATAACATATGTCCCCTAAAGTGTGAGATTAGAGGCAAAGACGATGGCTGAAATACTTTATGAGAATACTGTAGTTTCCCATCAAAATATTTGTCGAGGGAGAGAAGTTTCGGGCAATAAGGAAAACTTGATACAACAAAAGTACATATATATGAACTGCTAAAATCATGTCCTCAGTCGGGCATTCCCATGCTCAGTAACTATGTCAAAGTAGCTTTCTCCTCAGAGATATAACAATGTTGGCCACTATTATGGCACAGGGCGGATCTAGTGTCATAATAGATTATCCTAAAATGGTTGTCTTTAAAGAACAATATCGCAGCTTGGGAGAGGAAAAAAAGCCGAATGATGCAAGCCTCTACCCATGCTCTTGGTTCTTGCTTCACCGAACAGCATAGATCGGTACATGTGATAAAATGAGTTGACGTCGAACATGCATGAAATCATCTGATTACCAGCAAATAATGGAGACTATTAACAGATGCGAGGAAGGCCACCGATAATGGTGATGGTCTCCAAGATGCACAGTGTAAACTAGCGAGTGTGAAATATTTTTTGTCGTCGAACACTCGTAGAATCGCTTAACCAGGAGCCAATGATGAAAACCCATGATCAAGCACAAGGTAACCTACCACTAAAGTCTGCAAGCACCAAGGCACTGATTGTGTTCTTGGGTTATCTTCCTAGATGGAGTGTTGAAGTCGATAGGAAGGAACCTGTCGAAAGGTAGGCAATGACGTGTCCTACATCAGTCGACACGAAACCAGACAAGGATGATTTTGTTTTTCGAAGAATCTTTTGAGTTTTTGGGTCTAAATAATGGAGGGCATGATGAAAGGATATGTAGGGTTAGTTGATCAAAGAAACAAGTAGGGACCCTTGAACAATAGAAGGCACGACAACAGTTTTAACCAGACAGCACTAGACTCATGAACACTATAGAGTGTTTAAGATATAGAGATGCAATGGCATCAGGGTATATAGGCTAAAAACTCATAGGTTGGTAGGGTTCATATTGAGAGGCTATCAAAATGACGGTTTATTTGAGGGAGTGCCATGTTCAAGGGAACTTTTGCTGCCAAACCACGCTTCAAGATACGTTTGTATTTCCACTTTCCCCGTCTGATTTTTAATGAGTCCAGACGGGTAAACTCATCGATATTTTCATGTTTAGAGAGTTTGAAAAGGATCACAAAAAGAATGACTCTTTGCCCTATCTGATTAGTTTAATGAGTCCAGACAGGCAAACTCGTCGATTTTTTCATTTTTTAAGAGTCTGAAAAGTATCGTAAAAAGAATGACTCTATATCTTATCTGTGTATTTAAAGAGTCCAAATTAGACAACTCAATGATCTTTTCATCTTTAGAGAGTCTGAAAAAATTGTAAAGAGAGACTCCATGGTGGTCCCTTTGTCATAGTTGTTAAACGGGTGCGACAAAAGGTTAATAGTATACCCGTATCGGTTACTTTTCTGTATTTAATCTATCGACCCAGATAAAGAGAAACCTTTTTCCAATAGATGTCGACCTCATTTTGTTACGAGTACGACACGGTGGACTAAACTCGTGTTTTGTCGTGACACTTTAACGAGCTCAGTAACAAAAACTCGGGATTTTTCATTTTTTAACGAGCTTGAAAAAGTACCTGAAAGAATGCTCGGGTCATCTTTAGCATGTTTAATGAGCAACAAGACACAGCTTCAGGATTTTTTTTGTTTAAAGAGCGAGAAAAAAGTGCCTAAAAAGGATTCTCTATTGGTATTTTTCAGTTTATGAGCTGGAACAAGATCAAAAAAGAGGTGCTTAGAGCATTATTTGCATATATTTAATGAGTGCAAATGATGAAAAACTCGGGGAATTTTATATTGTTTAAAGAGCGATAAAATATCCCTAAAAGTGCTTTACGGGTTGTGGTATATATGTTTAACGAGCTCTACTACAAAAACTCAGAGGTGTTTATATTTTTTAAAGAGCGATAAAATGTCTCCAAAAGTGCTCTATTTATCGTTGCATAAATTTAACGAGCGCAAGGACAAAATCTCTGGGATGTTTATATTTTTTAAAGAGCAATAAAATATCCCTAGCAATGCTCTATTCATCTTTGAAGTAGTTTAATGAGCCCAAAGAAGAAGACTCGAGGTTTTTCGGATTAACGAGAAAGAAAAATACCGTAAAAAGAATGCTCTATTTTTCTCGATCTCATGCTTGACATTAGAAGGTTCTATGCCATGCATTTCCTCATAAGACAAAGGAAAAACATCATGGAAGTCCCTAAATGGGTAGGTGAAGCTCACAATTTCCTCAGGATTGTGATTGGCTCCACTCTGTATGTTTTCCACGATGTCTGTCATGACAGAAATATCGGGGAGCAATGTTTGTGAAATATTGCCCCTGTTTCCTTCCGAGTCCAAAAGTTGGATAGTCATATATAGTGAGGAAACGATTTCATGTGCGTCAAGTGACAAGATTTGAAGAGGCATCATGTTTGAATCAAATATCGAAACATGATGGTGTGAATCCTCCCAAGGTCTCTCATCTAACCTTGTGATCTCTCTAATAGCTTCGTCCATCAGTAGGACTTGATTGAGTGGATCGAAAGAAAGAGCGGTTATGGGAGGGGCAGTGGTACCGTTGGCCGAAACCAAAGTGAGCGGAGATTCGGATGCAATTTGAATGGCTTCACAGGCCAATTCAGCTGGTGGCAGCGGCATTTGTTCTTCCTAAGTGTCAATGCCTGAAGGAGACGGTAGGATCCATGGATTGGTCTGTTCATGAGGAATAGATGAAATCATATTGACCATCTGTGAAACCTTCAGTGGTTGAAGAGGAAAACAACCCATAAGGGAAGAAGCCTTCAGTATACCGGTACCTAAACTGACGTAACTGTCAGTTCCACCTCCCACTAGGGGTATGGAGCCACTTGGTAATGGTGAATAATCAGGGGTGCAGAAAGACAACTGATCTACTATAATAACCTTTCCATCCAATGGAAATTGGATGATGTGAAAGACAGTAGATACAACGGCCTTCATGGCATATGTCCAACTGTGACCCAACAAGAGATTATAGTCGAGTTTTCTATCTACAACTTCTATGTCCACCATTACAGCTTTCCCAGCCAAAGTGATGGGAAAATTGGCTAAGTATCCTTTTGGGACAAAGGTTTGGTCATCGAAAGCTTTAAGGGAGTTCGATGGCGGGGATAGGGTTGGGGAACCTAGGGAAAGCCAACATGAAGCCAACATGACGCAAGTTGAAGCACCTTTGTCAATGACAGTTCGGTGTATACCTTTACCTTTTGAAGTTATATGCACCTAAAATGAAAGCTGGTGGGAAAGGGTGAGGTTTACACTTGTTCATGTCGAAAATAGCAAGCGTGGAATTCGTAGGGTCAATACCTCTGATAGCCGAAAGCAAAGCTTTCCGTTGGCTGGGGCATGTTTGTAACACTTCAACCGCCGACATAGTCAACGACGCTTGCACCAAATCCTCTACAATGTTGTAGTGTTGGGCAGCACGTGCAGATGTGTTGTGCGTTGTGCGTCGAAGTGCCCCCTTGGCGAGTCGAATTACAAAGTCCTCAACTGGCCTTTCAATTCGCAAATCGTTGGGCGGAGATGGGTTTTGACCTGCGAATGGTTCTACTGCCGGAGTGACAGGAGCTTCATAATATTTGGCTCTGGTGGTGAGATCTACCGTTCCAAATGTTTAAATGGTAGAACTCCCTTCACCAGCTGAAGGATGTTGCGAACCGTCGTTGCCCCCTGACGTGGGTTGCGGTTGGTTGGCAACACGATTTTGCTACTATTGAGTAGGAAAAGGATTTCTAAGGACAACAGGTGCCTTACCAGAATCTCTTTTGGCAAGGTAATCCGTGCATTCTTGAAGACACAGACAATGCCAGGTTACGTGATCTTCAAGATATATTTTGCATGAATAGCTGGTTCCTTTATCCTTTTCTGCATCAGTAGGCATAGTAGCCTTTTGTTTTGGGTTGGGCTGCTTTATTGACTACTCCTCAGAAGGAGCGGTCTTTTTCTTATTCTTCTTTTTCTTGCTACTAGATTTTTGTGTAGACTGCAAAGAGTTATTCGAAGTGGCAGGAAGAGCAGTCGCTTTGGTAGAGGGGTCCACTGCCAGCTTGGAAATTGACCCACTGAGTTGTTTTACAGTGACCTCGGAGGTTGCGCCGACGATCCCGTCGGCATGCGCTCCAGGGCGCTAATTAGTGGGAGGATTGGGGTTACCAGGAGCATAGGGGATAATGTCGTAGAGAGTGCCAGACTGTGAATAAATTAAATCCAAGTGTTGGGCATGACGTATGGATTGGTCCTCTGTGACCGCACCACCTAGAGCGACATCTCTAGCGATTTACAGGAGCAATGACTTACAGAACCAGTATGTTAAGAGAAAATCAGGGATGGGAGCTTTGACTAACCTCCGCCTACATCTCCATTCATGGATATGATCGGAGATGTGGGTGGCGGTATCCTGACGAAATGAAGTAAGGAGCTCTGTCCCTATCTTATAACGAATAGGTAACTAAAAGTGCTTTAGGAACTCCATCGCTAAAGCGTCAAAGGTATTCACTGACACACGTGGTAACTCAATATACCACTTTGCAGCATTGCCAGTGAGGGTGCGGGGAAAAAGACGCAACCGGACACTGTCATCCACCATGGAGTTAGAAACACACCATAGATGGTAGGTGGTGACGTGAGTGCCTGGATCCTCCCCTTGTTTTCCATTGAACTTAGGAATATCCGCCAGTATTTTATGCGGGATCGGCAGCCATTGTAGGTTATGGTAGATGGGGTCGTTAGTCAACTTGTATAAGTTGGGGATATCCAATGTTTCCAAAAAAGGAAAATTGTTGGGTGCCCCTGACTCGGACCATTGTGATGATGAATGACCTGAGGAGCTCTGCACTCCTCCCATTGTTTGGTTCCCCATGGTGTACATGGGCTGCGTGGTGTAGCAGTTGCTTTGCGGTACGATGTTGTAAAGTGGATTACCATGAGGATTTTGATACTGGGGTATGAAGTTGCCCCCAGTATAAGCGGTGCCCCCTTGACTCATCTGAGTTTGTGAGTAGGGTGCCCCCATGGATTGGGTGGGGATCCCTTGTGGATTCCCAACGGACACTGAACTAAGCATATGGCTTTGATTGACAGATGGAAAACTCATGTCAATCAGCGACTATCCATGCATGCCTAAGAACGGGGGGGACTATGAGATTTCCCACCGGCATGTGCATATTGGGAACCGCCCCAGATATCTGAATCTGGGGGTTAGAACCATACATTGGTGGCCGACCTTGGTGTTGTTAAAATGGAACCGCACCCATAGTGCCACATTGAGTGTTATATGGAGCACTATATATGGCACTAGTTGAAGGTATGCTTTGGCGCACCATAGGAGTGAAACCTGGCATCTACTGGGTTCCACTGATAGAGGGTGTTATGTGAGTTGCAGTACGTGGGACAAATGGGATTGCAGGGTTCCACATTGTCGATGTTGTGATGACCATCGACTGGGGAAGTGGTAGAGGACTCACAGTGTCTCTATAATTCCACAACCCTTGAGGTGTCGACTGAATAGATGGGAGAGTTCCTCCCAATGAAGAGTGAAGTACTAGTACGACGGGACCAATAATAGGATCTGACAGATTTGTAAGCAGAGTGTTCAAATGAGGAAGAAATCCTTCTCTAAAGAAATCCTCTAGCAAACTAGAATTGTCGGTTGTCCAGAACGATCCCGTGTGCAATTTAAGAGACTGATTCCTCGAAGATCAGGAATCGAGTCAATGGATCTTGGGAGATCCTCCACAGTGAGTGGAGGAAGTCCTAACAACCATCTAGATTGACGATGAGGGCCGGATGTAGCCACAATGACTGGTAAATTTTATCAGATAAATTTTAAGGTGATATTCTTTATGTCACAAAAACAATAGCACTCAGGTACCTAAAAAGAAAAAAAATACACTAAAAATGACAATCAACAAACAAAGTGAAATTACCTTGTCTGATAAACACCGATTACTAGAGATGAAACCTAGTCTCTCAATGAGTAACAGAGAAGGATGGTCAAATGTATAGTTACGGTTACTTTTGAGCTTCGCCCAAACCTCATATTGAGGGGCCAACTCTCGTGAAGACGAGCACCCTCCCAAAAAATGAAGACAAAGTAGGTCCGTCCATTTGAGGTACCAGGACAGCCCGTCCCAGTCACCTTAGGTAAGTACCTAGAAGTATTGGCCACTAAAGATACCTCAAATCACAGACATTACCAGGGGGGACATAGTCGTAGACAGCATGCTATGTGGTTAGGATACCTGAGTCCCCGACTCAGTTCTGAAATCCCCGAAGGGACCCCCGTTACACAGAATGCCCAAAGGAGTTGTAAAAGAAGGCGGACTACCTTCGATTACAATCCGATGTTGTCTCGTATTTCGCTCCATTATGACTGGAGTGGTCCTGGTAATATGAGTGCAGAAGGGTTTTTCACTCTTTAATGACACTAGTTTGATTTTCAACCTTAGGTGGTTGACTCACTTTCTTATCCCAAGGTCCTAATCTATCTAATGTTGGCTTGCTCTAAAAGAGTATCTGATTGATTTTAGTGTAAATTTTAGTGTACTTTATTATTTGTCTTCAGAGGGGGTGTTGACATATGAATATGATGAGACTCTCGACTCAATAAACCATGCAGAACAATGCTTTGAAAAAAAAATCAATTTCTTATGCAAACAAGTCTTATTCTACACATGTATTATTTCACATATTCATGTATTCGTCAATGCATCTAAAGTCATTCAACACTTTGCATAACCGAAAGTTCCTTTTCTCAATATTCCCTAACAACTATTGAACCAAAACAAAGTAGCCTACAACTATTTCGACAAAAGGAGATATATAGTTTATCAGCTTTTCTTTCAACAAAAATTTCTTTTATGAGAGAAAAAATAAAGCATTTTCTTAAAAAATAAATTTTAAGACACCAAATTTGTTAGCATGATACTGTTGCAGATCTTAATTCAGCCCTTTGGACAAGTTCCCCTCCCCCTTTTGGTCCACAAAATCTCTTGAAAAACCTGGAAATGGGAGACTAACGCTCTGTCTGTGTGTATACAGAGCTTTAGTTTGGCCGCTAATGCACCCTGTGCACAGTCAAAGAGCTTTATAAAGCTTTGTGTAGACCAGCAACTTGCGTTAGCGAGGGAAAGAGCTCAAAAAGTGGGCTTTTGGGATCGGTTTCTGAAGAGAAAGCAACTTTGCAGGATGCAACAAGTTAGATGGTGGATTAGAGAAGGATATGAAGAAGCAAGAAGCTCATAGAAGAGAGAAGAGATCTGAGAGGAGTCCGGATAATAGGGAACTAAATGTATAGTCCCCAGTGGAGTTGCTAGTTCTTCTATGGGGTAAAATGCATGGGATGAAAACTACCCTTGAAAGTCTTCCCGAGACTTCCGACATACCGTAAGGTTATCTGCAAAAGGTACCTGTTACACACATGTTCATCTATCTGAAATACATTGACAGGATATGGAGAAATGATCACCTTTGGTTCTTTCTAGATTCGCTTGGGGATCTCCGTGTGGTAAGAAGAACTCCTCCTGACCGGCTCCAAGACGATTCCTGCATAAAAGAATGAAGCAAACCAATCACAGCATATACTTCTGACAATTAATGAAAGAATCCATAACTAACATGTATAAATGTGTAACTTATATACTCAACAGAACAAGCATCAGAATGAACAAATAAATGTGCAATATCACCGACACTTCGAGTAGTGGAACACAACCACATTCCTATATTCAGAAGAGTGATTAAAAAAACCCTGTTGTATCAACCTTCATTATCCCTTCTTCCTCTCTCTCTCTCTCCTTGTTTCAGCTAGCTCCTTAAAGAATATGACAATATCACAACAGCACCATGTACTATCCTTCTAAATGCTCTGACCTCTTTGCAATGGCCCTCTCATTGCTTATATAGCAATCGATTTAGGGCTGCCCAACTCCACCTGTAGTTCATTTGGGTAAAAACCATGAACCTGCCTCACTTACTGGCTTTTTCCCATTTTCCTCTGTTTCCGGAATAGAATTTCTCCAAATATCTTGATTTTTGGAGTTTCCTTGCTTTTCTTGCACAAATTTAGGGAAATAATATCTAGATATTTAATGGCAGATTCGTTGGCATAACCACTTGAGCATCACTAAAGTTCACTAACGCTCCCCCTAGTCTAACAACAAGAGTTAGCAGGTTGACTAACGATCATTTATGCTTGTAAACAAGATTTATAAAGCAGGTTGTCAGTGTACAGAGAGCGTTAGTGTGGATTTTGGGTCTGCAACTGTGGTCATTCTTTCAGTCATCTTGTCTTTCTCCTCTGAGTTGATTAGGAGGTCAATTTGTCCTATAACAGAGAGAGTGCTAACATCCTTTTCCAAAACAAGAAACTCGAATTCATATTCTAATATATCTCAGTACATGCAAATATTCACAACTCAGAATAAACAAATCATCATTAAACTGATCGAAACAAACCAAAATAACAGAAAATATTTTTTTTCTTTTCTTTTCAAGTAATGCAATTAAACTACTCTTTTAAAATAAAATTGCATGTAAATGGCTAAAAATATGAGAGTTCACACAAAATGGACCTCGGAACCAGCAAACAAGCAAAAGCCAAAACAATGAAATCCACAAGTAGGGTGGAGAATAAGGTTTCTACAGAACTAACATGGGTTTCTAGGTTATACAATGCGTTAACAGCTATGGTCATGCTCTATACAAAAAACCTGCATTAACACAAACTAGAAGGCACTAGTTGTTAAAATGTAACTAGTGTTAGTGTTCATAATTGTTCTTGATTCATGACTTGATATAATTATTGATGTACTTGTTAACAGGAAAAAAGAAAAAAAAATTGTGAAAGAAAAATTATCTTATTGAAATGGGTTTCTTGCCTATTATGTTGTGGTCCTATGTCAAAGCACCCATTGTGTTCTCTAGGGGTCTTGTTGTCAAGTCAACAGTCAAGGTCATGATATACTAGTCCTTGCAGGGCCCATGTAACAAGAAGGAAAAATATTTAATGTAATATTTCCTGTCTAGAAACCTCCAAGCGATGAGTCATCCAACCCTATTCAAGTCGACCTCAAGAGGCCTAATTCACACTCTTGGAGGCCTATAAAAAGGAGAACCTCACCTCATTTGATACACACTTCAAAGAACAAGTTATCTAGGATCCTAACGGAGAAAAGAGAGGTTTGATCCAATGAAATTGGGTGGGAAGGAGAGCAAATTCTTGGGAGGCCAACAAATCTGTGGAAGGATACGCAATTTTGTCTTTGTTTCTCACACATGCGAGTTTGAAGGAAGAACTAGGATTTCCTCATTCTAGATTTTGCAAAAGTATCTTTTGGGTTTTGGCTAGCTCTTCACTTGGGGTTTGGTCAAGGTCAAGGCCAAGGCCTTGGAAGTCTTCATTGAAATTATATAAGAAGATATTTTTGGGGGTTTTTCTCTCTAGGAGAGGTTTTGGCCTTGGCTAGTAGCCTACATCTGGTGTTCTTGTGTTTGGATTGTGATCTTCTTATTGGCATTTGTCTTGATGATCAAACATAACTAAATGATAATAATAATATCACAAGAAAATGTCATGGATAGAAGATAAATGAAATTTAAAATAACCCTAGCTATTATGCCCTAGATTTCTCAACATGGTATCAGAGGTAGACATTTGAATAGTGGGTAGAAAGAGGATCAGTTTTTATTTAATTTTACTGCAAGATGATCAAGTTCCTTGAGGCAAATTTGCGAAGGAAAGTAGAAGAAGTTATAGCTAGTTTTTCAAGCCCTAATTGCATCCGTTCTCAAGGCTAGTGACCCTTCATTGTTAGCCAACTTTTCGTACCCTACGAACCCTGAAAATGGAATTCGTTCTCATTAAGATATTCTCCCTCTGAGGTATGAAAATAATTTGTACCTTCCTAAATGATTTAAATCTTCTATCATAAAGACACATATAGGACTGTATCTCAGAAGAATTTAAGAATCAAAGTGTTAAGTCCTTATAATATTAGTGATTCCCCCATTACTATTGTCATTGTATCCCTTATTATTATTGTTGTTCCCCTGTTTTTCCCATATTTTTATTATTGTGCCCCATAGAATCGCTCTACTGTTATTTTTGTGCCTTTATATTATTATTGTCAGGCCGGCTTGGTTATATTGTGAGCCCTTAGACTCCTATATATAGAAAGGAGGTTTTGTCATTGAATGATCTAAGAATTTTTCATTTGTGTAACGTAAAGGAGGTTGCCCCCTTGAAGAGGCTTATTTCTAAGGCGTTGATCTATCTTTTCTATCTTTTTGTGAGCTGGTGTCATAACATTTGGTATCAGAGGTTTTGATTCTACGGTTTTGCTGCTACAAACAAGTCACCGTGGCATTGTCACTATAACTTTTTTCTGTGGCATTTCAAAAGCTACAAAAAAAACCCATTTTACCCGAAGTATTTCTGAAATTCGGGTTTGAATTTTAGAGCTTGTCTTGCTATATTTGCAGAGATATGATTTGATGAAGTTAGGGTTTTTTCATAATCCCAAATTACATTCCAAACAGGTGACCTGGGGAAAAACGCCATAACTTTTGTTTTGAGCATCATATTGAAATTTTGTAAGAAGTTACATAAAGAGGATGGCCTATATATTTCTTTATATCACTTTCAGGTACTAAGGTTGCAACAGTGACACATGGCATGTCATACAAGTTCTCTCTACTAAACTAGTCTACAATCAGGTCACGGTGGGAGATTTGGCATAACTCTTCCTTGGAGAATCCAAGATTGATAAGAATTGTGGGGTTAGAAAGAGGACTCAAAGGGCTCCCGAAGGACACGATTTCAGATATTCGAGATCCACAATTACAGAGATACAATAGATTCAATATCAAGCTCTTACAAAGAAAAAAAAAAAGGTGTGTAGTTCTTTTTTAATTTTGCATAAGATTGGTTTGAAAAATTAGTTTGAAGGAATTCAAGGGGAATAGTGAAGAATTATTATCGTTAATTAATTCCCCATAGAAAGAAAATGGAAACACCTAGTAAGCAACCTGGAAGCTCTAGCATGACTCATGAAGAAGAGGAAGAAATGCAACATGATATATCAAAATTACAATATCAAGTACAACAAATTTCACTCTCACTAAAGGTAAATGAAGCCAAGATGAAGGGTGTGGAAGCTAATATGAATGGCATGCAAGTTAAGATGAATGCCATGGATGCTAAGATAGAAGCTAAGATGAATGACATGGATGCTAAGATGAATGGCATGGACGATAAGATGGAAGAATTGAAGATAAATTTGAATAAGTTGCTACAAGAAATGGTCACTAATGGTGAAAGGGTAGTAAAGGAAACTCATGATGAGAAAAAAAGAAATGTTAATAATGATTTCATAGACTCTAATGTTGGATTGAAGACCCACCATGTTCCAAAAATCAATATGAGGAATTTTGATGGCAAGGATCCCGCAACATGGATACTACAGATGGAACAATTTTCCGATCTCCATAATGTGCAAAACACACAAAAGGTACGTATTGCAACTTTATATTTGGAACCAAATCAGTTTGTATGGTATCGATGGCTTTGCTCTCGTAAACAAATTGACACTTGGGCAATTTTTACGGAAGAAATGATAGCACATTATGAAGGATACAAAAGGCAATACCTTTTTAGCCAATTGATAAATCTCAAACAAAAGGGTTCAATGATGGATCACATTGAGGACTTCCAAAAATTGAACATAAGGGTAAAAGATATTCCATAGGATCATAGGATTGATGTGTTCATTGGTACTTTAAAGGATAATATCCAACATGAGGTTTGCCTTTGGGAACCTGATTCATTGGAGAAGGCATTCAGGTTAGCAAGAAAAATGGAAAGCAAAATTATGGTAACCAGGAAGCCTACCACTCACAACTATAAATATGGAAGTGTTGTGGCCCCTAGCTTGTAATGCCCTATTCAATCTTATCCTGCAAATTTTACTAAGTGTTTAAATTTCCTTAAAATATGGACTTATAATTATCAAGAAATATTGGTACATACCTACATTGGTAAAACTATAAATTTGGTACTCATATAAATTTTATTACTATTCCCAATTTACCTCCCAAAATTTTTAAATTTTTAGAAGACATAGTCCTCTCCAATTCATTACCAATATATATATATATATATATATATATATATATATATATATATTCATACCTCATTCCCAAAATGTCCTCACAGATTTCCTTGGGAGAAGACATGGTCCTCTCCAATTAATTACCAATTTATATATTCATCTCTCATCTCCAAAATGTCCTCTTAGATTTACTTGGGAGAAGACATGGTCCTATCTAATTAATTATCAATTTATATATTCATCTCTCATCCCAAAAATATTTACTTGGGAGAAGACATGGTACTCTCCAATTAATTACATAATTTTATATTCATATTTCATTCCCAAATGTCCTCTCATGTTTACTTGGGAGAAGAGAAGTCAAATGTAAGGATGAGGGAAAAGTTATGAAATTAATGAGAGGTGGTTGAGGTGGAGAAGAGAAGGGGGCATAAAAGGGGAAGGATGAGGGGAGGAAGGGGGATCTTTGGTCTGCTTTTGGTTTTGGTTTGGTTGTGGTTTTGGAGGAATTGTTTGGGAGAGAGGAGGGGAGTATTATTCATCTTGGACACACTACATCTGGTTGGACTTGGACTTGGAGGGCTAGGAAACTTGTGGAGATTTTCTGGGCTAGGAATTACTTCCTAGTTGGCTGGGAGGTAAATCCAGTCGGTAGTCAAGAGGAGCATTCCATTAGGAGCAGCGGCTCAAGGGAATCTCCACCGTGCTATCTGTACAAGTATTCCTCTATGCATAGATTACTCATGTAAGTGATTAAAATGAAATGTTCAATATTTAAATGGTAGGAATCAGATTTTAAATGGTAAATTATCATCATTTAAATGTCTTGTCAAAAAAATAAATTATTGCCCTTTTATTGCATTTAAAATTAGAGAATATAGATCTGGTAGAGGACCCTAGGATGGATCCTTACACGTGGTATCAGAACGGGTTCGAAATATGGACCCAAGACCCACTAGACACGAATCTCCACTAAATTTTTTTTTTTAAATAATGTGGAACTGATTTCTCCACCTTAATATCAATAAGTCATTGTTTCAATATAGTAAATGCATTGGCTTCTCACGGTCTGCTATCCTTAACTACCAATTCAAAAAAATCAATTATTTAGAAAAGACTCGTTCCATTTTAAACGACAATAGTTACAATGTTGACTGCCTAAAACATTCAAATATGGATATTCAACTAGCGCATATGGCACACAGGCTCTGCAAAATATGAAGCATTACTAATTACACCAGAAAAATAAATATAAAGCTAGAAAACTTGCAAAACTGCTTCTTACAGAAAGATAGCTTCTGAAACTTACTATTACAGTGCAATTTATCTTTAAGTTTTCAATGTGTGTTTCTCAGTAACATAAGTGCCCCTAAGTTGCTTTTCTCAATCTTGAACTGTACATTTTTCCATCACATCAACCATGCTATTTGAAGGTTCATCCATATCAGTAAATGCGGGTGCAACAATTTTCTGGCTAGAATCAATTTCTGTGACTAGAATATTTCTTTGAGACTCAGCAGATAGACCTTCTGGCAGCTGTAAAACTGAGGAAGTCTTGGGAGCAGTTAAAGGCTGAACATTGTCTTCTATAACCTGACTTGTAATCTTTGATATTCTAGTGAGAGATGAAATTCTTCTAGAGTTGCTTCTCCAAAATGACACACGGGAGCTGCAGGGGCATCTTTTACTTGCTGAGATCCTTGGTCCAGCTCAATTGTTGATAATTATTTGGAAGCATGGATTAGTTGTAACCGGTAATATGTCTCTGGCCGCCGGCAGACTTTCCACAATGGTACTATTTCCTCAGACTGGTCATGGTCATACCGAACCCAGAACCTACACCTACAACCCCTAGCATCATGTCGCCTTCTTTGGGCATCGAAGACATGGGCATCAAAGTGCAATGCTTGCTCTTTACCTTCCCGAAAACAAAGTATGAGATCTCCTGAAAGCACTGCTACACATTCAGAAGCTTCGCAAGGAAGTGAACGTTGTCTCACACACTTTTCAAACCTTACCCGAACTTCCATGCCCCATCTCTTGAGGATTTTGCCTCAAACTCCATTTCTGAAGCATCTTGGTCTGTTCTTCCTAAAGAAACAACTACAAAATTGGTCACAACTCTCTTTGCTCTTGAATCATCACGATGTGAAGCGATTGTCTTCCTGGAACCTTGGTACCCTTTGCTTTTGTGCATACTTCCTATTCTAAAACCAAGTCCATACCTGCTTCCATTGCACAAGAGTTTTCCAGCCCTTTCTGGTGCTGCACTGAACTTCTCTGCAAGTGATGACAGTCATCCACGAAACCCCATCTGGTTCAGGCATTTCCCAAAACAGCCTTAAGGCTTCATCAATATAACCATTATGTGCATACCTTGTAATCATTGCAGTCATCGCAACGACACTTCGTTCAGGCAATTTGTCAAACACATTGTGTGCATCCTCCACTCTCCCACATTTCACATACATATCAACAAGCGCACAGCCAACGAACAAATTAGTCTCACATCCAAATACGATTATCTCTTGATGAATCTCCTTGCCAATTTCTAGAGCTCCTAAATTTGCACAAGCCAGGAGAACACTGGAAAATGTGAACTTATTCGGCTGGACACATGTTGTTTGCATTTCATAATACAATGCCAAAGCAGTATCACTACACCCGTTCCTTGCATAAGCTGCAATTATGGTAGTCCATGAAACTACGTTTCATTTAGGCATTTTGTCCATAGCCCGGCGAGCCTCTGCCAGATCCCCCCCCCCCCCAACTTGGCATACAAGCTCACCAACTTGTTGACCACGGAGAAGTGTGGTTTAAATCCCATTTGAATCATGTGGGCATGGACCAATTTACTCAGTGTTACAGATTGCTCATTAAGGCACACCTGCAAGAGAGACGTATAAGTAGATGTCTGTACACGAATGCCTTCATTATCCATATGACTTAAAATTCCAAGCGCATGTTTCAGCTGGCTCAGAGTTTAAGCTTCATAGCTTGACCATGTCTGTATTTACACTCAGGCAGACTAATGTTTATTCCTATTTCCACATTCTTAAACTCCATATAATGGGTTAAAATGTTGTTTGAAACGAAAATAGTTGGTTACAACGTATATTTATAGCTATGATTCATTTACTGTGTCTTATTGTATTTCTATCTACCAAAAAGAAAAATGTTATGTAGTTCTAGACTTGACAGTCATGATTATTTTGAAATATTAGATTGGTTTAACATCTGGGTGTCATTCAAATTTAAAACCCTACATTTTATTAATATGAAAACCTTTATTTATTTTTCCATCAACCCTAGTGTGGAAACAGACAGCGAGTCTGGAAACTCAGAAGTTACGGATGGACTCACTAATTTGGGTTCTTGTCTATTCCCAATTACCATAATCGGTTAGAAGTTGAGGGATTTTCCGAAGCTTTAACAACTTTTGGATGATGACAAATGGAGAGAAAACGAAATTAGGGACTGATATAAGGATATATTTTGGAATCGAGTAATGTGCCAGCGAGCCATTAGTCCTCTCTCTTGGTCAGCGTAGTGCAAAAGGCGGGAGAAAAGCATATTATTTGAACTGCAATTGTCTATGCAAAAACGTTAAAAATGGAGAGGACAGTTGACGGGCCTTAAACTTGCACCTCGTTTCCTGGAACCCTCTCTACTGACCACCGCCCTGTCACTTCAAATTATTGATATTACGATGCTAGGAAAGATATTGAAATATGATTTATCTGATTCAGTTATTTGAAACAACTCTGTTGGTGTCTACTTTACATTTGTATCCAAGAGAATGAAGCAAAAGTGCTTCGAAATAAAACAATTTGATTACGATATCATAGAAACCATCTTCCATATTCTATCTTACTTTACTATGTAACCTCTGCACACTCTTTCTACATTAGCTTTCAAGACTATCTGATACAAATCTAAAATTGATTCGCAGTAGAAGCTTACCTACCATTTTCATAAATTTTGGCTTTAAATTTTCTTAAACTTTCCTATCACTTGCCTTCAATCTAATTGCATTGTCTTGTTTAGTGTTTTTCCACTTTCCTAATTTCATTAATTTTGCAAAATAGTTCCAGTGCCTCCTCACCATGGCCACGTAGTCTTTTCAAAAAAAAAAAAAATCTAAATCTATCGAAATTAAATCACAATTGAGTTAAGAAGTTATGAAATATTGGGTGTGGAGCATGATTATTTAGAGGTCTTTGTTTCAGCCCGATGTATACCCCAGGAAGTTTGTACACCCCTCCACGCGGGGGGGTGTGATGGGGACTTGTCTCCCCCCACAGGGGTTCGGGGGGGCCGATCCCCCCTAGTTGGGGGGTCCGGGGGCCAGTAGTCCCCCGGCGGGGTTTTCGGGGGTAGCACCCCCGAAGCTAAAAACAGATGTAAATTTGCCTTGTAAAAGTATAGTAATTTCTAGTCAATCTAGGTCGTTCATTAGGTGGATGATCTGACGGTAGAACTTATGTTTAGTTTAGGGTTTTTTTCCCTAGAAGGCAACCCCTCTCTTTGTATGAGGGCATTGTATTGAGGCTGTGTAATAGATGTGTATTCTCTGAGCGAGAAATAGAGACATGAGATTGTGAGAGAAAACAGAGGATATTACAGCGGATTTGTTGTAGGTTGTGTCTCTTCATTTTGGTAGATAATAGAAAGGAAGGACTGGCTGTTCGAGGTGGACGTAGCCCAAACTGGGTGAACCACGTATATCTATGTCTCTCTGGTTTTATGCGTTTTCTGTGTTTATATTTATGCAATATTCTATGTGTTCCATTGCTCTGTAATATATAATTTTCTAACAACTGGTATCAGAGTCGAAGGTCTATTTGGCTGACAAACTCGCAAGAGAGAAGGATTCATGGTTCAAGTAGGAGAAATGGCAGAAGATGGTAAGTTTAGGGTCGAGAAATTTAACGGCCAAAACTTCTCACTGTGGAAGATGCAGATGGAATATTATCTGTATCAAAAATATTTGTACCTACAATTGGGCAGAAAAACAAAGACGCCGACGGGTATGACAGATGAAGAATGGAACCTTCTCGATAGAAAGGCACTCAGAACAATACGGTTGTGCCTCGCAGCGTTGGTCGCCTTCAACATTTTGAAGGAAACAATGGCAGAGGGTTTGATTAAGGCATTGGCGAAACTATATGAAAATCCCTCGGCCTCAAACAAGGTATTTCTTATGAAACGGTTATTTAATATGAAGATGTCAGAAGTTGGATCTGTTGCAGACCATTTAAATGATTTTAATACTGTTACATCTCAGTTAAGTTCTGTAGGGGTAAACTTTGATGATGAAGTTAGAGCTCTTTTATTCTTGTGCTCATTTCCAGAAAGTTGGAATGGTTTAGTAATGGCCATTAGTAACTCTGTTTCTGGATCTAGTACTTTAAAGTTTGATGATGGTGTCAATGCTATCCTTAGCAAGGAAATGCGATAGAAAAGCTCCAGTGAGACATCGGGTAATGCTTTTAGTGCAGAGTCTAGGGGAAGAAAAATGGAAAGAGTAAAGAGCTCAGGATATCGCATTAAATCAAAGAAAGGCAGATCCAAGTCCAGATCGGGGATAGTGTGCTCAAAATGCGGAAAGAAAGGACACCTAAAGAAAGACTGTAGATCTTGGAAGGGAAAAGAAGGAGATGCACAGCAAGAAAACAATCATGAAGAAAATGTGATAGGTGAGGTGTTACAAGATGCTTTGATTCTTTCTTTCGAAAATATCACTGATTCCTGGGTGATAGATTTAGGGGCCTCATTCCATGCCACACCTGATAAGAAATATTTTCATGACTATGTTCAAGGAGAATTTGGACAAGTGTGTTTGGGTGATGATAAACCCTGTAAAATTGTTGGAATGGGTAAGGTTCTTGTAAAACAGCAAAATGGAAACCAATGGCTACTAAAGGATGTAAGGCATGTTCTAGATCTGAAGAAAAATCTGATTTCAACAGGCCAGTTAGGCGGTGAAGGTTGTGTGACAAATTTCACAGATAAATCTTGGAAGGTCACCAAAGGAGCCTTGGTAATAGCAAAAGGCGAAAAGGTTGGTACATTGTATTTATGCAATGGTATTCCAAACTCTGTTAATGCTTTAACTTCCAAAGGAGTAGATGCAGCATTATGGCATCATAGGCTCGGACACATGAGTGAGAAGGGGATGAAGATTCTTCACTCAAGGAATTTGTTGACGGGTTTGAAGAATGTTGATTTGGACTTCTGTGAGAATTGCATTTATGGAAAAGAGAAGAGACTCAAATTTCTCAGAGTTGGGAAAGAAAATAAGAGCGAAAAATTAGAGCTTGTGCATACAGATGTACGGGGACCTGCTCAGGTATCATCTCTTGGTGGCTCTCATTATTATGTTACTTTTATTGATGATGCAACTAGAAAAACTTGGATTTATTGTATTCAGAATAAATCTGATGTATTTGATACTTTCAAGAAATGGAAAGCTTTGGTTGAGATTGAGACAGAAAGAAATTGAAGTGTCTCAGATCAGATAATGGAGGTGAATATTGCAGCAAATAGTTTGATAGGTATTGTTCAAAGCATGGAATTCACAGAGAGAAGATAGTTCCAAGAACACCACAAGAAAATTGTGTGTCAGAAAGGATGAGCAGAACAATCATGGAGCGTGCAAGGTGCATGATATTACATGCAAGATTTCCTTTACAGTTTTGGGCAGATGCTGTAGATACTGTTGTTTATCTAATAAACAGAGGGCCTTAAAGTTCCTTGTATGGTGGTGTTCTAGAGGAAGCATGGACAGGTAAAAAGGTAAACTACTCCTTTTTAAATCCTTTTGGTTGTGAGGCCTTTGTCCATATTAATAAAGAAAATATAACAAAGCTTGAGGCAAAATCAAAGAAATGTACCTTTATTAGATATGGTGTTAATGATTTGGGTTATCGCTTATATGATTATGAAAATCACAAAATTATTAGGCGCAGAGATGTAATATTCAATGAAAAGGTCTTGTATAAGAATCAGTTGCAGGAAAAGAAATAGGAAAAAGAAAACAAGGAATACACATTTCTTGATGAGATCACTAAAAAAGTAAAGGTGCCTAAAAATAACAATAATCAACAATCGCAACAACAACAACCACAACAACAGCAACCACCACAACAACAACAGGCACCCGAAACACTTGAAAGTGGTGTTAGAAGATCTACCAGGATAAGTATACCCCCTGAACGATACTCTCCTTCATTATATTATTTATTGTTGACTGATTCTGGGGAAACTGAATGTTATGAAGAAGCAATGCAGGTTGAAAGCAGGAAGAAGTGGGAGCTAGCCATGGAAGAAGAGATGGACTCCTTAATGCATAACTAGATTTGGGACTTAGTCAGGTTGCCTGCAAGTAAAACTACATTGCATAATAAATGGGCTTATAGGCTGAAGGAAGAAGATGGAGGAAAACAGAGGTACGAAGCTAGACTTGTGGTGAAGGGGTTTGCACAGAATAAAGGTATTGATTTTGATGAAATATTTTCACCTGTTGTTAAAATGACTTCAATCATAACTATTTTAAGTCTAATAGTAGTTGAAGATTTGCATCTTGAGCAATTAGATGTAAAGACAACCTTTCTCCATGGGGATTTAGAAGAAGAGATATATATGCAACAACCACAAGGATATGAGGTGAAAGGGAAGGAGAAACTAGTGTGCAGGTTCAAGAAGAGCTTGTATGGCTTTAAACGGGCTCCAAGGCAGTGTATCTAAAATTTGACAAGTTTATGTCTGAACAAGGTTATACTAGATGTCACTCTGATCATTATGTTTATCTGAAAATGAAAAATGATGGCAACTATATTATATTGTTATTGTATGTGGATGACATGCTTGTTGCATGGTCTAATATGCAGGAAATAAATGTGCTCAAAATAAAATTGGCAAATTCATTTGCAATGAAGGATTTGGGAGCTGTAAAACAAATCCTTGGTATGAGAATAACTAGAGACAGGGAAAATCGCAAATTAACATTGTCTCAAAATGAGTACATACAAAAGGTGTTGAAAAGATTTAATATGCACAATGCAAAACCAGTTAGTACACCTTTTTCTAGCCATTTCAAACTTAGTAAGGAAATGTGCCCAAAGACCCAAGAAGACATGGATTATATGACTAAAGTTCCATATGCATCAGCAGTTGGAAGCTTAATGTATGCAATGGCCTGCACAAGGCCTGATATTGCACATGCAATGGGAGTTGTAAGCAAGTACATGAACAATCCAGGAAAGGAACATTGGATGGCAGTGAAATGGATTCTCAGATATTTGAAAGGTACCACAAATCAAGCATTATGCTTTGGTGGTTCACACATTTCTCTACAGGGATATGTTGATGCAGATATGGAAGGTGACAGAGATAACAGGACGAGCACTACAGGATATGTATTTACTGTAGGTGGAACAGCTGTCAGTTGGGTTTCAAAAATCCAAAGTGTTATTGCACTTTCAACAACAGAAGCGGAGTATGTTGTTGCTACAGAGGCTAGTAAGGAAATGATTTGGTTACAAAGGTTTATGGGTGAATTGGGTAAGAAGCATGATATGGGCACGTTATACAGTGATAGCCAAAGTGCCATTCATCTTGCAAAGAACTCAGCATTTCATTCTAGGACTAAACACATACAACTCAAGTACCATTTCATACGATCAGTGGCTGAAGATGGAGAGTTGAAGCTGGAAAAGATACACACTAGCCAGAATCATGCAGATATGCTAACAAAAGTTGTAACCAGGGAGAAGCTGAGAATATGCTCAGTTTCAATTGGTCTTCAAGGATGACGATGAAGATAAGAAACAGCCAGGTCCAAAGAGGAGTCATTGTCCAGCAAATGAAGCAGCGATGGAGTTGCTACAATCATTCTCCAAGTGGCAGAATGTTGCGTGTGGAGCATGATTATTTAGAGATCTTTGTTTCAGCCGGATGTATACCCGAGGAAGTTTGTACACCCCTCCACGTGGGGGGTGCGGGGGGGACTTGTCCCCCCCCGTGGGGATTCGTGGGGGCCGATCCCCCCAGGCTGGGGGGTTCGAGGGCCAACGGTCCCCTGGAGGGGGTTTCGAGGGCAGCGCCCCTGAAGCTAAAAACAGATGTAAAATTGCCTTGTAAAAGTATAGTAATTTCTAGTCAATCTGGGTTGTTCATTAGGTAGATGATCTGACGGTAGAACTTATGTTTAGTTTAGGGTTTCTTTCCCTAGAAGGCAACCCCTCTCTTTGTATGAGGGCATTGTATTGAGGCTGTGTAATAGATGTGTATTCTCTAAGCGAGAAACAAGGAGGTGAGACTATGAGAGAAAATAGAGGATATTACAGTGGATCTGCTGTAGGTTGTGTCTCTTCATTTTGCTAGATAATAGAAAGGAAGGACTAGCTGTTCGGGGTGGACATAGCCCAAACTGGGTGAACCACGTATATCTGTGTCTCTCTGGTTTTATGCGTTTTCTTTGTTTATATTTAAGCAATATTCTATGTGTTCCATTGCTCTGTAATATTTAATTTTCTAACATGAAAATTATATGTTAAATACATTTTGAAATTGAGATTTATGTGTTTTGCAAGTATATAAGCGAAATTAATTTTCATTCTCCATTCTATTATAGGTATATATATATATATATATATATATATATATATATATATATATATATATATATATATATATATATATATATATATATATATATATATATATATATATATATATATATATATATATATATATATATATATATATATATATATATATATATATGTTAATATTCATTCTCCATTCTATTAATATCACAAAGTGGCATTCTTTCATCCCACAATATTTTAGATTTTGTCTATGAAGCTAGTAAGAAGTCACATTTATTTTGGCAATGTAATTTTTCTTCTTTAAACTAATTATTGCAAATAGGTATATATATATATATATATATATATGCATTCATGGATAATTTCTTAGGAACCTTGCTTCAAGGACACTGCCTCTTCAAGAGGTGAGACTAATTGTTTATATGTCCTATAGGGGGTCCCAAGATTCATAAAATGGACTTAAAGGATTTTAAAAAAATAACATAAAAGGGTGGGAAGGAACAACAATGGCCATAGAAGAAAGACATGACTAAAAAGGGTATTATTCACATTAGTATTTGACTTAATTATTTGAATATATTAAACCAAGTTATTAATTAGCTCAATATTAAATTATAGTTATGGTACTAAAGAAAACAATTTGTGTTAGAGTGTGACTTACAAGTACATTGCACCAGTACCCTAACAAGTCTCAAGAGAAAATTTTTAAGTTATGTAGAACTCACACATGAGAGGATTTGGTGTTGGAAATAATACTGAGAGGGGGGGGTGAATCAGTATTATTAGATCAATAAAACTTTTTCAATTTCATACTCAGAAACATATACGCTACTTTAGTTAAGTGAACCGGCGTGTACACGCTACTGTGTCTAAAGCAACCAGCTTATAACCAGAAATCTTATGATTCAGTTAGCTTATCTTCAGTAAATGCATCAGGACATTATTAACCATATTAACAGTAAACATGTGCAGTATAACAGAACAGATCATCACACAAAAGCCACACACATGAACACCATGATATAAGGTGGAAACCCAATGTGGGTGAAAACCACCTGCTGCAAGTCGTCTCTATCTTTCTTTCAGTTTACAATCTTTTGTACTGGTGCAGCCTTATACCAGTACGTAGGCTACAACCTGCAGAAGGCTACAACCTTCTCTCATTTTCAGACTCTCCTGGAAGGGAGCTCCAACCCCCTTTGCTCTTGTACTAGCTAAGATACTAGTACGTACGTGCTGGCCTACAATCTTCTTTCCTTCAGGTACCACTTTTCATACATTTTCAGACTGGATATTCCTGAAGCACAACATTACAATCTGAAGACCACAATTCATCCAATTTTCATAACAGATCATTGAAGCACAAAACAACCAAGACTAGCATCATCAATCTTTGAATCACTGAACCACTGAAACCCTGTCAACACCCAGTCACCAGAACACGGAGCAGACTACAGAACTATGCCATAACAGTCAGACCCAACTGCAACCCCAAAAATTAAGCTTCAAAAGATATACGCTACTTCAATGAAACCAACCCGCGTATACACGCGCTTTTACCAAAGACAACCTGCGTACAGATCTAAAAATAATTTCTCATAACTTGCAGCTGTACCAGACATCAGTCATACTCAGAACATAACATTGCGTCAGTATGCAGATCTAAAAATACGCATAATCAACCATATAACGATAGTTCATTTCAAACCATTTGATCCCGATATATCCTTAGATCTATTCTTCCATCAACCGGTGTGATCTCTCCTTAGCTTAGATCAAGCAACCCAGAACCTGCATACTAGATCTCTTTCTTTATCAGATATTCAAGACTTTTTCGATGCAATTGCCTAATGATCTTCTTCTCCTTATATAGCCTTAGGCCCTTCACAATACCACGGTCCAAAACCATAGTAACACAATACCATCAACTTCAAAACTAGGGATCAACACGTCTGTCGAGATACCTTGGTCCAAAAACATAGCCTCAAGTACCGAGGACTAACTACCACGGACCAAAGGAAAGCTTCTCGACATGTACGCTCTTTTCTGTTCATGAAACTGCGTATATACGCGACTTCGTATATAGCGAGCCTGCGTATCCGCGACTTAGTATATAGCGTACCAGCGTGTATACGCAACTTGGGCTTAATGAACCTACATATATGAAATTTCTCTTCATTCTTGTAGTCTGGACTGAGATCTGTCATCAAAGAGAGTTGCCATCAAGGACAACACCTGTATCGTAGCGCCACACCTGTGCCAAAATGCCAACAATCTCCCCCTTTGGACTTAATGGCAACCCCAAGATCCTTAGAATCATTCTCCCCCTTTGTCATCAAGGGCAAAGGGCTGTGCTCCCCCTGAGTACATGCTGATATCTCTGCTCTGCTGTGCTGAACATGCTCCCCCTGACTGTAGGCAAGATCTGCAAGAGATGTTCTTCAAAAAGAACCAAGACTTATACATCAAAAAGGACCTTCCTATCACCAAAAGACTCAATACATACATCCATACTCCCAACCAAGAGGGGATACATCAGAAATTTACATATAACAACTAATTACATTACATCATTCATCCCAGGCATAGTGGGTAAACCAACATAGGCCGTTACATGACCTTGACACCATAAAAGAGATATCACAAAAGAGATACATGACATAGAGACGAAAAAATCTAGACCAAGACTTATGAAAGTCACCAGCAGCATCTGATAATCATCTTTTAGATCAGCAACCAAGATTTCCTCCTGTTCTCCTTCTCCTGAAACCAACAACAGTTGTGAACTAGAACCAAAAGCATCTAAATGCCAACAATGCTTTATTAGACTTTAAGCTGCTCCCCCTGAAACTGTGCCTGCTGCACCCCCTGAAACTGTGCCTGAAGGACTCTGGCATACCCATCTCAGACCTTCTCCAACCAGAGTCTGCCCTTGCTGTTCAGAAATCCATATACGCGACTTTACCTGCATAAATCAGCGTATGTACACGGATATCCCTTATACAACGCGCGTAAACCAACTTTTCTTTAGAACAGACAATCTTCAACAGCAGGATGAAGCATCAACTACTCCCAGCTTTTGTCTGAGATATTCAAAAGTCTCCCTGGGAAGTGGTTTTGTGAGAATATCAGCAACTTGTTCTTTAGAGGAAACATACTCCAACTTGACCTTTTGTTCAAGCACTTGTTCCCGGAGGAAGTGATACTTGATTGGTATGTGCTTGGTCTTTGAATGCATGACTGGATTCTTTGAAATGTTGATTGCACTTGTATTATCACATAAGATAGAGACAGGTGGAGTGCAAGTGATTTGAAAATCCTGCAAGGTCTGCATCATCCAAAGAAGTTGTGTGCAACAAGATGCCGCAGCCACATATTCTGCTTCAGCTGTAGATAAAGCAATCGAACTCTGTTTCTTGCTGAACCAAGATACTAATCTGGAACCCATGAAGAATGCACCGCCACTTGTGCTTTTCCTGTCATCCACACTTCCGGCCCAATCTGCATCTGTGTAAGCATGAAGAGTGAGATCTGTATCTCTAGGATACCACAAGCCATAGTTTTGAGTCCCTTGAAGATACTTGAAGATTCTTTTGACTACCTGAAGATGAGTTTCCTTTGGGTTGGCTTGAAATCTTCCAACAATTCCTACTGCATGCATAATATCTGGTCGGGTACCTGTCAAATAAAGCAAACTCCCAATCATGGATCTATAAGTTGGTTGATGAACTGTTGCTGATTCATCATTTACACTGAGGCTGCATCCTGTAACCATGGGGGTACATACTGGCTTTGAATCTTCCATGCCATACTTCTTCAAGATCTGCTTGAGGTACTTGGTTTGAGACAAGAAAATACCTCCTTCATTTTGTTGGATTTGCAATCCAAGAAAGTATGTCAATTCTCCAAGTAATGACATTTCAAATTCTTTCTGCATAACCAAGGCAAAGTTTTGACTCATAGCCTCTTAATTGATGCCAAAGATAATATCATCTACATACACAACAAGTATTAGCAATTTGTTATTTTCAACTTTTATATAGAGATTTCTATCTGCTGATCCTTTTGAAAAACCTTGTTGGTGAAGATATTTGTCCAAACGATAGTACAAAGCCCTTGGAGCTTGTTTGAGACCATAGAGAGCCTTTTTCAATCTGCATACAAGGTTTGGATCATTTCTAAGAATGAAACCACCTGGCTGCTCAATATATACTTCTTCTTCTAAGTCTCCATTCAGAAAGGCTGATTTCACGTCCATTTGAAATACCTTGAAGTTTTGAAAGCTTGAGAGAGCAAGGAACATTCGGATGGCCTCAAGTCTTGCAACAGGAGCAAAGGTCTCTTCAAAATCTATTCCTTCTTGTTGCGCATACCCTTTACAAACAAGTCTGGCCTTGTTTCTAATTACTTCTCCATTTTCATTCAATTTATTTTTGAAGACCCATTTTGTCCCTATGACATTCTTATCTTTTGGTCTAGGAACCAATTCCCAAGTGTTGTTCTTTTCGATCTGCTCAAGTTCTTCATCCATTGCTTTGACCCAACATTCATCTTTGCATGCCTCTTTCACATTTTGTGGTTCAGTGGAAGAGAGTAATGCCAAATAGCTTGAAGCTTCTGCAATTGTTCTTCTTGTTTGTACTCCTGCTTCTTTCTGCCCCACAATCTAAGATTCTGGATGATTCTTCTGAACATATCTGGATGGAGTCTTCTCTTCTATTCTTGTCTGCTCCTCTGGTTCTTCTTGAGGTTCTTCTTCTTCATCATTCTGTCTTTGAGGGTAGCCTTCATCTTCTTCGATGTCTTCATGATGAACTTGCCTAGGAATGTATCCCTTCTCATCAACCACAACATCAATGTTGTCAACAATTCTGCCAAGTCTTTTATTGTAGCACTTGTATGCTTTGCTATGTGGAGAATAACCAAGAAGAATGCCTTCATCTGCTCTTGGTTCAAGTTTTCCAAGTTGCTCATCAGTATTCTTAATATAACATTTGCTCCCAAAGATTTTGAAGTGCTTCACCGAAGGAGTCTTACCACACGAGAGCTCATGAGGGGTTTGAGTGTTGTTTACTCGAACATTTGTTTTGTTGAGAATAATAACCGCAGCATGTGCAGCTTCACCCCAGAACATTGCGGGAGTACCTGATTCATCAAGCATAGCACGAGCCATTTGTTGGACTGTTCTGTTCATTCTTTCCACAACTCCATTTTGCTGAGGAGTTCTAGCTGTAGAGAATTCTCTTCTTATCCCATGTTCTTCACAGAAATCGAAAAATTCATTTGAGGTAAACTCCCCACCTCTGTCAAATCTGAGGCACTTAATTTTGTGCCCTGATTCATTTTCAACCAAGGCTTTGAAGGATTTGAATTTTTCGAAAGCTTCATCTTTGTGCTTCATAAGTCCTAACCAGACAAACCTGGAGAAATCGTCAATGAATAATATCAAATATTCTTCTCCTCGAGGTGTTCTTTTTCTGAATGGACCACATGTATCTGTATGTACTAGCTCAAGAGGCATGCTAGCTGATCCTTCCTTCTCAGGAAAATTAGTTCTGGTTTGCTTTCCAAACTGACATGATTTGCATATGGTGTTGTCTGGAATTTTGATATCTGGAAGATCACGAACTTCCTGATATTTGCATGCTTTCCTTATTTGTGAAAAGCTTATATGCCCCAACCTCCGATGCCATAGCCAGTGTTCATCATCCTTGCTCAAATAGCATTGTTGTTGTCTTTCTTCAAATATGTATAGATTATTTGGAGTCCTTCTTCCTTTGATCACTGTTTCACCTGTATCAAGATCACGAACACAACATCCATTTGATCTAAATATTACCTTTGTTCCTTGATCGCACATCTGACTGACACTTAGAAGATTATGCTTCAATCCATCAACATACAAAACATTTCCAGCTTTGACCTTCTCTTTCAACGGAGCAACGCCTTTTCCTTTTATGGCTGCAGAGATATCGTTTCCAAAAGAAACTTTCTTTCCCTTTTCTAATGTTGTATATGATTCAAGTTTTTCTTTGTCCCCTGTCATATGCTTCGAACATCCGCTGTCAATGTACCATAGACTTTCTTGACCTTCTGCATAAAAGGCTATCCCACATCTTTCTGGTTGTGGTTCCTTTATTCTCCATGTTCTGACATTTGAGGTTTGTTCCTTCTGAGTTGTCTTCCAGAACCTGCTCCTGCATTCAGAGTCTTCATGACCAAAGTTATTACAAATAGAGCATTCAACTTCATTTTCAAGAACCGAAAATTTGTCATAAGTCCTTTTCATGGTTCCAGTCATACTTCTTTTCTTTTGAGCTTCTCTAGTCATGATTGTCTTGTAGGCAACACATTGAGCTGCTTTGTGACCGAAGTTATGGCAAGAAAAACATTGGCCATTAAAGAAATTTCTGCGATAATCAGATCTATCATCCAACCGATTGTAGCTTTTATTGACATCCATTCTTGGGGCAAATTGGGAAGATTTTACCTGTGGCTGATTGTAGCTTTTGTTTGTCCTTAAGGCAGCCTGTCCCTGAATTTCTTGATAGTCTTTATTTGTTCTTGAGGTAAACTGTCCCTGATTTACCTGATGACTTTTATTTGGCCTTTGCTCGCTCCTCCTTGTTGCATCAAGATAACTTTTAGAGGTAGAAGCTTGAGATGTTTCTCCATTATATCCCAGACCTGTCTTGATCAGAGGAGAACGCTGCACATTGATAATCTCATCCAATGTTTCAGATCCTTTAACAAATTTAAGATTAATCGCTTTTGTTTTCTCAATCTCCTTTCTAAGACAAACAATCTCACATTCCAATTCTTCAAGATGTTTTTCTTTTTCAGCTAGTTGACATTGTAGAGAATCAATAATAGCACTTTTCTCTTCTAAGCAAACTTTGAGATTATTCATTTCTTCAAAAAAGCCTTCTACATCTATGGCATCCATGTAGTCATCATCTTCAAAGGCCATTAAAAGTTTATATCTATTACCTTGTTCATCTTCGTCACTATTTGAAAGACCATCACTATCTTCATGAGTGTAATAGCTTTTCTTCTTTTCATTATGTTTCTTGTTCCATTTAACAGGTTCCTTTCCCTTGTCATTCTTATCTTTGTGAGGACATTTGGCAGCATAATGACCTACTCTTCCACAAGCAAAGTATTTAAAAGGTAACTTACCTCTGAACCTTCCAGAACCCCTTTGAAGATTTCTGACAAAATTTGATTCTTCTTCTTCATCTTCTGGTACGTGACTTGCTTCATAATAATCTTCTTTGCCTGAAGCCTTGAAAGCAGCTTCTCTTCTGTCTGATGGACCTCCCTTTCTCATTTCATAAGCAGTTAGAATTCCGTGAAGCTGAGACATAGTAAGAGTTCGTAGATTTTCCTTTTCTTCTATTGCAGACACTTTAGATTCAAATTTGGGGGACAATGATCTTAGAACCTTTTCAACCACAATAGCCTCTTTTATTTATTCACCCAAGTTTTTCATGCAATTAACAATCTCATCTACCCTAAGGAAATAGTTAGCCACACTTTCATCATTATACATTCTGAGAGTCTCATACTTAATCCTGAGAGTTTGAAGTTTAGCACGCTTTACCTGTTCGTCTCCTTCATAGCTCGTGACAATTTTGTCCCATATTTCGTTTGCGGATTTATAGTGCATTACCTTCATGAATTCCGATTGGGATATACATCCCAGTAGACTACTGACTGCTTTCGCATTTGTTTCATATTTCTTTTTCTCGGCTGAATCTGTAGGAGTAGCTGAAGGAAAAGTGTAGCCTGTCTCTACGATGTCCCAAACTTCTGTACCAAGAGATTGAAGATAGGCAGTAACTCTTACCTTCCAATAATTGAAGTTTGTCCCATCAAAAACCGGTGGCCTGATTGATGCTTCTCTCTCGTAGTTGCTCATGATGAACGATCTACCTTCAAGCGATCAAGCTTCTCTGAAGGACCTGCTCTGATACCAATTGTTGGAAATAATACTGAGAGGGGGGGGGGTGAATCAATATTATTAGATCAATAAAACTTTTTCAATTTCATACTCAGAAACATATACGCTACTTTAGTTAATTGAACCGGCGTGTACAAGCTACTGTGTCTAAAGCAACCAGCGTATAACCAGAAATCTTATGATTCAGTTAGCTTATCTTCAGTAAATGCATCATGACATTATTAACCATATTAACAGTAAACAGGTGCAGTATAACAGAACAGATCATCACACAAAAGCCACACACATGAACACCATGATATAAGGTGGAAACCCAATGTGGGTGAAAACCACCTGCTGCAAGTCGTCTCTATCTTTCTTTCAGTTTACAATCTTTTGTACTGGTGCAGCCTTATACCAGTACGCAGGCTACAACCTGTAGAAGGCTACAACCTTCTCTCATTTTCAGACTCTCCTGGAAGGGAGCTCCAACCCCCTTTGCTCTTGTACTAGCTAAGATACTAGTACGTAGGTGCTGGCCTACAATCTTCTTTCCTTCAGGTACCACTTTTCATACATTTTCAGACTGGATATTCCTGAAGCACAACATTACAATCTGAAGACCACAATTCATCCAATTTTCATAACAGATCATTGAAGCACAAAACAACCAAGACTAGCATCATCAATCTTTGAATCACTGAACCACTGAAACCCTGTCAACACCCAGTCACCAGAACACAGAGCAGACTACAGAACTCTGCAATAACAGTCAGACCCAACTGCAACCCCAAAAATTAAGCTTCAAAAGATATACGCTACTTCAATGAAACCAACCCGCGTATACACGCGCTTTTACCAAAGACAACCTGCGTACAGATCTAAAAATAATTTCTTCATAACTTGCAGCTGTACCAGACATCAGTCATACTCAGAACATAACATTGCGTCAGTATGCAGATCTAAAAATACGCATAATCAACCATACAACGATAGTTCATTTCAAACCATTTGATCCCGATATATCCTTAGATCTAGTCTTCCATCAACCGGTGTGATCTCTCCTTAGCTTAGATCAAGCAACCCAAAACCTGCATACTAGATCTCTTTCTTTATCAGATATTCAAGACTTTTTCAATGCAATTGCCTAATGATCTTCTTCTCCTTATATAGCCTTAGGCCCTTCACAATACCACGGTCCAAAACCATAGTAACACAATACCATCAACTTCAAAACTAGGGATCAACACGTCTGTCGAGATACCTTGGTCCAAAAACATAGGCTCAAGTACCGAGGACTAACTACCACGGACCAAAGGAAAGCTTCTCGACATGTGCGCTCTTTTCTGTTCATGAAACTGCGTATATACTCGACTTCGTATATAGCGAGCCTGTGTATCCGTGACTTAGTATATAGCGTACCAGCTTGTATACGCAACTTGGGCTTAATGAACCTGCGTATATGAAATTTCTCTTCATTCTTGTAGTCTGGACTGAGATCTGTCATCAAAGAGAGTTGCCATCAAGGACAACACCTGTATCGTAGCGCCACACCTGTGCCAAAATGCCAACATTTGGTAGATCCTCGGGAATCTTCTCAGTACTAATAATGCGTGTTTACGAGCACAGTAAAAGGAAAACTTATGATTACCATTATACACATGTATGTGAGTTAGCTAAGAGGGATTAACGAGTCTTGCGCATCATGTAGATATTTGGACAATTCAAAATGGTGAGGACATGAAGAAATCAAGGTCAAGGAGAGTCATCACAAGGACCTCCTACAAATAACCCATTACCTTCACGGAATTGACTCTCATCTTTCACTCCCTAGAAGTAATTAATGAGACATTAAAAGGGCACCAAACAAATGAAGTGGAAGTAGAGCACCCTCCTTCAAGGTTAGGTTCGAGGGATCAAGAGACTCTGATAGAGGACCTCCAATCAAGGACATTACTAGGGAGATCCAGAAGATTAAGCTCTCGGAGTTTGCAGGAGGTTGTTCCAGTGAATGTGCAAAAGCCTGGTTAGAAGGAATGAGAAGGTGCTTCGCACTAAGGGATTACAATTCCAATTCAAAAGCTAAAATAGCAATATTCCAACTCAGAGACAGTGCTCTGAATTGGTGGGGTAACTTGGAGCGTCAACTACACCTCACTCTAGACACAGTTACTTGGGAATTATTTGAGGAGAGATTCAGGAAAAAGTACCTGCCAGCATATTATGAAGAACAATAGGTAGGAGCCTTCCATGCCCTGGTACAGGGAAATCGTACAGTAGAAGAATATGAAATTCGATTCATGGAATTGGTCAAGTATGTCTCCTACATGGATACTGACCAGTGCTAAGTGGATCGTTTTATTTATGGATTGAACCCTAAGATTAGGGCAATGGTGCGGATGTGGAAACCATCCTTAGTTGCAAAAGCTATAGAACAGGCTCGTTATGTCGAAGAACACTTAGACTTAAAAGGTGGAGGCAAAGCCATTTTTCCACGCCAACCAGGGTTTATGGGGAAGGCCCCTCGTACCTTCCCTAGGGGAGGAAATTTGAGGCCATCACCATATGGAAATAGGGTTGTACCTAGAGCACTGACAGTGGGGATTTCAATGGTTACTAGTGCAGCTTCACCCGCAGCTTCAAGGGTGCATACAAATCAAAGTCATACGCGAGGAGCAACAAGTGGGGGCAGGGGTCCCAGGGGAAGGAACTCTTTCCAAAGAACTCCACAACATTTGGTTCAAGGTATACCGCGCATCACTTGTTGGGGATGCAGAGGACCTCATTACCAGTGGGACTGCCCTGAGTTACAAGCTGGTAACAACCGTAGAGAAGGAAAAGCACCAGTGGGGGGGGCAAGTAGCCACCATCGAATCTATGTAGTAGTTGATAACCAGCAAGTTGAACACCAGTTTGCCATGGTAGAAACCTCAGGTATGATAAACAAAGTAAAAGTTAAAATTTTGTTTGATTATGGTGCTATAGATAGTTTCATTTCACTAGTTGCATTAGAAAAATGTGGGTTGGCAGCCTATGAGCACGATGACTTTAAACAAGTTGAGATGGCTTCTGGGATAAAACAAGCAGTAGGACCTAGTGTTGACCAATGTCAGGTAAACCTCGGGGTGTGTATGACTAAGTTGAAGGCATACATCACAACATTGGGGACGTATGATGTAATTATTGGAATGGACTGGCTAGACGCTCATCAAGCTTTGGTAGACTGTTTCAAGAAGAAGGTGATTTGTTTAGATGATGAAGGTAGGCCAATTGAGATTTTTCGAATCAAGAGGGGAGTGTCACTACAATTCAAATCCATGATGAAGGTAAAACATTGTCTTTGACAATGTTGCAAGCTATATGTGGTTGAGGCTGTAAGTGACTAGAAAGGACCCTCCCTATATCAACATCCAATTTTGTTAGAATTCAAGGATGTTTTTCCTAAGGAATTGCTAGGATTACCTCCTGTAAGGGAGATTGATTTCACAATCGACCTAAAACCTGGTGCAAAACCAATATCTAAGACACCCTATAGGATGACAACTCTAGAACTTTGTGAGTTGCATATGTAGTTAAAAGAGCTCTTAGGATTGGGATTTATTAGACCTAGTATTTAACCTTGGGGTGCACCAGTGATTTTTGTCAAGAAGAAGGATGGTTCCTTGTGGTTGTGCATAGATTATAGAGACTTAAATAGAGCCACAATAAAGAATAGTACACGATACCTAGAATATATTACCTATTTGATCAAATGAAGGGAGCAGAGGTTTTCTCAAAGATCGATCTACGATCTAGATAGCACCAATTGAGGATTAAAGAAGAGGACATCTCAAAAACTGCATTTCAAACTCGGTTTGGGCACTATGAGTTCGTAGTTGTTCCATTTGGTTTAACCAATGCACCAGTAGTATTCATGAGCCTCATGAATGGTGTGTTCAGGAAGTATTTGGACCAATTTGTGCAAGTCTTCCTCGACGACATTCTTGTGTATTCCAAGAATGAAAAGGAGCATGAAAAGCACCTAAGGGTGGTATTGACTTGCTTAAGGGAAAATCAATTGTATGGGAAATTGTCAAAATGTTCCTTCTTTCAGAAGAAAGTTCATTACCTTGGGCACATCATTTCAGGAGAAGGGATTTTAGTTGACCTGGAAAAGGTGAAGGCCATAATGGATTGGCCAGTACCAAAAATTGCCCTTGAGGTACGTAGTTTTATGGGGCTAGCAGGGTATTATCGCAGGTTTGTGGAAGGGTTTTCAAGGACTGCAAAATTCATCACCACATTACAGCGAAGGGGGCCAGGTATGAATGGGCATATGAATGTGACACTGCATTCATAGAACTAAAGAGGTTACTAACTAGTGCATCGATCCTTTGAGTACCAGACATGGAAAAAGACTTCACTGCCTGCACCAATGCTTCGCCGCAAGGATTGGGTGCAATATTGATGCAAGAAGACAGAGTAATAGCTTACGCATCTAGAAAATTGAAGAAACATGAAGATTTTTATGCTACCCAAGACTTAGAATTAGCAACAATGATGTTAACCTTGAAATTGTGGAGACACTACCTCATTGGGAGAAGATTTAAGTTCAGAACAGATCATCAAAGCCTGAAGCATCTCTTCGCTCAAAGGGATTTGAATGTTAGACAAAGGTGGTGAAGCGAATTCATGAGTGAGTATGATTTTGAGATATCATACATCAAGGGAAAGGAGAATGTGGTGGTGGATGCACTAAGCAGGAGACCATAAACCTTCTCCCTAGTAGCCTTAAAGGTAAATTTAAGGGAACGTGTGTTGGAGAAACTCTTTAAAGATAGTTGGTAACTATAGGTCATCTCAACAATCCAGAGTGGGAAGTAGATAGAACCAAAGTTTGAGGGATATGTCCTTGAACCAGATGGGCTATTGAGATTTCAAGGGAGAATGTACATAGATAAGGAAGGGGGTATAAGAAGAACCATCCTTGAAGAGTCGCATAGAGCACTCTATTGTGCACATCCTGGAGTAAATAAGATGTACGCGAACACGAAGAAACTCTTTTTTTGGGTAGGCATGAAGCACGACATAGTCTAGTTTGTCACCAAATGTCTTGAATCCTAATGAGTGAAGGCTAATCATCACCATCTAGCAGGACTCCTACAACCACATGAAATCCCTATATCTAAATGGGAGGTAATTTCCATGGATTTTGTTGTGGGTTTGCCACTCACTTCGCAGAGGCACAATTCTATATTGGTTATAGTTGATAAATTGACCAAAAGTTCCCATTTCATTCCAGTAAGAGACACTTACGATGTTACAGATGTGGCATGAGTGTTTATAAGTGAAGTTATTTTACTACACGGGTTACCCACAAAGATCATTTCTGATAGAGACTCTCGATTTACATCGAGGTTTAGGGACTCAGTTGAACCTGAGCATTGAATATCATCCAAAAACAGATGGGCAAACTAAAAGATTAAATCAAGTTCTGGAGGACATGCTTAGGATGTATTTCATGGATAATCAGACTCAATGGGAAAGGTACTTACTATTGGTAGAGTTTGCCTATATTAACAATTACCACAGTTCAATCGAGATGCCTCCTTATCAAGCTCTATATGGAAGGCCATGTAGGATGTCGTTGAGCTGGGAAAATTTGGAGGACCGAGTAATAGTTATCCCAGAATTATTTCAAGAAATGGAGGAACAGGTAAAGCAGTTTCAACAAAGGTTAACAGAAGCACAAGATAGACAGAAGAGTTATGTTGATTCACATAGGATTGATCACATTTATGAAGTAGCGGACCAATTTTTTATTCGTATCCGACCCAACAAAAGAACCATTTGGTTTAGGAAGGGGACAAAATTGTCACCTCGGTTCGTAGGACCTTTTAAGATCAAGGAGAAGATTGTACCAGTTGCCTATCATCTTGTACTACCACCCCATTTGCATAAAACTCATGATGTTTTTCATGTATCTATTTTACGACATTATGTTTCTAATGAATCTCACAAACTGGATTGGAGGGAATTGCAGGTCTCAGACATGGGAACCGTAGTTGTCGAACCATTACGCATATTGGACCATAAGGTTCGACAGCTCAGAGGTCGCACGGTGGACCAAGTTAAGGTCAAGTGGGACAAGTATAGCACAGGATCTGCTACCTGGGAGGACGCAGACACTATACGTCAAGACTACCCCCTCACTTTTTGAGCATCTGTGATGCCCATTTTTTTGACTTAGACAGCTACCTATGTTAACGTTCTATTTTTCAATTCCATGTTATCTATTTATGAACATTATGTAATATTGATTCATTTTGTTGGACACATGAAACTACTTATATAAATCAATTGATGGATTTGGTATTGATGATGGAAATGGTTGATCTATGGCCTAAATGCATGACTCACTTAGTGATGAATTATCTAGTACGTGACTTATCAGAATTATTTTGTTTCATATATGGCTCAAGTGGATATGATTTGTTTAAATGAATGACTTAGTAAATTTATGATTTATTTCCAGTATGAACTGCGAGATTGACACGTGAAAGAACTATATGATAGCCCAGATCTACTCTTCCATTGAAGGAAGGTCGAGACATCTCATGGGGAAAGGTATAATGTACATTGTTCTATTACATTTGGTATCTACTTGATATGCACTCTTATGACATGAGTAAAATGTAAATGACAGGTGGAAAGACGACCTAACTAGATTATTCGATGACAAGTCCCACCAGCGATGTGGTGTGGTCCATATTAGGGCATTGACCCTAGTTCTGAGGAGGGGTGGAGGTATTTCCCACCGTGTAACCTCGAAACTTGGAATCATGGGAGGGCAGTGGTGACACGCTCCCCTAGATGTGTGATGACGATTACCAGTTTCCTACTAGGGAATTTAGGTCGATATAGTCGATGCTTCTGCCATGTTGGTTTTACCAGTGGTTAGATTGGTATAGTCGATGCCACCGTATATAGTAGCAGAGGATGGATAGGGTGGGAACAGAAGTAGGTCAAGAGGGATAGGAGGATATAGATCAGTTGGAGACTCTTAATGGGAAGTAATGTCATTGTTTGACTTATCATATTTTACTACTATAACTCTCTCTCCATTTGTTATGCCTTATTGCCAAACTACTTCGAACTCTTGTATCTTTTACACTCTAACTTCCGGATGAAGTTTTCTGAAGGAGGGGTGTATGTAATGCCCTATTTAATATTATCCTATAAATTTACTAAGTGTTTAAATTTCCTTAAAATATGGACTCATAATTATCAAGAAATATTGGTACATACCTATATTGGTGAAACTGTAAATTTGGTACTAATATAAATTTTGTTACTATTCCCAATTTACCTCCCCAAATTTTTAAGTTTTGAGAAGACATAGTCCTCTCCAATTCATTACCAAATTATATATATATATTCATACCTCATTCCCAAAATGTGCTCTCATATTTACTTGGGAGAAGACATAGTCCTCTCCAATTAATTACCAGATTATATATATTCATACCTCATTCCCAAAATGTCCTCTCAGATTTAATTGGGAGAAGACATGGTCCTCTCCAATTAATTACCAATTTATATATTCATCTCTCATCTCCAAAATGTCCTCTCAGATTTACTTGGGAGAAGACATGGTCCTCTCCAATTAATTACCAATTTATATATTCCTCTCTCATCCCCAAAATGTCCTCTCATATTTACTTGGGAGAAGACATGGTCCTCTCCAATTAATTACCAATCTATATATTCATCTCTCATCCCCAAAATATTTACCTGGGAGAAGACATGGTCCTCTCCACTTAATTACCCAATTTTATATTCATATCACATTCCCAAATGTCCTCTCATGTTTACTTGGGAGAAGAGAAGTAAAATTTAAGGATGAGGGAGAAGTAAAATGTAAGGATGAGGTTGAGAATAGAAGGGGGCATAAAAGGGGAAGGATGAGGGGAGGAAGGGGGATCCTTGTTCTTGCTTTTGGTTTTTGTTTGGCTATGGTGTTAGAGGAATTGTCTGAGAGAGAGGAGGGGAGTATTATTCATCTTGGACACACTACATTTGGTTGGACTTGGGCTCGGAGGGCTAGGGAACTTGTGGAGTTTTCCTGGGCTAGGAATTACTTCCTAGTTGGCTGGGAGGTAAATCCAGTCAGTAGTCAAGAGGAGCGTTCCAGCAGGAGCAACGGCTCAAGGGCATCTCCAACGAGCTATCTGTATAGGTATTCATCTATGCATAGAATACTCATGTAAGTGTTTGAAATGAAATTTTCACTATTTAAATGGTAGGAATTTGATTTTAAATGGTAAATTATCATCATTTAAATGTCTTCTTAGAAAATAAATTATTTCCCTATTATTGCATTTAAAATTAGAGAATATAGATCTCAGAGAGGACCCTAGGATGGATCCTTACATAGCCTTCCACAACATACAAGGTTGACACCACAACAATTGGAAGAAAAAAGAGCAAAAGGGCTTTGTTACAGTTGTGATAGTAAATACACTAAAGGTCATAAGTGTGTTGAGAATAAATTATTCTACATAGATTGTGAAGAGTAGGAAGAAAACGAACAAGAAATGTCAAAAGAAGAGGATATAGTCCAAGAACAAACCCTAGATATAGAAGAAATTAATCCGACCATATCTTGTAATGCATTGGCTGGAATTACCACTCCTCAAACTATCAAGATAGAAGGACATATCATGAAGTAAAAAGTAATAGTGTTGATTGATTCGGGAAGTACCCATAATTTTATTCATTGTAAGATAGCAAGGGAATTGAATTTCTTTCTATATCTAGCACCAGAGTGTCAAGTGATGGTTGCAAGTGGAGGAACCATAAATTTCTCTGGAAAGTGCCATAATATCAAGCTATCCATGGGAGAATATGTATTGAATAGCCCAATGCTTTCCATTCCAATGGGTGGTGCTGATGTTGTATTAGGAGTCCAATGGCTACAATCCTTGGGTACAATAGCTTTTAATTTTCAAGAACTTTTCATAAAATTTTCTGTGGAAGGAAAGGAAGTTGAATTAAGGGGTATTGCAGGGAAACTGGGAAATATAATTAGCTCTAACAGTATGACAAAGCTTTTAAAGAAGGAACAACAGGGTGTAATTGCACAATTATGTTCGCTAGAGGTTCGCACATTGAAATCATCTATTTCTCTAGATCTCCAAAAAGTCTTGAACAATCATTCCAAGGTATTTGAGACTCCCAAAGGTCTCCCACCTATTCCTGATCATGATCATGTTATTCATTTGATTCCAGGAAGTGTTTCTCCAAACATCAGGCTATACAGATATCCCTATGCCCAAAAGAGTGAAATTGAACGTATGGTTGTAGAAATGCTAAAGGCTGGTATAATTCAACCTAGTCAAAGTTCTTTCTCTGCTCCAGTAGTATTGGTGCACAAGAAGAATGGATCATGGCGCATGTGTCCAGATTATAGGGAGCTCAACAAGCTCACTATTAAAGATAAATTTCCCATTCCTGTCATTGATGAATTATTGGATGAACTGCATGGATCAATTTACTTCACCAAGTTGGATCTTCGTTCAGGATATCATCAAATCATAATGAAGACTGAAGACATTCTGAAAATAGCATTCAGAACTCATGAGGGACATTATGAATTTTTGGTCATGCCTTTTGGCCTTACCAATGCACTTTCTACATTTCAAGGTTTGATGAATTCCATTTTCAAACCCTTCCTTAGAAAATTTGTGTTAGTATTTTTTTATGATATACTAATCTACAACAAGTCTTGGAAGGATCATGTTGAACATGTTGACAGGGTGCTCAAGCTATCGGAGGAGAAACAATTATATGCAAAAAGCTCCAAATGTTTCTTTGGAGTACAAGAGGTGGAATATCTGGGTCATATTATATCTCATGAAGGTGTTAAGGTAGACCATAGCAAAATTAAAGCCATTATGGAATGGAAAATCCCCACATCCATAAAGCATCTGTGAGGATTTCTCGAGTTGAAAGGGTATTATCACAAGTTTTTTAAGAATTATGGGAGAATAACAGCAACTCTAACAACCTTATTGAAGAAAGATGCATTTTCATGGACTCTAGAATCAACAAAGGCCTTCGAACATCTTAAAGAGGCAATGTGCCAAGCACTGGTTTTAGCTATGCCAGACTTCACAAAAACCTTTATTGTGGAATGTGATGCTTCAGGAAATGGAATTGGAGTTGTTTTAATGCAAGATGAAAGACCCATTTCTTTTGAAAGTTGTCCAATTAAGGGAAAGTATTTACACAAAGCTCTTTATGAGAAGGAAATGTTGGCAATACTACATGCACTTAAGAAATGGTGACCCTACCTAATGGGAAGACACTTCAAGGCAAAAACGGATCATGATAGTCTTAAATAATTTTTAGAACAAAGATTATCCTCTGAAGAGCAACAAAAATGGGTCCCAAAGATGTTGGGTTATGACTTTGAAATCATCTACAAAAAAGGGAAGCAAAATGTTGTGGCAGATGCACTCTCAAGAAAGGATGAGGATGTGGAAGTATTGTTGTGTACCATTTCTATTATCCAACCAGATTGGATAAACAAAGCAAGGGAGGAATGGAAGAATGACGAAGAAGTGTGGGCACTCATTCAAAAGTTACAACGAGATCCAGTACATCTGATACATTTAGCTAGAAAAATGATTCATTATGGTACAAAGATTGCTTATACCTATGTAAGAATTCCCAACTCAAAGAAAATATTCTTATGGACTTTCACACTTCTCCCTTAGGAGGGCACTCAGGATTTTTAGAAACATACCACAGGGTTAAGAAGGAATTTTTTTGGGATGGCCTTAAATCGGATATTCAAAATTTTGTGGTGGAATGTTTGGTTTTCCAACAAAATAAAGTTGAAACAATTAAGACCCCAGGTCTATTACAACCTTTATCCATTCCAAGCCAACGTTGGGAGGAGGTTTCAATGGATTTTATCACAGGTTTACCCAAGTCCGAAGGAAAGAGTGTCATCATGGTGGTAGTTGACAGACTTACCAAGTATGCACACTTTTGTGCATTACCACATCCATTTAAAGCCAATACAGCTTCTACTGAATTTATGGAAACAATTCAAAAGCTACATGGAAACCCAAAGATTATTGTAAGCGACAGAGATCCCATTTTCACTGGAAATTTTTGGACAGAATTATTTTCTTGTCTTGGTACTCAATTAGCTCATAGATCATCTTGTCATCCTCAATATGATGGGCAAACTGGGATAGTAAACAAATGTTTGGAAGGATATCTTTGTTGCTTTGTATCTGATAAACAGACACAATGGGTCAAATGGTTGCCTCTGGCTGAATGGTGGTATAACACTTCCTTCCATACTACAGCAAAAATGACCCCAATTATGGCACTTTATGGATATCATCCACCATCCATCACATCATATTTAAGAGAAAATTCTAAGGTTCAAGTAGTGGAACATCACATCAAGCATCAACAAGAAGTTCTCCAACTCTTAAAGGATAACCTCACATTGGCACAGAATAGAATGAAATAACAGGCAGATCAACATTACAGCGAAAGAAGTTTTGATGTAGGTGATTGGGTATTCCTACGGCTACAACCATATAAACAAATGTCCCTTAAGCAAGCTAAGAAGGATAATAAATTATCACCAAAGTATTATGGTCCATACAAGGTCTTGCAAAATATTGGTACTATGGCATACAAATTGGAGCTTCCTGCAGCTTCTCGAGTGCACCCAGTTTTCCATGTTTCATGTTTAAATAAGGTTATAGGCGACAAGCTCCCAGTTCAAACAATATTGCCAGAACTTGATGAGGAAGGAAAAATTATATTGGAACTGGAAGTAGTCACAGAAACAAGAACTCGACAGCTACGAAATTGATCAATTTCGGAATATCTCATCAAGTGGAAGAACTTATCTGCTAAAGCTTCCACATGGGAGGATGAGAATTTTATACAAAATCATCCAGAACTACTCAAGCATTGAGGACAACACTTTTTTGAAGGAAAGGGTCATGTTAGGTCCTTATAATATTAGTGATTCCCCCATTACTATTGTCGTTGTATCCCCTACTATTATTGTTGTGCCCCTATTGTCCCCATATTGTTATTATTGTGCCCCATAGAATCCCTCTATTGTTATTTTTGTGCCTTTATATTATAATTGTTAGGCCGGATTGGTTATATTGTGACCCCTTAGACTCCTATATATAGAAAGGAGGTTTTGTCATTTGAATGATCTAAGAATTGTTCATTTGTGTAATGTAAAGGAGGTTTCCCCCTCGAAGAGGCTTATTTCAAAGGTGTTGATCTATCTTTTCTATCTTTTGGGTTTTGGCTACCTAATCAGTTGGGGTTTGGTCAAGGTCAAGGTCGAGGCCTTGGAAGTCTTCATTGAAATTATATAAGAAGATTTTTTTACGGCTTTTGCTCTCTAGGAGAGGTTTTTTCGTTGGCTAGTAGCCTACATCTAGTGTTCTTGTGTTTGGATTGTGATCTTCTTATTGGAATTTGTCTTGATTATCAAACATATCTAAATGATAATAATAATATCACAAGAAAATGTCTTGGATAGAAGATAAATGAAATTTAAAATAACCCTATCTATTATGCCCTAGATTCCTCAACATGGTATCAGAGCTAGGGATTTGAACAATGGGTAGAAATAGGATCAGTTTTGATTTAATTTTACCGCAAGACGATCAAGTTCCTTGAGCCAAATTTACAAAGGAAAGTTGAAGAAGTTATAGCTAGTTTTTCAAGCCCTAATTGCATCCATTCTCAAGGCTAGTAACCCTTGATTGTTAGCCAACTTTTCATACCCTACGAACCCTGCAAATGGAATTCGTTCTCATTGAGATATTCTTCCTCTGAGGTATGAAAATTATCTGCACCTTCCTAAATGATTTAAATCTTCTATCATAAAGACACATATAAGACTGTATCTCAGAAGAATTTAAGAATCAAAGATAGAGGAAGAGACTGCACATAAATTAGTACCAAAAATACAAGTAAAGATTTACACAACTAAATCATAATAGTCACACTATCTTTCATCTCTTAACAGTAATGTTTATCGAATTAAATATAGTTATTTATCTAGAATATATGTGATAGATTAATCCAAAAAAATGTTTACATTAGATGAAGCCGTTCAAGATGTCATAATGAAACATACTGTTTCTTGGCTCTTTAAAATTTAAACAAACATATATATTTGATATAGGTCGCAAGAATCACTCATAAGATATAAAAGGAATTTCTAAATAGAAAATAAATAAATTATTTCCTAGTTCATCAAACTCACCTTGGATCTATCCAAAATTTCCACCATATACAAGATGGGTACGCCAACTTCCATTAGAATGTTGAATATACAACAAAATGCATGAGCATAACATCCATACTAGAATTCAACAAAATGTAAAGAAGTCATCATAAGACAACAAATCTCATAGTGGTGCATGCATCTGCAACATAGGTTCTTCCTCTCGTACCATAAAAGAATAAGAATAATAATGCTCATAGAAGGCACCTAATTTTCAAGAGAATAAACCGTAAACATAGAGGACGTGAAAAACAATTGGCAGTGCTCAATAATGTTAAAGTATATAGTGTTAGATTCTATAATGCCTAATGTTCCAAAGTTATAGTATAAGAAAATATGTGTGCATAATGAGAACTTGGTGTGTAAAATATTCAAGGTCAAGATGGATCTATGCATTTTTTATTTTATTTTTTTATTTTTTTGACCTTTCACATTTGAATTCATTTTTTTTCCACGCGTGTTATGCATATCATCAAACTGGACCGCAAGAGAACCTAATTTATCAAGGCACAATTACAGTTAAAGGGTCAGTCTTGAATTTAACCATTTTTTTTCCGCCCAAACCTTTTTTCCTTTTAACATTTCACATCTAACATTAATTTTTTTCCTTTTAATATTTGATATCTGACATCAATTTTTTCCATTTTATTTTACTAATGTTATGCACATACATATAGATGTTACACATCTCATCCAACTGGGATGTAATATCACATCACTTCTCTAGGTGCAATTATGGTTGAAGGTTCCATCGACAATTTATTAAAGGAATATCTTATACATCGCTCAAGGTAATTGTAGGTTTCACTATAAATAATTCACATTTGTAATGAAATTTTCATGGAAGTATGAGAGATTATAGAATAGGAGTTTCATGTGATGATTTTATACACATATTAAGTTTTTGGGCATATTTTATTTTCGTGTGTCAAAGAATAACCTGTTGTCACACAAAAATCATGTCCTCCTAGCTATAGCAAGGACCTTCCGTAGTTTGAGGAGAACTCTTTTGCTACTACCCCACATGTTCTGGAATTTATGAAGCATATATTGGAATTGATGGAAAGACATGAAGATTCCATGATAAGTTTATTTATTCTTTCTTTGGAACAAGGGCATGGTGGCTAGTTGAAGCATTCTTGTAGCCCAAAGAGCATATATTCTCTCAAAGCGCTAGTTGAAATCTTCCTCAAGCATTGCCACCCAAGGTTCATAAATTTTATGGTACATATCAAGAGTTATTGATAGCCCTACAAGAGGAAGGTCTTGGTCGTTTTGAATGCAATGATAACATTTTTGGGGATGAAAGTGGAGCATCTATGGAAGAGGGATTGTGCTCACACTTTGAATATGAAAACACTAGATATTTGTAACACAAACAACCTTGTGGTAGCAATGAAAAGTAGGAGAGCCATTTTAGAATCTAAAGTGATTTTTGAACACATAAATGGGTACCACCATGAAAATTATAATGGCATTATAACACCACCTTCAAATGATACATGTGTCACTCTTTCTGGTGAGGATTGGCATCCGGTTGGTGATGTTTTTATTGGCTGCCCCATAGGAAATAGTGTTGCAGATCCAAAAGAAGAAAGTATTGCCAAATTTTGAGATGAATTTGACGCAAGATTTATGCTCAAACTAAAAACAAGAACACTCCCTTCTCTTATGGCTTACGTACATGATAATCATAATAATCAAAAGAGAAGCTTTGACACTCATAATGATCCTCTCATCAGTATGGATCAATCATCGGACCATATATTTGGGGTTGGGTAGAGGCAAGTCCTATACACTACTTGCATGGACCACCGATGTTTGGTGATCATGAAGAAGAGGGGAAGTCTGATTCTGAGCCCTTAACAAGCATCCGTCAGGAGAATTTTGAGACTGTGTCATGTTATAATAGTGTTGGACTAACCTCCCTAGACTTGTCAAAAGAATTGAGGATAGGATATCCCTTTGAGGACAAGAGACTTTGCTCCAAATATGACAACAATGAGGATTTTGCACCAAAAATTGGCATTTCCGATAATGAGTATCAACATTACACAAGTTATGAAATCCTCAATGATGAATTTGTTGCTCTAGAGGAATACAAGTATTTGTATTTTGCACACAAATTTCCCAAGTCTTTGACAATGAAAAGCAGAAATCAGCAAAGTCCTCTTATCTCTACAGGCAAGACCAAAAACCTTCTTTAGTATAACAAAGGTGTGAGGAGCATATTTGTGAATATTCAAAGGAATTATCTAGCAGCATAATAGAAGTCGCACTTATTCACATTGGAGCGAAAAATAAAACGGTTCCCACTAGGTTTGGATCTTCCAAATCACTGAATTTACGAACATATACGCAAACTTTGGTATGTAAATTACTGATCAGTGAAATTATTAAGAATGGATTGTTCTAGTTTTTCAAGGTGTTTAAGGCCCTCCTATTGGCAACTATATCAATCCTAGAAAGAATTAAAACCCTCTGCCTATAGTTCGAAATTTGTGTATGGTTCTGTGCATAAGCCCTAGAATGACAATCTCTAAAAAATCCACTCATATGCATTAGTTGAAGGGCTATGTTGGGCGTCAGTCCTATTTTGAGACCACTATCAAAGGTTACTGAAGTTTGAAGCTCAATCTATATGAATAAATTTCTGATCACATTTTGCAAAGTCAAAATGCAAATTGAAGAAGTTGGAATTCTGAAGTCACAAGTCTATCAATTTTTCTTAAAAGAAGTCGAAATTGTTAGCATCTTTGTGCAGGAGCCAAGAGAATTATTTAAGGACATACTTGTATATTATCGAGATTTTCTAGGCAACACTTTGAATCAACTACTAATACCGCTTGTTGCACTCCTCGCCTCTTCTCCTGTTTGTCTCAGATGTTCGTAGAACCCATCATTTTGTAAATCCTTGATCATGAAGGTTATAGTAGTTGGACACAACACATTAATTTTGGGTTATGTACTCCCTCTGGGATGAGAACGAGAGAGTAGTTGGGTGGGTGGAAACGAGGTAGTTGGGTTGTTGTGTTACTTGGTTGTAGAAGCAAGAAAACTAGGCACAGAGATTCGAATGAAAGAAGTAGGTCTCACTCAAGCTGGAAAGGCAAAAAGGTGGTCTTTCTCGTGTCTTGCTCAAGCTAGAAAAGTAGAAAGGCCTAGGGTTCAAACTCAAAAATGAAAAAAGGCGTAGGTTTGCTGAGAGGCTCGACTACAAAATGTGACCTTTCCCACTCTTTCCCTCAGCAAGTGACGTGTAGGTACGTTGCTCCCAGCATTCTCTAAAAATATGGTGTATTTTCCCCTCCCCTTGGCCAAAAATTCGTATAAACAATACCTTAGGTTATGTATATTATTGTATGGTATATTAAAACCCTTTATGCCCTCATTATAACTCCAATATATTATTTTGTGATTTTTCCACTTTTAATGCCCTAATATGAACGCACATGATATAATATTGATTTGTCAGTGACACCCCCATGCATAGGTAAATAGGCATGAAACCAATATTTAATCACTATATTCAAAGAGGTTATATTTAGTGGCATAGTTCGCTAGGCATTTCATGATGCAAACAAGAAAATCATCATTGTATCTTTAATTTAAAAATCTATCCACTAACAATAACTGCAAAGGTGAATTGCAATGGAGAATAGGAAAAGATTAAAAGGTATTTGGTATTACTCAATCAGATTTGGAGCCTAAGAGTCATTATTTATGGATAGGAAGAAAAAATCAAGCTTCAAGGATAATTCTGGTCAATCTTGGAGGGCTTTTACATGGTGCTACAGAATGCTACATGATCACCCTATTTTGCTACAAAATTAGATCTGTGAGCATTCTGAGGGTGGAAAAGGTGATATAAAGGTGGGAAATGGTAGAGAAAGGTAGGATAAGGTTGTATTTTTCCCTTTCCAATCCTAGTACCCTTCAAGGCCCCATCTTGCACAAGTATCAATGCAGATAGTGGCTTTCAACCACCCTGAAATGTACTATCAGTGAACAATGTTTTGGAGTTGTTGAGGTAGATATAAGGCGATGTTGTTATAATATGGAGTGTAAATAATAATTATGGCCCTGTAAATCAACAATAGCACCTACACGTCACAAAAACATTATGATTTTTATACCTGAAAAGACTAAATACCTAGTCTGCCAACTAGTCTGTCCTCTAAGCTATCTCACCAATGACCAAGAAATTGAATTAAAATGAGATGGGGTAAATTTTTTTATTAAGAAGGATATCATAGGACTCTGATCCAAGTGGAATCACTCAAAAATACCATTTTTAATGTGTGTTAAAAAATAGCAAAAAATTACTACTCCAAAAACTAGAAATTCAAGAATCAATGAGTAAGTTAACCTACCAAATGCCTAACCTAATCAACTGAAAATTGTATGGGACAGATTTTTTTATTAATTTGAATTTTTTCAAACTTCTAGAAATTTTATATTTGTGAACTGGTAAACCAATCCATGTAGCTCAATGATGAAATATGATTTTTCAAAGTTCTTTTAAGGATGCATCATTATTGTTACTCTATAAGTAACCTATAGAAAAACTCACTTCAATCATTTAACCAATATGACCTACAACAAAATAAGCATGAATAGTAAATGTAGAAATAAGAGATGCAAATGAAAAACACATTCAAAGGAAATAAAGAAATTTTACAACAAGGTTATGAGGCTCCTAGGATGGGCATGCTCAAGGATACTCAAAGTCCTATGAAGGAAACCAAGCTTTAGAAACTAAAAATAGCACCAAACTTCATTATTTGAATCAATCCAAGCACATCCCTTCTAGAAATAAAAGTTGAGCTGCTAAATAACAAGTTTTCTCCACAAGAAGACTAAGAAATATATGCCCCTAGAGGAAAATTCAAAATGGTACTTATACAAATATATGTGGAAGCATACTCCTTGAAAGGAAGAAGCTTTCCCCTCCAAAATCCCTCAAAAAGTGGATCTAGTTCCCAACACTAGGAATCTTGATTAAATGATAGGGAACACATTCCTAGATTTTCTCAATCAGTGGAGCTCCAGAATTTTTCAATAATTTCATGATATCCAGTTGATTTACTATCCAATCTTGTTCCATTTTGTAGTAGAGAAAAAGTCCCTATATTATCTCATTCAAAATTTACTCAATATTCTATAAAAAATAATTAATATTAGGCACATAATATGCACTTATCTCTAAACCTTCCTAAGAAGATATTAAAGCTAAAAAACATTATTACATGTAGAAGGAGATATCTAATATAGCCTTTATGTGTCAAAGAAATGTTAGATGGTACTTAATTTTTGTCTAATTTGGAGTCCCATAAAAAGGACCCTTTTTAAGGATTATGTTGGTAGTTACTAACTACCTCGTCCCTTGTCCAGTAGGTTGCAGTTATTTTCTTACTCATTAATGAGCACCACTCTCCCTAGTTTCCTAAGACAATGCCTTGTCCTCCTGGTAGATTTATTGATCAATAATATTTTTTATAATCAAATAATATGATCTTCAGATTAGATAACTAGGTATTGCCTCATCCAAGGGTTAATAAATTCCACCACTACATTTCATTCTATAGTTTTCTCTTTATCCATTTGTAGCCTCATTATTGTTTTCCAAATTTTTACTACTAACTTAACAAAATATATTTACGTAAAGTAACTATTAGTAACACAATATTGATAAACTAGTTCCACTTAAGACATAAAGTTTGAACATCAACACACTTGACATATACAATATTCACAAATAAAAGCTAAATCAAGGTATATCACATCCTCCCCCACTTGATTTTGGAACCATCTTGGTTTTTTCTCTATACTTCCACCCAATCTCAAAATAAGGATTGATATGCTTCTTTAAAATCATCTTCCAGTTCCCAAGTTGCCTCCTCCAGGATGAAGTGGTTCCATTGAACTTTGACTTGGGATATGCCTCTATTCTGGAGCATGAATTCCCTCTAATATGGTATTTGTAGAGCTTATGCTAGGAACTCTCCCTTTGATTCTACCTATACAACATTCCAACCAATTATGCTAGCTCAAACATGAATATATTTTTCTAATAAAGGCACATGAAATGAATCATTAGCTTTTATGGTTGTTGGAAGAGCAAGCTGATAGGAAATTGGAGTGATCCTTGCTAACTCTTCAAAGGGTCCATAATATATGGGTGAAAATTAGGCACAACTACCAAGTCTAAGAGTACTTTTCTTAGGTTTCACTTTCAAATAAATGTGATCACTAATACTAAACTATTTGTGAACTCTCTTTACATTTGCATAGATTTCCTATCAATCTTGAGCTACCTTCAAATTTTATTTCACCTGTTTAACTATTTCCTCCATTTCATTCAACATATATGGTCTTAATACCAACTTGTCTTCACGATGATCCCAACTTAAAATAACCTTATACTGTCTTCCATACATTACTTCAAAATGACTCATCTTTAGTGAAGTCAAATAACATTATTGTAGGCTAATTCAACTAAATTCAAATAATCTTCCCACTTAGTGGACCTATTTGTAACATACGTTCGTAGCATGTCCTCTAGAATTGATTGGTCCATTTTTTTATACTGTCATTCTAAAGATGATATTTTTTGCTAAATTTCAATTTTTTACCTATGCCTTCAAACAATCATTCCAAAACATAAAGGTAAATTTCGCATCTCAATATGATATTACAGTGTTAGGCATAACATGTAGTCTAAAATGTTTCTTTGTTAATATCTCTACTATATTAATAGCTTTGAAAGTAGATTTTACATGCATGAAATGTGCTCCCTTACTACTTTTTTCTACCACAACCATTATAGATTCTTGTTGTTTCCTATTATTTGGAAAACTAAGGATAAAATAAATGGATATTACCTTCCATTTCCACTCTTGAATGGGTAAAGGCTATAATAATCTTGCTGGATGTTGATGTGAAGCTTTAACATGTTGCTACATATTCTATTGTTTCTAAATTCATATTAGGCCAATAGAGTTCCTTTCTTACGATTGTTATTAGCTTCTCATAACCAGGTTGTCTAGATATAAGATTTTTATGTAACTCATCAGGGATAAATAATTTCATATTTTGATCATTAGGCATATAAATTGTATCTCTATACATCAACATATCTTGTTCATTAATTGAAAAATCATTTCCTTCCTCATCATGAGAATCTGATTTTTGAATTTTCTCCTTGAATTTATCATATTCCTCATCAAAATATATAATTTGTTTACTTTTTTCAGTGAATTGTGTTTGCCAATTACTTGCAAAAATTACACAAGTCTATTTTATTTTCCTACTAAGAGCATCTCCTATTTTTTTTTACTTTCCCTTAATGTGTATTATTTCGAAATCATACTCACTAGGGAATGGCAACCACCATGATTGCTTAGCATTTAAGTTTGGCTAGTCAAAAATAAATTTAAGACTGATATTGTTAGTTTTCAGCTAAAACATCCTTCCTATAAGGTAGTGCCTCCACATTTTCAAGGCATGAATAATAGTTGTTAATTCCACATCATGAGTTGCATATTTTTTTTCATGTTCTTTAATTTTTCAAGATCCATAGCTTACCACATGAACTTATTGCATTAATTCTACCCCAGAACCCTTCTTTATAAGCATCAATATAGATTACAAAGTCTTTGTTTTGATCCACTGGTTTTAAAATTAGGATAATAATCTATAGTTGCTCTATTTTTTCAAAGTTTTCATGGCATTTCTCATTCCAATCAATTTAATGTCCTTCTTTCATAAATAAGTAATTGGGTAAGCTAATTTAGAAAACCCCTATATTAAACTTCTATAATAACCCAAGGTTCCCATTAAAAGCCTGATCTCAATAACATCCTTACACATTGGCGATTCCATAATGGAATTTATATTCTCTATATCTACAACAATCTCCTATTCAGATATAACATACCCTAAATAATGAATATGTGTTCGATAAAATGCACATTTGTTAAACTTAGCATACGATTCATTATATCTAAGTGTTTGGATAACCATCTGCAAATGTTGGTCATGTTCCTCCTTGTTCTTTGAATAGACTAAAATGTCATAATAAACAAAATGACAAATTTGACTAAATAGGGTCTACATACACTATTCATAAAGCACATAAAAGTGGTTGATGAATTAGTAAGCTAGAAAGGAAGTATGATTCCCGTATTGTGTCCTCAAAGCTATCTTATGAATGTCTTCATCTTAGATCCTATATGATGATATCCAAATCTTAAGTCAATATTTGAAAATATAATAGCTCCTTTGGCCTGATCTAATAGATCATCAATCCTGGGTAATGGATACTTGTTCTTGATTGTCATTTTGTTGAGTTTTCGGTAATATATGTAGAATATAAAGGTTCCATTTTTATTTTTTACAAACAAGACAAATGCACCCCATGTGACACACTGGGTTTTATATATTTCTTATCTAGCATCTCTTGTAGCTACAATTTCAGTTTCATCAATTCTGGAACACTTATTATGTATGAAGCTTTAGATGTTAGGACTACTATAGGGATAAGATCTATAACGAAATCTATGTCCCATTGTGGACGTCGTCCCAGTATTTCCTTAATTAGGAAATCCATCCTTATATCTTTATAGAATAAGATAATATGTAGTAGATATGACCTGCAAATATATAATAATGAAAAATATGCCTAAGAAATCACGCAAGAGATGATAGAACTGAAATATTTTATTAATTGAAAAACCCTTGAGGCATGGTAACACCATACAATCATTCCTTAAGGAAGGAGAACAATCCACCAGCCATATTCTTGTCAATAAAATAATACTTGACATCTCTCAATGGGGAGTTTCTAGCCTCTATATAGGCTCCATACATAGAATACCATGGGTCTCTAAATACCATACATCCAATACCATGAGATTATCACATTATTTCCTAACTAATTGTGGTATCTTGCATAATGTGGGTTAACCACTTTATTTATTAATTATGGTCCATTGATTTCTCATCCTTACTGATTATTCATTACATTATTCCCTTGGGTACCTCCCTTTGTACCCCATATTATTCCCCCTAGATATACTACATTCCAGCCCCCTTAAACATGTTTCATCCCTGAAACATGAGAAGAACAAAAATAATAAGATCTACTCAAAAGAGTAGTCTACTGGTACCATGCACGTGCATCTAGCCATCGAAGAGAAAGGTGAACACTTGATTTAGCCATTAGCTTGCTCACTTGAGATGGAAATTGGTTCTTCTGGTGCCCATGTGGAGATGTATCGCGGGTAGCTTTTGCTTCCTCTATATGTGTCTTCCAGTTGCCCCTGCTCTAGTTGTTAATATTGTGTCATCTTTTGGGTTGTTGTCTTTTTCGGTGTTGCAGGTGGTGTTATCCTCAAACCTTGATTGTTGGCGTTTTTGTCTTCAATTCCTGACCTAATGGAATGCAAGTGGTATCGGGCTCCTTTTGTGGTACCTACTTGAGTTTCTTTTCTTCCATTATTGCTTCCAATATGGACTCCTCATCTAAGGTGTCAGTGCCTGTAGAGTTTTCTATTTGGGCCTCCTCAGACTCTACCTATTGACTAATGGAAATATCATGTAATGTAATTTTCTTCTTTTTATACCATAGCATTAGGAATTTATTTTGGACATTAATAATGATAGTAACAACGGATTCAATCCAAGGGTATCCCAAAACAACATCCAAATTATCTATATCTAAAGCATAAAAATCAAAATGCAACACATATTTATCCATAGAAATTTTCAAATCTTTATCAATTTTAACATCCTTATCATCAGCCTATGTGTGTTCAATATGTTTGAATGAGACTTGCAAATTTTTTTGCCAAATTAATATTGATAAAATTATGCTTGCAACTAGGAATGATATACAAAATGATCTTCTCTTTCTGAATACATCCATGTACGTGTAATAAGGATATACCAACAGAAAATAACCCATTTTGTTTCTCATTACCCAGTTTTCTAGCATGAGACCATATTTCCAAAAGGACATTTTCAAATTCTTCATCGGGAAGGCTTACCAACTTCTTTTTGTCAAGTGAGTCCCACAATATGGCAACCTCATCTCTAAAGAAAAGTCGTGCTACCTCTTTTCAAAATGTCAAACATTTTGACTTTTCCCTTTTTAGGAATTCTTCAATAGTGGGGCCATCATCTTTTCCTGTAAAAAGCATCTGGCTAGAACTCCTAAAATAGAGTAAGGGTTTTGACAAAAATGACTTACTTTGGAAAAAAAATAAAATGGGAATAACTCAGTCAATATAACTTAAAATTCTTATTCTAAGGCTTTCAAAAATGGAACGACCATTATGCATATTACATGTAATTGAAATGACGATCTGAGTACTCTAGAAACTCATATTTGAGTCGCAATTGTCTTGCCATCACAAAAATTTATGAGAAAAAAATGATCTACAATCAGTTTCTGAAATTTTGCAAAAAAACTGCAAAAAATGACTAGAGAGGCACCATCCACGAATTATTGTCAGAAAAATTTCTGCAACACAACTGATTTTAAATCAATGATATCTCCCTCATCTAGAATTTGATTCAACCAATTGTTTTTTTAAATTTGAGTATTTTTTAGCAAGGAATTTAGATAAGTTATTTGTTTCTACAAATGTTTCACCAAAAATTTCAGATTTGATATGCAAACTCACAGCCTAAAAAAATCCTCCAAAAAATGAAGAAAAACATTCTTCCCACTTTGCCCAAGAAAGAGCTATGATACCACTTGTAATATATCTGACCTGCAATTATAATAAACTTGAAAAATATACCCAAAACATAACCAAGATATTGCTAGAATTAAAGTGCTTCTTTATTGATAAAACCCTTGAGGTAGGGTAACACCATACAATCACTCATTGAGGAAGGAAAACACTCCACAAGCCATCTCAACCTTGATAACCTTGGCCATCTCAACCCCAAAACCAAACTTTGCAACAAGGATGGAAAGGACCTTATGGGAGGAATCCATAATATCCCCAATATTTTCCTCATTGTCGTCCATAGCCAACTCCATGTTATCCCTACCATCCACCTCCACCAGAACCACAACCTCAACCACATCCATCTCAAAGATCCACACCCACTAAACTACTTGTACAACCATTTCCAAACCAAACAATAAGGTAACTTAACCCAATTCCCATGCTGAGGTACAACACTTCCAAACAACTCCTCTTGATCTAAATGGTATTCATCTTAGATCAGCAAGAGTATTCCAAAAGGAAGATTCATCTATTGTCATTAAAGAACAACATCAAGAAGAATAATATCCATAGGAGAATAAAGTGTCATGGAGAACCTTTAATGGAGAGCAACCATTGGAGGCTGAGATTGAATAATTTCTACTATGCTTATCATCATATCATCTATGTGTTCAAGGGGAGAATCAGAAAATAGTAGAATATTTTAATGACACAGAAAAAGAAGACTTGAAGAATGATCCAAATGAATAAGTGAAACAAGTGCATAATAGCTATATTGAACTTTGGTTCTTGACAATCACTAAGTAGGAGCACCACTCTCTTCAAGAGTGTTTGGCATCATCAAATTCAAAGGATTTGGTCTCTCATATTCAAGTAGATGTCAAAGAATATCTTTCGAGCATATACATGAGATTATTTGTCATCTTGATGTGCACATAGCTCCATTATGAGTATTACATATTTGAAAGAGTTTTTATTTTTTTCCAAGTAGAGTAGGATAGAGGAAGGAAAAGGGGAAAAAATAAGCAAAATAAAATAAAATAAAATCTTAAATGAAAACCTCCTTTGAGGAACCTGATATTGGCTCATCGGTTGAAAACCTCCATGAGGCATTCAGTGGGTTGGAAAAAAAAAGAAATAAAATCCTATTTGAAAACCTCTTCTGAGGTGCATAAACAGACCTACTAGATGAAAACCTCATTGAGGCAGCTAGTAGACCTAGAAAAAAGATTCTTTACCCAAGGTATATCTCTCTGATGAATGCGGGTGTTGTCCAAACTCTACAATAAACAAGAACAAGTTAGCAGCATGAGGAAAAGTTGATCAAAAATCTAGTAAAGGGAAGTCAAACTTAAGCTTTCACCTTCTTTGACCAGATACTCCAACAAGACCAAGGCCATGTCAATCTATCACCCTCATCCATTTCCAACATCCACTCGTCATTCCCAAGTCTCTCTCATTCATTTTTCTTGCTATCCTGAAGTGCTACAGGAACGTTTTGTGTTGCTACAGGATTGAAAAAAGACAAGCCAAACATTATTATTACCATATCTTTGGGACCCGTGCATCCGTTGGCTGAGTTTTTTTATGGGGAAATGCCTAGGGATGATGGTAACATTCTCAAGTTATTTTAGCAAATTCTTGTGCATGTTTTTTGAGAAATTGACTGCCATCACCTACAACCATTTTCAATTTTTCTCAAAGTTCATGCATCCATTGGCCAAGATGTTTTATGGGGAGATGCATAAGGGTGATGGAAACATGTTCAAAAAAATTATGATGAATCCAAACTACATTTGAAAAATATGTATTAAGCAAGTTTGCTATAATATTTTCTATGTTTACTACAAGATTGTGATCACCATTGAGACAAGGGTCAGATCTTATATTTTCCTTTAGGGAATCAAAAGAGAAGTCTACCAGACCTCCATCATCCATCCTCCATATTTAGTCACTTCTCCATGCAAAAAATCATCTTTTTCCATGAAAAAAACCCATTTTCACCCGCACTCCCACAATTTTCACTACAACCAAAACTTTTAATCCTTGTCCATGGGTTTAACATGAATTATCAGAGTTTCTAGATGCAACATAGTTACTGATCAAATGAGACCTAAAACAAAATGTGTTGATGCTGCATCAACACTTTTCAAAATTAGCATGAAAGTCACTAACATTTTAAAAAAAATGTTCATACTTGATACATAAGAAAATTTAAAGTGCCAAAAATATGCTCCAAAAAAAAATTTGTATTCTAAATCACCACTTTTCAATATCGGGTGATTTTTCCAAAAAAAATGGGTACTAGGTAATTTTCTTATTTGATCGGTAACTATGCTACGCATTTTTTGAATTTTATTGTGATCATAAGGGGTATATGTGACTGATACAGGAAAGAACCCAATCCCATAGCAGTTTGCAAAATCCCTCCTGAACTACAATCAAAAGCAGTTGGAAGAACTAGAACGAAGAATTGACCATTATGAAGCATTAAGGGATCATCTCCTTCATCTTGGGTAGCCCCAAAACTTTTGCAGGGATGTTATAGGGTCACTGTTCACCTTCGTCAAAAATATTTATTCCACCTTTTGAAGAACCTATATTTTCAAGCTTTGATAAGTCAAGCACATGTTAAGAGAAAAAAATAAAAATTTCAAAGTAAAGCCAATGCATGGAGCAACGAGCATAAGAAGATGACACCTTAAGAAGCCAACAACATGCAAACATCAAGTGATCAACACATCAACTTCAGAACCACCAAAGGAAGCTTCAAAAATCATATCAACAGCCTCAAGATCACTTGTACAAACACATCAATGGTAAGGCCCATGTATGCAATCATCAAAACCTCTCCTAGAGACTTATTTTAGCTAAAAAAAATGTTGCAAGTGTATGAAGGAAAAAGTTGTTTTATAGCCAAAATTAGTAGCATAGCAACCATGGCCTTATCTAGTAGTTAACTTCACTTTTCCAACAAGACGTCCACATATGTGAGAGATGAACAAGACAAAAGTGAAAAAGACTTGAGAACTTGGGTTGTTATCATTTAGTCATGATAGAGGACATGGAGTGAAAAGGGGCAGGTGGGATCAGCTCAGTTAAATCAAAGCACTATGAGTTTATTTTACATGTAACTAAAAAAAAAAGAGAAGAAATAAAATTGAAAAAATAAAAAAACAAAAAACAAAAATAAAAGAATAAAAAGGTGGGCCCACCAACTCTTGGCATGCAAAGATTAACTAATATAGGATTCAGGTTGTGTGTTATAGGATTAGAACATGATGCTATAGGAAAAGAACAAATTGCTACAGGATGAAGAAAAAGTGCTACAGGAAGACCAATTTCAACCAGAAAGCCCACTATTGATCAAAAAATGGGGGAAAAACTTCAATCGTCCTCTGATACTTTGAAATTTATAACAAAATAGGTATTTAAAGGTAAAATTAATTTCACAACCTCTTCAATGATCACGATTTAAGCTTTCACATGAAATTATAAGTGAAGCACATTCATATCTAACTCGAGATAATAATCATGAAGAGAAGAAACCAACAAGTGATAATGGAGTTCACCCTTCCTGGGCTACGTCTCTAGGCCCTTCTCCAATGGCTAAGCCTGCTATATTGATTTCAGCAGGAAATGAGTACATTACAACTTGTTGAATCTAGAGTGGCTTGTTTCTCCTCCAAAGAAACATTCTCCTACAAATAATTCTCACTCAAAAACATGACTTCCTACAACAAGTCATGACTGTTAACAAAAAAATGACTCTCTCACAATATGTCCTTGTACTCCACCTGAAATAAAAACACATAAACATACAACTACTTCCCAATGAAGTGTTGAAAAGGGCTTCTCTCATAAGCACATTATGAAAATATTAAAAATATCTTCTCTACTAAAGCAATAGTTATTACAGGTAAAACTAGAAGGCTAGAAAACCTCTAATTAGGCCCTTTCCATGGTCAAATATGCCTCCATATTGCTTCAAAAATCTCTCTACCTCTAGCACTAAAGGAATTGAATCTGCAAAAATTCTATCATGCAGTGCTCAAGTCAGAAAACTGAGGTTTCCATTGAGTCCAGGACACTCAAAAACCCTATCTAGGATCTTCTTCAAGTCAAAAATGTTAAAAACTGAGTAATATATGCCTCTTGGAACCAAGCTATGATATTTGTCCTGCAAATTGGCAAAACATCCTAACTGTGCGACACATTTTCCCTTTACATAGTCCACCGAGTGAAAAACATTTCTTGGGGCAAAAGGTGCAATTTGTCTCTTAGTTAAAATGCATCATAACCCCTTAAGTGTTGGGTCAGGTTCACGTGGACGCAATATGGCTGGGGGACGAGGCTAATTGCCCGTCCTTGTTAGTTCAACTTTGTTGCTTTGAGATAAGGTCATGTGATGGAAATATGGTCGGGGGTCGGGGATAATCGCCCACCCCCACCAGATTTGGCTATGCTTTGTCTGTCGTTGTTCATAAAGACCGCCGAGAACCAGGGGCTAGGGCTTATTGGTGAGCACCAGTATTGTAGCAATAATGCTACAACTCCCGGGCTACCTACTTTACTCTTATCGACCCAGTGGTTCGTAAAAAACTTGGAAGCGTCGATGTTGTATGCACAAGTACTAGTTCTTATTGTAGGTTGTCACTTGGTCAACCGACTCAAGATCACTAGGAGCTCAAGCCAACTTCTATGGATTCCAGAAGAAGCTCTATATTTGATGGAAGGAGAGAAAGATTACTCTACAGATGCTACTCTACTACAGAAAGGAGAAAGATTGAAATGTAAAGCAACCTAGTAAACCCTATTTAACCAACTAATCCTACTTTTGTAGAAAGCACTATGAAAACCATGAAAGGAATGCCATTACCTATTGAAGGAAGTAAACAACATCTAACTAAGCTATTTCTGGAAGTAAATAAGTAAGAGACATATTTTTGGATTTTTATGTATTTTTATGTGAATTTGACATGCATATAATTTATTGTGTGTGAATGTGGCAGCGAATAGGTGGCATTGGAGGGTGGCTTTGGGATTCGAGAGGATGTAGGATGGTGTGGATGGGTCCTAGGAGGTCTCAGGTGGCCTTCTGGAGGATTTTCCCACACTCGGCCTTCAAAAGAAAGCCTACAGGAAAATCTACAGGAGGAAAACAGGACCACTACAGGAGGCCTACAAGAGGAGGCCGAGAGAAGTTTTCATTGTTTTGAGGGTGTGAGAGTGGGTGAAAAAGGTGCATGAAGGTTGAAATGAGGTGTTAGGGAACCTATGGTCTACCATGAATCACCAGGAGAGAGGAAGATGATTAGGTTTGCTCAAGGAGAGAGGAAGAATTTTTATGGAAAATGTAGGAAACTAAGGCAGAATTGAGGTGAGATTTGGGCAACCTATAGGGCATGGATCAGATGGAGGATATGATGGCTGATAAGCTGGCCTACTACAAGAATATATCTGTTTCAAAGGAATTGACAGTCAACCAATAAGATCAAACAAGCAATGAAATGAGTGCATCTAGAAAAACAAAGTTTTGCATCAAACTAGTCTAAACTATGATCTATGAAAGGAAATGCTGAGAAATGATGCAAGAAGGAAAGCATGAAAGAATACTATTGAAAATAAAGAAGTGAGCATGATGAATAAGATCTGAAGAAAAACATAACTAGATTATTAACCTACTAAAAAGTTGCAAACACTAGAAGTCCTATGAATGAGGAAAATCTGTGTTTTTGGGGCAGCAAGAGGGTCTTTGCCTCAAATCATGGTCCCAAAGGGAGGAAGAGAGGCTAAGGCACTATTTCTAGCCTTTTGAATCTTCTCTTTATCATTGCTTAACCTGCTATAGAAAGCACAAATGAAAGAAAACTATTGAATCATCAAAAGCAACATATTCTTAACCATTAAAAAAATACATTTAACAACAACTTGATCTACAAACTGAAATGCAACACAAAAATACAAGTAAAGAGGAGATTGGCTGCTTGAATTGGGCCCTAACCCAAGAGCTTCAGCCCTTTGAGGTAACTCAGTGGTAGCTCAAAAAGGATTCCATCTTTATTATCAAAACAATAACAAGATTACATGAAACTGTCTCGAAATAATAAGCTCGAAGTTGAGCAGAGTTTACATAAGAAAAAATCCAACAAAAATCCAATCCTAATGAGGCCCTAAGCCTCTCTACTTATACAAATGAAGCTACCAACAACTTCCTTAAAAGCAGGGAGGCTTGGCTCCCAAAACTCGAGATAATCATTAGTCATCCTCCACTTGCTCGTCTGCCTTCTAGTGCATGTTTTGGCTGCTTGTACTCTGAGCTAAATGAAGGGGAATTCGAAGTGAGGAGTAATAAATGAGGGGGATTCCATCCTATAAGTCCTCTCCTTTTTCAACTTCTAGTTATTTCTACCATTTGTCCACTGGATTCTTGACTTTGACCTCAAAACTCATCAATAATCTGCATTAAATACATGTTAGACCACATGGCACAATAACTAACTCAACTCACTCTATAAGCATAAATATAACCAGAAAATCATACAATAAGCTAAGAGAATGGTTGATTTGACTAGGTTAGGAGGTAAAATGAGCCCATATAATTACCCATTTATGAGGTTCATCACTTATCCACCTGTCACCTTACCTGGACCCTCCACATGGTTACATGGGCTTCCATATGCCTAGGGTCAAACCTCGTGATTCCACCTAGCTCCCCTTTGCGCACGCTAATGGTCCTGTGGATCGTGCATATGGCTTGGGGCTAGGGCCAAGCGCCCCGCCCCTCTCCCTTCCGCTGTGGGTCTTGTGTTGAGCATCGAAACTAGGGGTTGGAGCTTAGTCCCCACCCTCTCTATTGTAGAACCTTCACTTCCCATCATAGGTCAAATGTTGGCAACAAAATCCAGGGGCTGGGGCCAAATTCTCTACCCCTTCCCCCAACACCGAAACTATAGCACTTCAAATATAACCGACAACCCTTCTATAACAATAACTAATGTTATGCCTTGATGATAAGACGTTGAACTATGTTATGGCAGGTTGAGGGGTTGAACCCCCCTAAGTCCATTAGGCTTGTTATAAAAAATTTGACCAATGACAGAGGGCCATGTGACGCCCTCTCATTGGGCCACCTCAACCACTCACCACCAATCAAAAACCACCATTCCAACTTGTACGGTGATTCCACATGTTAGCAAAGGATTGAACCATATGGAACCGTACCTTTCACATTTAGTTGATGACGACAATTGTATGGGTTGCCCAGTTAGGAGACCAATCAACGCTCCTGCTTGACTTTTTAGTTGTTAGTCAAAAACTTCATAACACCATAACTTCTTCATACAACATCAGACTGAAGCAATTTAAGTGTCATTGGAATAAACACAATGAGAACTATGATCTGGCACTAGTTCCGGGAGATTTCGAGCAATTTCATTTTTAAGCCCATTTTTTTATCTCTGGATCAACTAGAGCCTTGGGAATCAAAGAAATATTCAAAGGAAATGGAAATGGTGTAAACAAATATTATATAGGAGAAAACATAGCTGCTACAAGAAAGAACAAAGTTGCTATAGGATGAAGAAAAAGTGCTACAGGAAGGGACAACAACAAGTCAAGAGGAAGGGGAATGTCCACAAGGACTCCAAAAGCCCACCGAATAGCCTGATCTTCGATCCTATTACAAATTTATTTAAGGGGGGAGAATTATACCTACAAAATTTTCAATTCCCCTCTTGTTCTGAGTTAGAAAAATATAGAGGTATAACTCACCAATGGATGCAAATTACAAAATCCATGAAAGTAGAGGAGATGGGACTCATGGAGGAAAGGGTGCAACAAATGGGTAAGGAATTGGCTTACTTGAGGTTAACGGAATTAGTCATGAAGGAAGCACAACTTGCAAGTTTGTCCTTGAAGGCCATCCAATGTAGGAAGCCATCCAAATCATATGCCATTTTCCTCAAAGAACAATGAGCTAAGGAAGGGATTTGCATGAACAACAGAACATGAAGATGGATAGGTTAATGAGAGGATGAGCAACAATGTTAATAGGGGGTATGATGGGCCTCCAAATTAGACAGAAATTAATGCCCATCTAACCTTTCTTAGGCACATAAAGGTTATATTAAATCTCTCCTTCTACACTTAATAATTTTTTTTAGTTTTAATATGTTCTTAGGAAGGTTTAGAGATAATTGCATATTATGTGTCTAATATTATTTATTTTTGTAGAATATTGAGTAAATTTTGAATGAGATAATATAGGGACTTTCTCTCTACTACAAGATGGAGCAATATTGAATAATAAATGAACTGGATATCATGAAATTATTGACAAATTTTGGAGCTCTAGTGATTGAGAAAATCTAGGAATGCGTTCCCTATCATTTAATGAAGATTCCTAGTGTTGGGAAACCGATCCACTTTTTTTGGTATTTTGGAAGGTGAATCTACCTCCTTTAAAGGAGGATGCTTACCCATCTATTTGTATAAGTTCCAATTCGAATTTTCCTCTAGGGGCATGTATTTCTTAGTCTTCTTATGGAGAAAACTTGTTATTTAGTAGTTCAAATTTCATTTCTAGCAAGGATGTACTTGGATTGATTCAAATAATGAATTTTGGTGACATTTTTAGCCTCTTAATCTTGGTTTCCTTCATAGTAATCTGAGTATCCTTGTGCTTCACCATCATAGGAGCCTCAGAGCCATGTTGTACAATTTCTTTATTTCCTTTGAATGTATTTTTCACTAACATCTCTTATTTATATATTTACTATTCATGCTTCTTTTTTTGTAGGTCATATTGGTTAAATGATTGAAATAATTTTTTTTTTTAATGTTATAGACAAATTCACAAGCATAATTCATCCTTTGAATAGCTTTGAGAAATTATATTTGCCCTTGAGCTACTTGGATTGGTTTACTAGTTCACAAATCTAGAATTTCAGGAAGTCTCTTGTAGCAAAATAGTAGTAATTTTATGTTATTTTTTAGCACATATTAATGAGGCTATTTTTTGTTGATTCCACTTGGAATTAGTCCTAAGAAAAATTAATTTAATATATAAATTTACTATGTAGCATTTTCACTTGATTAGGTTACGCATTTGGTAGGTTAACTAGCTCAGTGATTCTTGAATTTCTAGTTTTTGTAGTAATTTTCCAATATTTTTTAACACGTGTTAAATTTGACATTTTTTTAGTGATTCTACTTATATTGGAGTTCTATGACATCCTACTTAAAAAAAAAAAAATCCCCATCTCATTTTCATTTGATTTTCTTGGTCATTGGTGAGATAACTCAGAGGACAAGCTAGTTGGGAGGCTAGGTATTTAGTATTTTCAAGTATAAAACTCATAATATTTTTTGGGTGTGCACGTGGTACTATTTATTTGTAAGGTTATAATTTTCATTTACACTCCTTATTCTACCACCAACTCCTTCTTTCTACCTCAACGATGCCTCCAAAACACTGTTCACCGAGAGTACATTTCTCATTGGTTGAAGGTCACCATTTGCATTGTTCCTTATGCAAGGTGGGCCCATGAAGGGTAATAAGGTTGGAAAGGGAAACATAAAACCTTATCCTATCTTCCACTACCCTTTCCCACATTTATATCACCTTTTCCGCCATCATAATTCTCACGGATCCGATCATGTAACAAAACATGGCAATCTTGTAGCATCCCCTAGCAATCCTATAACATCATGTAGCACCATGTAAAAGCCATCCAAACTTGACCATAATTATCCTTGAACCTTTATTTTTTCCTCCTAACCTTCAATAATGACTCTTAGGCTCCAAAACCATGATTGAGTAAGATAAAAAACCTCTTAAGCCTTTTCTATTCTCGAGTGCAATTCACCTCTGTAGTTATGGTTAGTGGATAGATTTGTGAATTTAAAGATACAGTGATAATTTTCTTGATTTTCTCTTATATTCATGCTTCTTTTAGGATTTTATTTGCAAACATTATTATTTCCATTGCATAGGTTAGGTTTCATTTTCAATGCAAATTTTATATTCTACAATTATGCTAGTGTTTGCATTCCTACAAGTAGCATAGAATTTACATTTATGCAACTAGGGCAAGCATCATTTCCATTTCTTGCAAATATAATAACATTTCCATTTGTGCAACTATTTTAGGCTTTGATTTCATGATATTCACTTCATTACATCATATCAACGAAAGAAAGACACATTACATTCTACACATATAGCACCAACACCTATTAAGTTTTTATGATCCCTAGGTTGATAATTTAAGTTGGTCGCCTTGAGAGTTGCAACATTCTTGTTGCAATAGCGAGGCTCATCACCTTCTATACTATACTGCAACTAGACTCACATGGTGCTTAGATAGAGTGGAGGAGGTATAATGGACAAAAATGGGAAAAGAAAATAAAAGAATATAATGTTAGGCTAGCTGACAATCCATTAGAGCTCAAGGGGATTCCTCTAAGAGGTGGAGTCAAGGTTGGGAGGAGCATTACAACTCCAATATCATGTTCCAGAGATTTTGGACAGTCGGTACTCTGAATAACCTATATTTTAAGTAATTCTTACTTGTAAAGTGATTTATGGTTAATAATTTGAGTAGAAATATTCTTATTATAGTTTGTACATTTTTTGAATATGCATGCAGGTAAAAAAGAAAAATATAATATATTTTCTTCCAATATTTGAAAATGTTATAAGTATTTTGTGCACACATGGAGTAGAGAACATTATGATGCAAGTATTTGAGCAAGAACATGTATTTTCTTATTGCGTAAAAGTGCTAGAGAAAATAATGACATACTTTAGTGAAAGGTCGAAAACAGTTATATGGAGCATGGAGAATGTTAGTGTCCTTTGTTATAGTAGTCAAAGTCAAGATTAGTCTTTTTATTATTTTGGTCATTTTGTAAAGTATTTCTATGATCTCTTAGAGATCAAGTTATTAGTCTTGTGAGTCAAGACAATAACAGAGTTTAGTTTTTCATCATTGATTTGAATCCAATGGTGTCTTTTCAGTCATTTGCAAGGTCAAATCATCAAATCATCATCATTACAAGTTGTTTCTGTGCTTTCCTTTTGTGTTGTGCTTCTGCAAATCAAAGGTTTTCTTGCTACCATGACCATTCTTAGATTCCAAATTTCTACTTTTATAATTCATGTCATCTACTGATAGATTCATCTTTAGTATTTGAGGAGAGCACCTAGTAAAGCTTGCAATGCTCATAACCTTTAACTTGTTGCACTTTCTTGCTGCACTACTATCAAAGCATATTAAATGGAAGGAATAGTAGTGTTATTGCTCTTATTTTCACATGTGAGGGTTCAAAGAAAGTTTTTAAGCCTGAAAACATCATCTACTAACTATTTTACTCGATCAGAGGCCCCAACATCTAATCAAACATATGAAAATGAAATTTGTTGTGCTTTGGCATTGCGCTTCTCATGTAGGTGATGATCTTTATGAATGGAAGTTTACAATTTAGATATATGTTTTCCAATGGGTGTTTGATGATTTTGGAGTTATCTTCTACCTTTTTGGCACATCAAGAAGTACAGGGGATGATCATAAGTATGCATAAGATGATTTCACTGCGCTCAGTCGCTACACTTTTGCTGCAGGGCATTTGCTGTGTTTTTTACTGTTTTAGAAGTTAACTTCAACATTGGATTTAGAACATCTGGAAATGGACTTTGAAAAATTAAGAGAGGTTTCGTCATGCACAAGTCAAATAACAAAAATGTCCTTCAGTTTCTTCACATATGTCATATATTATAATATTAGAATGAATCTTTACAGCCTAACTTTTCAGGTTTTGTAATTTCCTGTTTTAGCCATGAACTTTGGGTGCCTATTTTGAGGAGCGAGAGAATAATTTTCAAAACCTGAGAGAGGTTTCTCTCAATATCAAGTGAATATACAAAAACCTCCTTTTGGTTTGTAAAATATGTCATTAGTAGAGATATATGATCTAATCTTTAACTCTTAGTTTCCCGAAATTTGGTCCCTATTTCCTATCAAGCAGTTCCTAAATCTAATGTAATTGACTCAGTCTTTGGGGACATGGTTGAGCTCTACCCCCTAAGTACAGGGATGAGATATTTGTATATATTTTCATGAATTTTAGTGTGTAAAAGGTTGGTTGGTCAGGGTTAGAGAAAGAAAAATTGTGGATTGTACTTTTCCATTTAAAAGTTTCCAGTGAATGATGAAGGTTGATGTCTGCTTTTTCAGGATTCATGTGTCAACTTTTGATGATGATATTTTCTCCTATGTATGTGAGTTTTTATCTTGTTATAATAATTCTTGAAATGTTATATCTTCATGTTTAATTAAGAAGAATTTGTTTTAGAATTCACTTTTTAAGTACTCTGTTATGGCTTATTGAATATTTAATGTTTTTCTTCCATTGAGATATCTAGAATTCATCCTCAGATAGATTCTTTAGATGTTATCAATTCCACTATTCCTCTGTTCACCCTTCTACAATGAAACTTGATAAAAAAACAAAAAGGATTTCCTACCTTGCCCATGTCTAAGGATTCCTCATATCACTAAAAATCATTAGCTCAATATGACTCCATGCCCAATCGATTTTCCCTCTTCCCTGCCATCAAACTTTCAAAAAATTTCCTCTCTGATTGTAATACTTAGACTGATACCTAAGACTGAAGATTCATATGGAGGGAGACCTCTCCGAAGCTGGAAGGGCTAGATTCTAGTTTTAAAGTGGTTTGTGGTTACGTTTTGGTTCCTCTCCTCATCTTGTAGGAATTACACGGTGCTAACAAAGAATTCATCTGACTTTTGTATGAAAATACAGTCAGGGAAAAAAATTATAAACACAAAACTAATGGAATTTAATGGTAAGGTCAAGTTGGCCTAATACATTAGAGAAGAGTAAAGGTGGGGCAACAAGTCTAGGCTAAATTAGTTTTAACTATAAAGGGTATGGACAAAAAATATATCTAAAATAAATCCTGAGAGAATAATTTTTTTATCTATAAGAGATATTTGATAAGACTAAGTCAAGAATGTGAATGAACAAAAAAGGAAAGGTAGTTAACTACTATAATTTGAAAGAAATGATAAATTAACCCAATAATGGGTATAGTTAACCTGGAACTATTAAGCTAGAATTTGATTAAGAATACATGTATTGAAAAATTAACTCAAGCATATAAATAAATTTATGCAAATGGTAATTTATAAAGAAAGAAAATGCAATTTTTTGTTTCCATCATTTTAAATTTTCAAACAAAGGATCAATATCCAATATGCTCTTACAAAATAATATATAGATGTTACACAAAAATGGTGGAAAAGACCCAAGTAACCATATTAGTATTCTATGACTGAAGACTTTTGGTCATGATCATTTTTAATAGTTACAAGCAAGGCATGAATTACCTTTAAACCATAAATTCACGCTCATGGTAACATTCCTCTTAACTAAACTAACGATAGAGCCCTAGTGTCTTGTCTTCATCGAAAGAGTCAACAACATATATAAGCGACAAGGAGTTCAAGAACACCCGACCTAGAGAGAAGGAGCCAAAAACTCATTAAGTACTAGAAGGATCAAGGAAAAACTTTCAAAATACTCCAGAGACTGACTATACCTATGAATTTCCACGGAAACCAAATTATGAGTGGGGGTTGGTAAAAATGAAAAAGCTCCTAACTAAAGAAATCAAGAAATATTTAATACCAAATTTACTTAAAGAAAAACCTATGTCCAAGGACCAATATCATTTCACTATAACAGATTAAAAAATATGTTGAAATTGTTGCAAATAAAATACTAAAATAAAAAAATTCAAGTAAGGATTAAAACCCTATCACTGGACAAAATTTCTTATATAAGGAGAATAGCCAAATACAACATTTATAACCATGGCCTTAATCAAAATATTTATGTCAGGGATTACCAATGGCTAAATAATCGATGGCATGTTAGAGTTTTTGCTTTGAAACCCCAACCTCAAAAAAAAGAAGCAAAATACCAAGAAATAACCAAATAATATAAGGTAAATATAAAGGGGTATATGGAGCAAACATATTTAGGTAGGGTTGTAACCCCAAATAATAAATAAACGATGTATAATAAAATTTATTCCATAGAATGACGTAACCATAAATGGCCATGGAAAAAATAATTAAGCATGATATTTGACAAAGGCAAAACAAAACTATATCATTTTGTCTAGGGTTCTAACATTCAAACCCTAATCGTGTAAATCGACCGAGCGCTAACAAACACAATTAGAAATGTATTGTTCATCTTTCTAGGAGGAAGAGAGTGTAAACTTAAGTGACAAGAGTGAACCTCCATCAAAGTAAGAGCCTCCGCTGAGAGTAAATATCGGCCAAGAGTAGGTCGGAAGTCATATTATAGCTCCATGAGGAACCTATTCTCACTCAAAAATAGGGATTAACCACATAGCGTTGCATATAGAGAAATGAATATATATATATATATATATGAGCTCACTTGAAGAAAAATGGACAAGGAGAAATAACATTTATGACAGGTTTAAGCAAGAATACGAAGCCAAGTAATGGAGGATTACTTTTTCTAGCGATTAAGAAGGAGGTGGGTCTCGGAAAATGTTAAGGAAATACCCCTTATGAAACCTACAAGGTTAAGAGAAATAGTTTTTCAAAACTATTAAACAAAAGCTACGAACATTGGAGAAGAAAATGTATAAATATGAAAAATGATCGGAACCACAACACATATCAAATCAAGCAAATTGAACGAGTTTTAGAGAGAAGGAAAGATTACATAGGTTTCTTAGTAACCATGAGTGGAAAATTCGAAGAGTGGTTACATAGCAAAGTGATGCTTCGCCCACAACTCAAACGAATAATGACCAAATGTGCTATCATATGGGAGGTCATTTCAACCAAAAGAAACCCTAAACAATGAATATCGTTGATCAAACCAAATTCTTTCTATCACATCCATTGATTCAAAATTTACATATTGCCAAGCATGCCATGTGAAGGTAGGCGGAGGGCCACAGTGCAATCAAATGGAACCAAGCCACATAATTAAGGAAAGTCCACATATTATATTTCCATGCCACTTCAAACATGGCATGAAACAACTCTGAAATAAGACAAGAGTCCCTTGCATTGCGTTGGATCTATAAGTGATGTAAAGTTTAATTTGGACGAGGGACAATTTCGAATCACCATTGGGTAGCATATTTAACAACCCCTATTTTAAAAACCATAAACAATAGCGTAAATCATATAGATATGCGAAGAATTGAAGGGTGCATTAATTATATTTATATTATAGTATGTGAATTAGAAAATTATAATTAATAAACATAAGAGGTGGGACAAAACCTTATGGTAGTTTATCATAACATTTATACAAAACAAAACATGAATTCAATGTTGTGAGAGACATTCAAAGGGTAGATTAAGTGTAAGTCCTATAAAGTACATAAAGAGAAATTTGAGCTTAAGTATAGGTGTATAAACTATATTTGAATTAAATTTTAATGGTGGTGAAAAGAAAATTTGTTGTGAACCTGAAAGAATTTGTATTTTAATAAATCACCAACTCAAACTATATATTAAAAAATGTCTTAGAAAAATATTATAGGCATACAACTAGGTTTGTATTATAAGGTGAATTTTAAGTTAAAATTTAGTATTCAATGTTTGTCCAAGTATTACAAAAGAAAGTTTTGAGAATGAACAAGATTGTATCAAAGTGTTAAATTACAATCCCTTGAAGTACTATTTCATTACCAAGATTTAGACAACAAGAAGGAAAAACAAATTAAGTGTTATTTTGGGGTACATTACAATGTCACTCCTACATTTCTATCACCTAAGGAAGAGAACAAATAGAGGTTTTGCATTGGCTCAAGACATATCAACAAAATCACATTAAAATATAGATCTCCACTACCTCATATGGATTCCATATTAGACTACTGGGTTGGTGCAAAAATATTCTCTAAGGTGGACTTAAGGAACAATTTACACAAATCAAAATCAAAGAAGGTGATGAATGGAAGACAATGTTCAAAAACTGCTATGGATTGTATGAATGGTTAGTTATGATGTTCACATTATCTAATGCTCCTACCACTTTTATGCAAACTGTGAATTAGGTATTTAGACCCTAAATCAGGAAATTTGTCATTATATATTTTCAAGACAATTTGATTTTTAGCAAAAACCTAGAAGACATTTGAATCATTTAAAGATAGCGTTTGATACACTTAGAAAAGAAATCTTGTTTGTGAATCTTTAGAAGAGTGATCTTTTTACATACAAATTAGTTTTCCTTGGGAATGCAATTTCTGCAAACAGAGTGAGTATGGATCCACAAAGTTTAGAGCCATATTAGAATCGCCTACCCCTCGAAGCATTAGATATGTGAGGAGTTTACATGGACTAGTTAACTTTTACAAGAAATTTATCAAAAATTTTAGTGGGATAAGTGTTTCCTTGACTTATTGTACGAGGGGAAAGTCATTTTCATGGAATAAGGAAGCTGAAAGGAGTTTTGAAATTATCAAAATAAAAGTGAATGGGGCCCCCATTCTTGCTCTACCATATTTTTATAGGGTGTTTACCATTGAATGCAATGATTTAGTCATTGTAATTAGGGGGTCCTAATACAAGAAGGTCAGCTAGTTTCTTTTTTCAGTGATAAATTAAATGATGCAAAATGAAGGTATGGCACCTATGGTAAAGAACTATATGAAATTGTTCAAACATTGAAATAATGGAGACACTACCTCTTACATCATCAATTTATCCTATTAAATGTGAGTGCTGAAACATATAAATTATCAAGCCAAGATGTTCCACAAGTTTGCTAAATGGGTCTCCTTTATGTGGATTTATACATTTGTAGTGCAACATATAAGTAGGAAATGATAGCATTTTTTTCTCCTTGAAAAAAGAAAAAAAAACATAGAAGTGGGAAAACTAGTGTTGTAGCAAATGCTTTAAATAGAAGACATCACCTATTTGTCACTATTGCCGACAAATTTGTGGGGTTTGAATAAATGAAGGGAGAATATGTCGGCAGACCCCTATTTCAGCCAAAGCTCTCAATAATCAAGTAAATGAAGGAAAACGTCCTTCTGGAGATTATTTATTAGCTCATGAATTTATGTTTAGAGGAATCCAACTTTGCATTCCTCATGGATTGCGAAGGGAACAACTGATTAGAGAAATTCATTTGAGTGGATTGGGTGGTCATTTTGGTAGGGACAAAACCTACAACCTGAAAAGTGAGAAATATTGTTGGCCTTAGTTGAGAAAGAATGTCAATAAATTTGTTTCTCCATACAAAATTTGCCAAATCGTTAAGGGTGGATAACAAAACATAGGATTGTATAAACCCTTTCCAGTATAGGAAGGGCTATGGATAGATATCTCCATGGACTTTGTTTTGGGGTTACCTCACACTCAAAGAGGAAATGACTCTGTTATTGTGGTGGTGGAAAAATTCTCCAAAATGGCCCACTTCATTCTTTGTAAGAAAACAAATGATGCAAACAAAGTGGTTGAATTATTCTTCACGGAGATAGTGCGCCTACATGGACTGCCCGTTCATCACTAGTGACTCAAATTCATAGTTTTAGGCCATTTTTGGAAGATATTGTGGCGAAAGCTTGACAACAGATTACAATATATTTCAGCCTATCATCCTCAAATTGATGGACAAAGAGAAGTAGTGAACATAAGCTTGGGGAATCTTCTTCGAAGCTTGGTGGGAGAAAATCCAAGGAAATAGGACTTAGTTTTGACATAAGCTTAATTTTCTTTCAATTCTAGCATTAACATGTCTATAGGTAAGTCTTCTTTTCAGGTTGTTTATAGAGACAACTCAGAGGAAATAGTAAATCTAATTGATCTTCCCAAGGGAGAACAAGTTAGTCAAAATGTCAAAGACTTTGTAAAGTATATGCATGATATGTAAGAGGGGGGCAGATAGAAATTACAAAACACAAATGTGGTGTATAACATAAAAACATATCTGCATTGGAGAGCAAAGGTGTACCAAGAAGGTGAACATGTTATGTTTTACCTACGATAGGAGATGTTCCCTAAAGGAACATACGATAAATTGAAATGAAAGAAGATCGGTCCATGCAAAACCCTCAAACGAATCAATAAAAATGCCTATCTAAGTCCCCTGCATAGAGAATTTGACATTAGTCCCGTCTTTAATGTTACAAATACATATTATTATCATGCACAAGTTGAAGAAAGCACTAACGAAGAAGTGTTTAAAGAATGGAACAAGTAGCTACCACAAAAAAGGAAGGAATGTGTTGAGAAAGGGGTAGACATCAAAGCTACTACCATCATATCAAAAAATTGTAAGTTGTATCTAGTAAAATGGCAAGGGTTTCCTACTTCACAGAACACTTGGATCATTGAAGAGGAACTCATTAGGTTTACTAAACTGGATTCCTTTGAACCTAGAGGTTCATAATTTTAAAAAGAAGGGGAAGATGATGCACTGTGACTCCATAAATGTGTGGAGATTCATTGGATCCCCACAACTAGAGTTTAGTTTAGATTAGGGAATAAATCCTAGAAGTTAGGGAATTTGTCAAGGGGGTAAAGCAGTGGAACATTGTAACTGCTTTTGGGGCTGGAGCCAAGGGTTTTTTAAGGAAGCAAAAAAAGGAAGAAAAGGGTTTTTTATGGTCACAAGATGGGCTTTTTAAGGAAGACAAAAAGAAAGAAAAGGGTTTTTTTATGCTCAGGGGAAGGAAGACAAAAAAGAAGAAAAGGGTTTTTTATGGCGGGATAGGCTTTTTAAGGAAAACAAAAAGGAAAAAAAAGAAATTATATAGTAAGGGGATAGGCTTGTTTATGTAGGAAATCCTTTCTATAAGCACAATCACAAGTAGAAACATTTAAACCTCAAATCTCTCAATTTTTTATAATTTCACATCACTTCCATCACCTACTGAAATACCTATCAAACTTGGCTATCTTTTCCTCTTATCATTAAATATCGTTTTATTCGTGTGAACATGGTGAATGATGATTAACATTTGCCACTCAATATAATTTCGTGTTTCGATAACATGCTTCTAGGAGCTGGAATCCATTTTCAACTTTCGTGTTTTAATAATGCGCTGCTGTTTCGATCATATGCTTCTAGTAACGGTAATCTTCTAGTAACTGGAATCCATTTTCAACTTTCGTGTTTCGATAATATGCTTCTAGTAACGGGAATCCAATTCCACTTTCGTGTTTTAATAATACTCTTCTAGTGACTCTTCTAGTAACGGAATCCAGATGATTAAGTCTATATCTACGCGTAGACATGACAGCAATTCCGCGTCTTCTGAATTATTTATTATGGTTCCAGCAATGTTTCCGAACCTTCTTTTGGAAATATGATGTGCGCGGAGGTCAACCTTTTTGTCGGTAGTACAAGAGCGGTGTAAAATACGATGTACGCGGAAGTCAACCTTTTTGTCGGTAGTACAAGAGTGCTTTACAGTTTGTAAAGTCGTTGACTAATGTACCTCCGCTATGAACTGAATACTGCAAATATGCTTTGGGTTTGCAACTCATTCCAACTCCTTTTCCTTGACGTTTCCAAGTCTGGATTTTGCAAACTATAAGCAACGGACCACGTTGTGCTGTCCCATACATCTAATCGTTGAACGATCTCGGCTCGAAATTTCCCACCGTCGACGCCGCGTTACAAACATTGAGTGACTGAGGTCATACTATATATGTGTGTGAGTCTCGGAGAGTGAGAGACAGCAATCTAGCGATTCAGTGAAGTTAAAAGTAGACAAGTGCATTCGGCAATGGGCTTTAGGTTTAGGCTTACGGCTTTGGTTTTCTTTATCATATGTCTTATGTTCACTAGAATTGAGAGCAATGAACAGCCGCACTCCATTTCTCTGAAATCTGCCTGCGACGCGACGTTGGATCCAAAATTCTGTGTTTCCACAATGTCGAGCCTGTTACCGGGATCGTTGCAGGCAACTTCCGCGGATCTCGCCAGGACGTCTATCAGGCTGAGCGTTATCGAAGCACAGAAAGAGTTTCAAACAATTTCTCGTCTGGGATGGGGGGCATTCAAGGGAACACAACTTGATGCTCTTGAAGATTGTATGCAGTTGAACAATCTAACGATCGACCACCTGAGCAAGTCTCAGACAAATGTTGCTGCTGATACTTTGAAATGGAGGCAGGCAGTTGACATTCAGACTTGGCTTAGCGCAGCTCTTACTAATCAAGCTACCTGCGTCGAAAGTCTCCAGGAGGCCAGCGGAACCCTGCAAAACATACTGAGTAAGAGTGTTCTTGATGTGTCACGAGCCGTAAGCAATTCTTTGGCTCTTGTCAAAAATATTCCTGTCATTGGCAAAGCTTCCAATACGCCTCCTTTACACAGCCGACGCCTGTTCTCCAATCCAACGAGTCATGAGCGTCACAATCAAGTTGATGTAGATGATGAATTCCCTTCATGGTTGCCTGCTTCAGACAGAAGGAGACTTCTTCAGACCTCTGAGGCAGCGGACAATGTTGTTACGGTGGCTCAGGACGGAAGTGGTAATTATACCACAATTACTGACGCGCTGAATGCTGCCCCAAACAATAGTTTAGATAGATATGTGATACATATTACAAAGGGAGTCTACCAGGAATACATTGAGGTACCCAAACACAAGATAAATATTATGTTTGTGGGAGATGGCATAAATGCCACTGTGATCACCGGCAATAGAAGCGTTGTGGACGGATGGACTACTTACCGCTCTGCAACAGTCGGTAAGCTGCTTTACTCTTTTTTTTTTTCAGTCGAGAAAAACGCCTTCTTTACTCGTTTCTTTCTGTGGTTAATTTGTTATTTTTCTTTTGTCGATGAAGGCCTCTTCGTATGACCCTGGTAATCCAATTTTGAATTTCAATTTAGCACGGGGATGGGTTATTCTAATTTTGTTTCCGCGAATCTATATCTTTCTGTCTTGTCGCCCTCATACGGAAAATGATTGCTATTACAGCTGTAGTTGGGCAAGGATTTCTCGCTCGGGATATGACTTTCGAGAACACGGCGGGCCCAGAGAAGCATCAGGCTGTGGCTCTCCGCGTTGCCTCGGATCTATCAGCATTCTACCGCTGCAGCTTCAAAGGTTACCAAGACACTCTATACGCACACTCTCTTCGACAATTTTACCGGGAATGTGACATTTATGGCACAGTTGATTTTATCTTCGGCAACGCTGCAGCTGTGTTTCAAAACTGCAATCTACTGGCTAGAAAACCGATGGATAATCAAAAGAATTGTTTTACGGCTCAAGGAAGAGATGATCCAAATCAAAACACTGGAATCTCTATTCAAAACTGCACCGTCTCTGCTGCGCCTGATCTCGCTCCGGTGAATAGCTCTTTCCAAACATTCTTGGGAAGGCCATGGAAAAATTACTCTCGTACAGTTTATATCGAATCATATATAGATGATGTCGTCGATCCTGCAGGTTGGCTAGAATGGTCGGGGGACTTTGCTTTGACCACGCTCTATTATGGCGAATATATGAATTCGGGACCCGGAGCAGGAACTGCAGAGCGAGTTCAATGGCCTGGCTACCATACCATGAACATTTCTGATGCTCAGAACTTCACTGTGGTTAATTTCATCGCTGGTGATGCCTGGATACAGTCAGTGCCCTTCGATAGAGGCCTAGATTAAAAAACAAAAGTGACAGGAAAGAGACGGCTAAAGAGTCGGTATATATTGTTTTGTGTATTCGTGTCATTTACATAATTGTGTCGCCAATCCCCTTAATTACATTTATTCTTTGCTAATGTAAGTGTAGCATTCGATTAAAATGCACAATATGTAATCTATAATCTAAATTCTGGCCTTTAATGGGGCACAAATTCAAGTCTATTCATACTTTCTTTACCTTGGCTGAGACCTTTTCGTGTCTTTCCATGACCTTGTGATGCCAAAACAGGAATCTCATGAGTCTGTTTCCTTATAAGTTTCTAATGACAGACTTTAACAATATTTATTTAATTTTTAAAAAGCAAATTAATAGATAATGGACATTTTTCCATTCGCTATCGATTCGGCAAACCCCAAAGACATGATATACATAATAAAAAGTGGGATAAGAGGAAAAATTTCTAAGGAAAGTGATTTTGTGGCACATTAAAAGACATGAACCTCGCATTTTACAATCAACAAATTATATCTTTTGTCAATCAATGTGTAAGCCTCTTACAAAATTAATTAAAAATATGAGTGGTTTTCAGTGTAATTTTTTGGATTTTTTTGTTGTTTTAATTAAAAATGGGTGTGGTTTTCAGTGTAATTTTTTGGATTTTTTTGTTGTTTGGTGGAAAAAAATTGAGTGGAAAATTTAATTTGTGTTATTTAAATTGGTTTTTTGATTTTAAATATAGATTAGCACCTTAAAAAACTGGAAAAAAATGATGTGAAATTTTAATTTGTGTTATTTAAATTGGTTTTTTGATTTTATATATAGATTAGCACTCTGAAAAATCTTTGATCAGTTAGATTGTGCAAAATTACCTATCAAATTTTTGATTTTAATAAATTCTGGTTAGATTTTAAAGAAATTAAACCCTAAAATCCAAAAAAAAACATGCTAATAACAACTTCTTGTTAAAAATTTAATCATCTTATTTTAAAATATTTATTTTAGTATTAATAAAATAAAACTGTTTAAAATTTTAAGACAATGGATTACTCCCCGTGGATGTACCGCCGTTGCCCTTTTATTTTACTTTTAAATCAACGATCCAGATTTCATGGCAGCCGACGCTTCCCTATATTGACTCGCCGTTGGTGTACTGCGGTTGACCTTTTATTTTATTTTTAATCAACGATCCAGATTTCATGGCAGCCGAATATTCTTCATCTGATTGAGCATTGGAGTGTTGTGATTAAATCTGGCGTTTCATCTTGCTGTTACAAACTTAAATAGATATTTTACCGAACTGGAACACGATCGGTAGGCGGAAGTGGAAGTGGAAGTGGCGACGCTTCAATTATGTCTTCCGCCGGCTCTGCTGCGATGGAACATGAAGTAAAATTCGGTCCGATCCCTCTTGCCGCCCGAAACGTGGTGGCAGCGGAAATGGAAAGGACAATAACCACTCGGTTACTCTGTCGATGGTGGTGGGCATGCTAAACGCCTGCTAAGCGCGTTAGAATTCAATGCTCTCCATGTTTGTCGTAATTTTCAGAAATACAGATTATTGTGTATGTGAAGCGCATATAGTGTAGGTACTCGAATGTTTGCAGAGTTTAATATTCACGGATGGACAACATCAATGTTGAAATTTCGAATGGTTCTTGACTTTAAGAAACGTCTGCTAATCGCTTACACTTCAAACAGAATAGAAATTCAAACACTGGTGCGGTGTATCGTCAAATGATGAGAAGAACATAAAATTTAGGTGCTAGGGTACCTTTGAAAATGTCTGTTGTGCGCTTCAGAATGTTCTCCTTCTCCACTCCATGTTTGTAGTAATTTTGAGAATTAAAGATTATTGTATAAGTGATGATCTTGGAATCTCCATATATGTGGATAGTAGGAATACCACAGTAGTCCCCGTAATGCTATGGCTTCTGCTTTTGTATTTGTACCGATACGCACGCAATGAACTCAAAAAGCCTGCTCAAGTGAATATAGGATCAAGAAGTCATCACCAGAGCAATGTTTTATCTGAAATTATTGAAGATAATGTTATTTCTCCACCTCGAGATCTCCCAAAACAAAATAGGAGGAGTGTAGCCCAGGTGACATTCTACTGACTCCACCATTCAAGGCAGTGAGAAATGTAGGTGAAATTTGAGATCTCCCAAAAGAAAATAGGAGGAATGTAAAGCAGGTGACATTCTTCTGACTCCACCATTCAAGGTAGTCAGAAATGCAGGTGAAATGTGAGAGTTGAAAACCAAAAATGGCAGCAAGATTATGCCAAATTTTAGAAGCAACGCGGCACGTTATGAATAGGTGTAAATTATCTTCTTCCACACTCCTGCAAAGCACACATATCCTAGGACCATACCAATTTCTTTTCTAGAGGTTTGCCCACATCAAATTTTTGTTTCGCCAGACTAATTAAAGGAAAAGGGTGATTTTAGAAGGAATGTTAGAATTCCATAATTAAAAAAAACAGCATACCTCAGGTTGTATGGTGTCCCGACAGTAGAGAAAGTGATATGTATCCGCCACCATTATGTTAGCGCCCTGCATTTTGCCCCTCCATACAATCTAATCTCTTCCCCATCTCTTCGGTCAGTTGTAGGTGTGTGCGAAGCTTTTCCCATTCCTCATCATTCGGTCCAATAAGTCCCAACTCCTCATATTGTTTCCATATGGGGCATCTATTATGCCATGTCAAAATGACTTGTTGCCATTCTTGTTTAGTCCATGTAAGAGGGAAACTGTGATCCTGTCGAGATCATCAAGACCCCAGATATAATCTTGTCCAACAGCAATGTGGAGACCAGAATGCAATTTCTAGGAGAGGAGTGATAGAAAATAGTGGCAGACTTTTGAAAAACTGAGCAAGATAGCAAAGCCACTGTACGCAGCCAAACCACGAATTCGATATCCTTCAGATACTTATGCTTGATGATTAAACTCCAGGTGCCTTCGCCAAATATCCCTCTCCATAAAGATTTGAGAAGAAGAGCATAGCCGAATCTCTTCAAATTCAAAATGCCCCAGCCTCCCAGGTGCTTCGACATGGAGATACGATCCAGTTTGGTAAGATGAAATTGATTCTTCTTACACATACCAAACCAGATGAAGTTAGCTATGATCCCATTTAGATTTTTGACGATGGTGATAGGCAGATGGAATAAGTGTGCCCAGTACACACCCATCTGAGTAATCACAACCTATGTTAAAGTGAAGCGACCTCCCATGGAAAGGCATCTATATTTCCATCCCAAAATTTTCTAATAGAATCTGTAGACAAGCCACTACTAGTCTTGGATCCTGTAATTACATGTCTTAATATGGAAACCGAGGTATTTCATACCTCCAATCAAATACTCAGAAGCGAATCCAAACAACCTTTTAAAATAGTCAATAATTTCCATATCACATTGATCATGTACAATAGAGGATTTACTTTGATTCAATATAAGACCAAATGCATTCCCAAACTTTGTGAAAATATGGAAGAGGCGTAACCAACCCAACCTGTTAAGTATCCCCATGATGAGCATGTCGTCGACAAACAAATTGTGAGAGATCTGTATATTTCTGCTAATGTGAAGTGGATGAAAATATCCCTCGGCAGCAGCATTTGTAATGTGTAGGCTCAATCTGTCCATAGCCAAAATAAATAAGAGAGGTGATAGTGAGCAACCCTGTCGAAGACCCCTCCTAGCCTTGAAGTAGGTTGTCGGGTATCGATTTATAATCACAACAAATTGAGCATTGGATACATAGACCATAATCCACTTAGCAGCACAGGATTGTATACCCACTTTGTGGAGAACCAATCGCAAATAATCTCAGTCCAGACAGTCAAACGCTTTTTTAAGGTCCACTTTCATGATAAATGCACTTAAGTTCTTTGTGTGGATAGAATGCCGACATTCCTGTGCGATTGCAACAACGTCATGAATTTGTTGATTTTTTAGAAAACCAAATTGCTGAGGAGAGATGAATGAGGAGAGGATGTGTCGCATGCGATTTGCAATGGTTTTGGAGATAATCTTGTAGACAAGATTACAGAGAGAGATAGGGTGGAAGTCTGAAAAAGTATGGGAAAGTGGCTTCTTCAGAGTGAGAGCAATATAAGTGGAGTTTAAATGGGAATGTATATAACCCAGAACCTAAGATTCCTTAACCATGTTCACAAGATCTAGTTGAAAGAGGTCGAAGAAATGAGTGAAAAGTTTGACGGTCCAACCATCAAGTCCGGGGCTCTTATCACCTTTGATGTTCTGCGAACCTCCAAGATTTCTGCCTCCGCAACAGGTTGGAAGAGTGCCCGATTTACATCCACTTCGAACATGGTGGGGAAGTGTTGAACCCCCCAGATTTAATCCTCCGAGCATACAAGTGTCCTTTGACTGTATGCTTGTTGAAGGTGGGAGACAGCGACCTCGCTGATATCCTTCTGCGTCTGATATTTGTTTCCATTTGAATCAAAAATCTCCCATATAGAGTTAGTCCGGCGCTTGAAATTAGCAAATCTGTGGAAAAATTGGTATTCCAGTCGCCCTCCTAAATCCAAATTGCTCTGATTTTTAATCTCCATGTAATCTCCTTTATATGAAGCAATTCTGCCTTTGTGATTCCAGTTCATGTATGCGGCTTCGAATCTCATGAGGGAGTGAATGTTCTGATAAGTGGGGGCGGATCTCCAGGACTTCCTTTGTAATAACAACGAGTTCTCTATTCATATGCCGCCTCTTCCTTTTCTCCCATTGCTTTGTCTCCCTCCACAGGACCCCGAGCTTTACAAGTGAATTGTTACTTGTAAAGTGATTTATGGTTAATAATTTGAGTAGTAATATTATTATTATAGTTTATACATTTTTTGAATATGCATGCAAGTAAAAAGGAAAGATAGAATTTATTTTATTCCAATTCTTGAAAATTTTAAAAGTATTTTGTGCACACATGGAGTAGAGAACATTATGATGCAAGTATTTGAGTAATAACATGTATTTTCTTATTGTGTAAAAGTGCTAGAGAAAATAATGACATACTTTAGTGAAAGGTCGAAAATTGTTATGTGGAGCATGGAGAATGTTAGTGTCCTACGTTATAGTAGTTAAAGTCAAGCTTAGTCTTTTAATTATTTTCGTCATTTTGTAAATTCTTGCTATGATGTCTTAGAGATCAAGTTATTACTATTTTAAGTGAAGATAATAACTGATTTGGTTTTTTCATCATTGATACGAATCAAGTGGTGTCTTTTCCAGTCAGTTGCAAGGTCAAATAATCAAATCATCGTCATTACAAGTTGTTGCTACACTTTCCCTTTGTGACGTGCCTCTAAAAATCAAAGGTTTTCTTGCTACCATGACCATCTTTAGGCTCCAAAGTTTTCTTTTCTAGTATAATTAATGTTTTCTACTGATAGATTCATCTTTAGCAATTAAGGGGAGCGCCGATTAAAGCTTGCAACCCTCATAACCTTTAACTTGTTGCACTTTCTTACTGTGATACTGTCAAAGGATATTAAATGGTAAGAATAGTAGTGTTATTGCTCTTATTTTCACATGTGAGGGTTGAAAGAATTTTTTTAAGGTTGAAAACATCATCTACCAACTATTTTACTTGGTCAGAGGCCCCAACTTCTAATCAAACATATGTAAATGAATTTTTTTACGCTTTTGAGCTGCGCTTCTGCTGTAGGTGATGATATTTATGAATGGAAGTTTACAGTTTAGACAGGTGTTTTCCAATGGGTGTCTCATGATTTTGGAGTTGTCTTATACTTGCTTGAAACACCAAGAAGTATAGGGGATGATCTTAAGTATGCAGAAGATGATTTCTCTGCACTCAGTCGTTGCGCTTTTGCTGCTAGGGATTTGCTATGTCTTTTAATGTTTTAGCAGTTAACTTCAAAATTGGATTTTGAATCACTGAAAATGGATTTTGAAAAGGTAAATGAGGTTTTTGTCAAGAAAGAGCCAAGTAAAAAAAAACTGCCTTCAGTTTATTCACAGATGTCATATATTATAATATTCGAATGAATATTTACAACCCTATATTTTCAGCTTTTGTAATTTATTCTTTTAGTCATGATCTTTGGATACGGATTCTGAGTGGGAGAATAATTTTCGAAAACTGAGAGAGGCTTCTCTCAATAACAATCAAATATACAAAAAAATCCTTTTTTTTGGTAACATATGTCATGATTCAAGATATATGATCTAATATTTGACTCTTATCTTCCACAAATTCAGTCCCTATTTCCTAGCAGGGAATTTCTAAATCTAATGTAACTGGCTAAATCTTGGGGGAAATGGTTGAGATCGACCCCCAAGTCAAGGGATGAGATAATTGTATATATTTTCATGAATTTTAGTGTGAAGAATGTTGGTTGGTCAGGGTTAGAGAAAGAAAAAATTGTGCATTATACATTTCCATTTAAAAGTTTTCAGTGGATGATGAAGGCTAATGTTTGCTTTTTCAAGGATTAATGTGTCAATTTCTGATGGTGATGTTTTCTCCTGTGTATGTGAGTTTTTCTCTTGTTACAATAATGCTTGAAATGTTATGTCTTCATGTTTAATTAAGCATAATTTGTCTCAGAATTCACTTTTTAAGTGCTTTATTATGGCTTATTGGACATTTAATGTTCTTCGTCCATTGAGATATCTAGAATTCATCCTCAGTTAGACATTTTAGATGTTATCAATTCCACTATTCCTCTACTCACCCCTCATTTTCCCCATCATATCACTAAAAATCATTATCTCAACCTGGCTCCATGCCAAATGGATTTTCCTTCTTCCCTGCTATCAAATTTTTAAAACTATTCCTCTATGATCTTAATACCTAGAATAAGACCTCACACTAAATATTCATACAGAGAAAGTGCCCTCTCTAAAGCTGAAAGGGCTAGATTCCAGTTTTAAAGTGGTTTGTGGCTACCTTTTGGTTCCTCTCCTAAACTTGGAGGAATTACAAAGTTCTAACAGATAATTAATCCAGCTTTTGTATGAAAATACAATCACAGAAAAAAATTATAAACACAAAAACTAATGGAACTTAATGGTAAGGTCAAGTTGACCTAATACATTAGAGAATATTAAAGGTGGGGCTACGACTCTAGGATAAATAAATTTTAATTATAAAGGGTATGGAAAAAATTTATATCTAAAATAAATCCTAAGAGAATAACAAAATTATCTATAAGATATATTTGGTAAGGATAAATCAAGAATGTGAATGAACAAAAAAGTAAAGGTAGTTAGCCATTATAATTTCAAATAAATGATGAAGAAACCCAATAGTGGGTATAATTAACCTATAACTATTAAGCTAGAATTTCATTAAGAATACATGTATTGAAAAATTAACTCAAGCATATACATAAATTTATGTGAATGGTAATTTATAAAGAAATAAAATGCAATTTTTTGTATCCATCCATTTAAATTTTCAAACAAAGGATCAATATTCAATATGCTCTTACAAAATAATATATAGATGTTATACAAAATTGGTCGAAAAGACCCAAGTAACAATATTAGTATCCTATGACTGAATAGTTTTGGTCATGATCATTTTTAATAGTTACAAGCAAGGAAAAATTTCCTTTAAACCATAAATTCACACTCAAGGTAACATTTCTAACACCCTTCTCCCACATCTACCCAAGCTACTAGCCAGCCAGGGTAAACATGCGATGAGAGGCCACTATGATATGATTTGACCTCCTAATTCATGTTAAGGAAGTGGAGCTGATGGAAACAGACCATACACACATTCAATCTCAGCATTAGGACCCTTATGAACAAATCCAACCTTTCTGCCAACCAGCCCCTGGGTCCCACTGAGTTCTTGGATCACTTGACCTCTGGATGCTCACATGATATGGGCATGCTAGCATCTAGGGACCTCTGGACTCTCTCATAGGCCTGTAAGCTAGTGCCTAGGGACTCATTTTTTCATTGTTGTGTCAGCATCCTTGAGATTTGAGCCACTTTTTCAAGCCTAGAACCCAGGCTACTTCCCTGAATTGAATCATAGATTTAGAACAGCAAAATAACAATGAAATGATAGTATAAATGCAATCACTTGACTGAGACCTTGATTGGACCCTTACTAGCCATGATCAGAATTTCATCAAACATATCACGAATATGTACTCTACAAGTGTAAATAACATATTTGAGCATAGGGGTCTCATACTTAGCTGAGAATGGATAGGTAGCATTCATGCCTCAACACCTCAACTGCCATTTCATCCATTAGGTCATAGATACATTATTCATTCATTACCAGTAAAAACATGATGAGAGCCATACATGGCTACAGATATAAAACACGTATATAACCAACATAACAGAAACATAAATACCAATGAAATCAAAGCCATATAATCTAGTATAGTACTCATAGAAATAGAAGGAGAAATAACCTCATATTGATGATGCAAAATCCAAACCTGGGCTGGGACTTCCATGTTCCACCCACCTTTAGAATGGCTAAGCCAAATATCTCTTCATCCATTCACCTGTATGCCATATTCCAAGCATGAATGTGGGATCTCATAGAACACATCAATCCAAAACCATCCAAGGTTTCCAAAGGTTAACCACCTCAACCCATCAAACAGTGATTCCACCTCATGGTTGAACATCACAAAATAATCATCAGATTAGTCTCTATCCAAGCCTTCTAGGGCTCCAGAGCGTTTGTCCAACCAAGGCTCGAGGACTAGTAACTCAACCCACAAATTTTACCGGGCTCTAGAGCGTTTGTCCAACCAAGGACCTAGGACTAATAACTCAATCCACCAAGGGCTCTAGAGCGTTTTTCCAACCAAGGCTACGGGACTAGTAACTCAACCCAAGTTGTTACAGGGATCCAGAGTGCTTTTCCAACTAAGGCTTCATGACTAATAACTCAACCCAAGCTAAGGAAACATGAGAACCAACCAAAACAAAACACTAAAAATAAACCCACAATCTCCATGGCTATCTAGGAAATGGCAAGCCTAAGAAATCCACTGTCAATCCATCCCATCCTCCATGCCCATGACAAATCACAATCAACAAACCACATGAATATGCCATGCATACCCAAACTAGTGAGGAAAACCAACATGCAACTCAGTACCTACAAGAAAATCCAGCTGTAGCTATTGACCCCGATGTCCTCTTGCACTTTCCTACTCTTCCTTTGCCTTCTTACTCAAAAAATCCAAGTTTGCCACACCCTCTAATAGTGCTCCAACAAAAATCTATCTCCAAGAATATGAGAGAGAGAGAGAGAGAATAATGACAGAGCTCCAAAACTGAACTGACAAAAGCTACCAACTGATCCTCATAATCCTTTTTATGAACGAGTCCTCTATTTTCTTCATTTTCCATTATTTTCATCCTCACAAGAAACCTATGAACTTTCACCTCCCTCTTCTCCTAACTTCCATTATTTTCATAAATAAATTTGCCAAAATGCCATTTTTCCTTTCCAAATCCTTAGCCATTTCCTTTGCCAATTTCCTTAGCCATTAATAACCAAATGAACACCCACACTAGGATGTCTTACCCAACATTCCACTTGGAATAAGTGTCCCATCAACCGTGGTTTTTTTTTTCCCTTTATTAACTTTTATTACATGGCATTTTCACTAGGGATGTTACAACATTCTTCTTAACTAAAATAAAGTTAGAACCCTGGTGTCTTGTATTCATTGAAAGAGTCAACCACATACATAAGCGACTAGGAGTTGAGGAACACCTGACCTGGAGAGAAGGAGACAAAAAATCATTAAGTACTGGAAGGATCCACAACATGTACAAAGGAAAATCTTTCAAAACACTCCACAGACTCACTATGCCTATGAATTTCCACGAAAACCAAATTGTAAGTGGGGGTTGGTAAAAAGGAAAAAAATCCTAACTAAAGAAATCAAGAAAATATTTAATACCCAATTTAATTAAGGAAAAACCTATGTCTGAGGACCAATGTAATTTCACTACACATATTAAAAAATATGTTAAAATTGTTGCAAATAAAATGCTAAACTAAAAAAATTCAAGTAGGGATTAAAACCCTATGAGTGGAAAAAAAAATTGATATAAGGAGAATAGCCAAATACAACATTTATAACCATTGCCTTACTCATAATATTTATATCAAGGATTACCAATGCCTAAATAAGCCATGGCATGTTAGAGTTTTGGTTTTCAAACGCCAACCTCAAAAAAAAAAAAAAAACCAAGAAATAACGAGATAATGTAAGGTAAATATAGAGAGGTATATGGAGAAAACATATTCATGTAGGGATGTAACCCTAAATAATAAATAAACTATGTATACAAAAATTTATGCCATGGAATGGCCTAACCATAAACAACCATGGAAAAAATAATTAAGCGCGAGATTTAACAAGGGAAAAACCAAACTATATCATTTTGTTTAGGGTTCTAACATTCAAACCCTAATCATGGGGAAAAATATTATAGGCAGTTCACTAGGTTTGTATTTTAAAGTGAGCATTATGTTAAAATTTAGTGTTCAATGTTTGTCCAAGCATTACAAAAGAAAGTTTGGAGAATGAACAAGCTTGTATCAAAGTGTTAAATTACAATCCCTTGAAGTACTATTTCATTACCAAGATTTAGACAACACGAAGGAAAAAATCATTAAGTGTATTTTTGGGGTTCATTACAATGCTACTCCTACTTTTCTATCACCTAAGAAAGAGAATAAATGGAGGTTGTGCATTGATTCTAGACATATCAACAAAATTACAGTAAATTATAGATATCCACTGCCTCATATGGATTCCATCTTAGAATGCTTGGTTGGTACAAAAATATTCCTTAATGTGGACTTAAGGAATGGTTTGCACAAGCTCAAGATCATAGAAGGTGATGAATGGAAGACAATCTTCAAAACTTGATATGGATCGTATGAATGGTTAGTTATGATGTTCACATTATCTAATGCTCCTACCACTTTTATGTAAACTATGATCTAGGTATTTAGACCCAACATTGGGAAATTTGTCATTATATATTTTCACAATAATTTTATTTTTAGCAAAAACCTAGAAGACATTTGAATCATTTAAAGATAGTGTTTCATACACAGAGAGAAGAAAGATTGTTTGCAAATATTGAGAAGAGTGATTTTTTTTACAGACAAATTAGTTTTCCTTGGGAATGTAATTTCTGTAAATGGAGTGAGTATGGACCCAAAAAAGGTTAGATCCATATTAGAATGACCTACCCCTCAAAGCATTACAAATGTGAGGAGTTTACATGGGCTAGTTAACTTTTACAAGAAATTTATCAAAAGTTTCAGTGGGATAAGTGTTTCCTTAACTGATTGTACGAGGGGAAAGCCAATTTCATGGAATAAGGATGCTGAAAGGAGTTTTGGACATATCAAAAGAAAAGTGAATGGGGCCCCCATTCTAGCTCTACCATATTTTTATAAGGTATTTACCATTGAATACAATGCTTCAGTCGTCGTAATTAGGGGTGTCCTAATACAAGAAGGTCAGCTAGTTTCCTTTTTCAGTGATAAATTAAATGATGCAAAATGAAGGTATGACTCCTATGATAAATAACTATATGCAATTGTTCAAACATTGAAATAATGGAGACACTACCTCTTCCATCTTCAATTTATCCTATTAACTGTAAATCAAGCAATGTAATATATAAATTCTCAAGCCAATATGTCCCATAAGCTTGTTAAATGGGTCTCCTTTATGTAGAGTTATACATTTGTAGTGCGACATATAAGTGGGAAAAGATAACGTTTTTTTCTCGTGAAAGAAAAGAAAAAAACAAAAAAACAAACAAACAAACATATAAGTGAGAAAACTAATGCTATAGAAAACACTTTAAGTAGGAGAGATCACCTACTTGTCACTATGACCAAAATGTTTGTGGGGTTTGAATAAATGGAGGGAGAATATGTTGCATACCCCTATTTCAACCAAAAAATTGAAGCTCTTAATAGTCAAGTAAATGTAGGAAAATGTCCTCCTGGAGATTATTTATTAGCTCATGAATTTCTGTTTAGAGGAATCCAACTTTGCATTCCTCAGGGATTGCGAAGGGAAAAACTAATTATAGAAATGAATTTGAGTGGATTGGGTGGTCAGTTTGGTAGGGACAAAACCTACAACTTGGTAAGTGAGAAATATTTTTGGCCTAAGTTGAGGAAGAATGTCAGTATATTTGTTTCTTCAAGCAATTTTTTCCAAATTGCTAAGGGTGGATAACAAAACAGAAGATTGTATAAACCCACATCTCCATGGAATTTTTTTGGGATTACCTCGCACTCAAACAGGAAATGACTTTGTTTTCGTGGTGGTGGAAAAATTCTCCAAAATGGCCCACTTCATTCTTTGTAAGAAAATAAATGATGAAAGCAAGGTGGTTGAATTATTTTTCAGGGAGATAGTGTGCCTACATGGACTATCCAAGTTCATCGCTAGTGACTGAGATTCAATGTTTTTAGGCCATTTTTGGAAGATATTGTGGCGAAAGATTGACAAAATATTACAACATATTTCAGCTTATCATCCTCAAATTAATGGAAAAATAGTAGTGAACATAAGCTTGGCCAATCTGCTTCAGAGATTGGTGGGAGAAAATCCAAGGCAATGGGACTTAGTTTTAACATAAGCTAAATTTGCTTTTAATTTTAGAATTAACAGGTCTATAGGTAAGTCATCCTTTTAGGTTGTTTATGGAGACAACTCAGAGGCAATACTAAATCTAATTGATCTTCCCAAGGGAGAACGTGTTAGTCAAAATGTCAAAGATTTTGTAATGTATATGCATGATATGCAAGAGGCAGTGAGATAGAAATTACAAAACACAAATGTGATGCACAACATAAAATCATATTTGCGTTGGAAAGCAAAGGTCTACCAAGAAGGCGAACAAGTTATGTTTTACCTACAGAAGGAGAGGTTCCCTAAAGGAACATACCACAAATTGAAATCAAAGAAGATAGGTCCATGCAAAACCCTCAAACGAATCAATGAAAATGCCTATCTAAGTCACATGCACAGAGAATTTTACATTAGTCTCCTCTTTAATGTTACAGATATATATTACTATCATGTAGGGGTCGAAGAAACCATTGAGGAAGAAGTGTTTAAAGAATGGAACATGTAGCTACCGCAAAAAAGGAAGGAATGTGTTGAGAAAAGGGTAGACACCAAAGCTACTACCATAAGATCAAAAAATTATAAGTTATATCTAGTAAAATGGCAAGGGTTTCCTGATTCACGTAACACTTGGATCATTGAAGAGGAACTCATTAGGTTTACTAAACTGGATTCCTTTGAACCTAGAGGTTCATAATTTTAAAAAGAAGGGGAATATGATGCACTGTGACTCCATAAATGTGTGGAGATTCATTGGATCCCTGCAACTAGAGTTTAGTTTGGATTAGGGAATAAATCCTGAAAGTTAGGGGATTTATCAAGGGGGGAAAAGCACTAGAATATTGTAACTGCTTTTGGGGTTGGAGCCACGGGATTTTTAAGGAAGACAAAATGGAAGAAAAGGGGTTTTTATGGTCATCGGACGGGCCTGTTTCTGTAGGAGATCTGAAACACTTGGATCATTGAAGAGGAACTCATTAAGTTTACTAAATTGGATTCCTTTGAACCTAGAGGTTCATAATTTTAAAAAGAAGGGGAAGATGATGCACTGTGACTCCATATATGTGTGGAGATTCATTGGATCCCTGCAACTAGAGTTTAGTTTAGATTAGGGAATAAATCTTAAAAGTTAGGGGATTTGTCAAAGGGGGAAAAGCAGTGGAACATTGTAATTGTTTTTGGGGCCGGAGCCAAGGGCTTTTTAAGGAAGACAAAAAGGAAGAAAAGGGTTTTTTATGATTAGGGGATGAGCTTGTTTCTATAGGAGATTTGAATGTTTTGTTTTAGTATATTGTTTATTTCTTTGGTTCGAGTCTACACATGTAGGTTGGAAAATTGCTAATAAAACATAACTACTAATAAACCTATGATGGTCTAAGCCTATCCTCCTCTGTACAAACAAAGTCACAAATGGAAAGATTTGAATCTTAAATCTCTCAAATTTTTTAGGTTTTCACATTACTTATATTACCAATTGAGGTACCTTATAAAACTTCACTAACTATCTTTTCATCCTATCATTAAATGTTATTTTATTCTCATCCATGATATTATGCGATTAGCGGTTGGTGAACATGGTGAATGATGATTAACGTTTGCCACTCAAATATAATTTCGTGTTTCGATGACATGCTTCTAGCAACGGGAATCCAATTCAACTTTCGTGTTTTAATACTGTGCTACTGTTTCGATACATGCTTCTAGTAACGGGAATCCAATTCCAGTTTCGTGTTTTAATCATACACTTTAGTAATGGAATCCAGATGATTAGTCTATATCTACGTGTAGACATGGCAGCAATTCCGCTTCTTCTGAATTATTTATTATGGTTTCGACAATGTTTCTGAACCTTCTTTTGGAAGTACGATGAAGGCGACGGTCAACCTTTTCGTCGATAGCACAAGAGCGGTGCTTTACAGTTTGTAAAGTCGTCGACTAATGTCCCTCCTGTATGTACTATGAAGTTTGAACTGAATACTCCAAATATGATTTGGGTTTGCAAGTCATTCGGAATCCTTTTCCTTGACATTTCCAAGTCTGGATTTTGCAAACTATAAACAACGGATCACGTTGTGCTTTCCAATACATCTAATCATTGTGCTCGAAATTTCCCACCGTCGACGTCGCGTTACAAACGTTGAGTGACTGAGGTCATATTATAAATGTGTGAGTGTAAGAGAGGGAGACACAACAGTCTAGCGATTCAGTGAAACTAAAAGTAGACAAGTACATTCGGCAATGGGCTTTAGGTTTAGGCTTACGGCTTTGGTTTTCTTTATCATATGTCTTTATGTTCGTTAAAATTGAGAACAATGAACAACCGCACTCCATTTCTCTGAAATCTGCCTGCGACGCGACGTTGGATTCAAAATTCTGTGTTTCCACAATGTCGAGCCTGTTACCGGGATCGTTGCAGGCAACTTCCACAGATCTCGCCAGGACGTCTATCTGGCTAAGCGTTATCGAAGCACAGGTTGAACGATCTAACGTGGGACCACCTGAGCAAGTCGCAGACAAATGTTGCTGCTGATACTTTGAAATGGAGGCAGGCAGTTGACACTCAGACTTGGCTTAGCGCAGCTCTTACTAATCAGGCCACCTGCGTCGAAAGTCTCCAGGAGGCCAGCGGAACCCTGCAAAACATACTGAGTAAGAGTATTCTTGATGTGTCACGAGTCGTGAGCAATTCTTTGGCTCTTGTCAAAAATATTCCTGTCATTGGCAAAGATTCCAATACGCCTCCTGTACACAGACGACACCTGTTCTCCAGTGCAACGAGTCATGGGCGTCATAATGAATTCCCTTCATGATTCTCTGCTTCAGACAGGAGACTTCTTCAGACCTCCGAGGCAGCCGGCAATGTTGTGACGGTAGCTCAGGACGGAAGTGGTGTTGAAATTATAATTTCAACTGCAGTGAACAGTTGAACAGTAGCAGCTATCGTCCATTTGTCCTGATCCAACGCCCCACATTTATTTTCATTCTTTGAAGCCACCGCCATTACTGTCTTTTCACCCTTTACCTGTTTGTGTTCCCAAAGGAGGAGGAAGATCAGATCCGGGCTTTGCGCCATAACTGCTCACCAACAACATTAAAGAAGAAGCATGGCCTAGAAGGAAAAAACCAGCCTCGAGCTGTCGCAGCATTTATCAGCTATGGGTTTCCACACAACCGACTCAAGAAGCACAGTAGAATGTCAAAAAGATTAGATTTCATTCATTATGAGCAGCAGATTGCAGCAGAGACTCTGTCAGAGAGTTGAAGCGGTTGATGGACTGTTATGACCCCTATTGCACTATATATGTGTAGACACAGCAGTGTAGATAATATAGAGAGCAGAGGAGAGCACGCAACAGCGTGAAGAAAAATGCTTCCAGAATAGTGAACCGCACAGCAGTGCAGATTTGAATGTAATTTGTTTTGTGATTGTTTGCTGTGAGAGAGGGTAGAAAACACAGCAGCATGAAATATTTGCAGTTGTTATGTTGAGAAAACAAAAGGCAATACGCTGCAGCGCGTATGTGCTAAATGAATGTAAGACACAGATTGAAGTGCCTCTGAAGAAGGCATGTTGGAGAATCCCTCTGTTAGAAGGAGGATGCTATTTGTGTGGAACTGAAGCGTTCCTTGGTGAATCCCTCTGTTAAGAGGAAGATGTTTTTCAGCATAGTCATTGGTGAATCCCTCTGTTAAGAGGAAGATGCTCTTCAATATAAATTGGTGAATCCCTCTGTTAAGAGGAAGATGTTTTGTAATAGCAATTGTGAAAATCCCTCTATGTGAGGAAGACGAATTTGTATCAGTTGGTTTACTGTTTATAAATAGAAGTTTTTTTTGTGTGTTGCTGATACACCGTAAGCAGAAAATAGTCTTGACGTCAAAACAGAGTGTTGCTGATACACGAGTTTCAGCATTGCTGAAACACCGTTGCTGAAACACTGCATTCAGCAACTGACGAAACTGCGTTGCTGAAACACCAGTTTCAACAAAACGATTTTTATTTCCGCTTTGTTAAAACAGAGCATTATTCTGTTTTGTTCAGTTTTGTTTGGAATTATCAGAAATTCCCAACAAGTGGTAATTATACCACAATTACTGACGCGCTAAATGCTGCCCCAAACAATAGTTTAGATAGATGTGTGATAAATATTACAAAGGGAGTCTACCAGGAATATGTTGAGGTGCCCAAACACAAAACAAATATCACGCTGGTTGGAGATGGCATAAATGCCACTGTGATCACCGGCAATAGGAGCGTTGTGGACGGATGGACTACTTACCGCTCTGCCACAGTCGGTAAGCTGTTTTATTCGTTTCTCTCTGTGGTTAATTTGTTATTTTTCTTTTGTCAATGAAGGCCTCTTCGTATGAATTTCAATTTATACGGGGATGGGTTATTCTAATTTTGTTTCCATGAATCTATATCTTTCTTGTCTTGTCGCCCTCATACGGAAAATGATTGCTATTACAGCTGCAGTTGGGCAAGGTTTTCTCGCTCGGGATATCACTTTCGAGAACACGCCGGGACCAGAGAAGCATCAGGCTATTGCTCTCCGCGCTGCCTCGGATCTATCAGCATTCTACCGCTGCAGCTTCAAAGGTTACCAAGGCACTCTTTACTCACACTCTCTTCGACAATTTTACTGGGAATGTGAGATTTACGGTACAGTTGATTTTATCTTCGGCAACGCTGCAGCTGTGTTTCAAAACTGCAATCTCCTAGCTAGGAAGCCGATGGATAATCAAAAGAATTGTTTCACGGCTCAAGGAAGAGAAGATCCAAATCAAAACACTGGAATCTCTATACAAAATTGCACCGTCTCTGCTGCATCTGATCTCGCTCCAGTGAAGAGCTCTTTCCAGGCATTCTTGGGGAGGCCATGGAAAAATTACTCTCGCACAGTTTATATGAAGTCATATATGGATGATGTCGTCGATCCTGCAGGTTGGTTAGAATGGTCGGGGGACTTTGGCTTGACCACGCTATATTATGGCGAATATATGAATTCGGGAGCAGGGGCAGGAACTGCAGGGCGAGTTCAATGGCCTGGCTACCATTCAATGAACATTTCTGATGCTCAAAATTTCATTGTGGCTAATTTCATCGCTGGTGATGCTGGATACAGGCAGTGCCCTTCAATACAGGCCTAGATTAAAAAACAAAAGTGACAAGAAAGAGACGGCTAAAGAGTCAGTATATATTGTTTTGTGCATTCGTGTCATTTACATAATTGTTTGGCCAAACCCCTTAATTACATTTATTCCTTGCTAATGCAAGTGTAGCATTGGATTAAAATGCAAAATATGTAATGTGCATTCCGGCACAAATTCTAGTCTATTCATATTTTCTTCACCTTGGCTGAGACACTTTCGTGTCTTTCCCTGACCTTGTGATGCCAAAACTGATTCGACACAATAATCGTCGAAAATCCATGCAAATTTTTAAGGTGGAGTCTCATGCGCCTGTTTCTTATAAGTTTCTAATGATGGGTTTAACAATATTTATTTGTTAGACAAAGGAATTTACGCGGAGATGCAGAGGAGAAAGGCAGAGGAAAGGAGTGTCGCAAAGAGTTCAGCTGCGTCAAGGATTTCACTTAGCTATACACAGAATTCACTCCGTGCAAAACAGAGTAGAGCTTAGAGCAACACAATACGATTTATGATTAAAATTCTTTATGAGGGGCTGCAGAATAACACACACTGTTGTTTTCACAATTTTATGATAAAGTTGTGTTGTTTTCACAATTTTATGCTCACAAACTTTATCAGTCTAACTTACCCAACCTTTTTTTTGCTCATTTACAAAATGACTTTTATATCCACATTTATCTCAACATACAATTTTATATTAATTACATTTATCTCAATATGCAATTTTATATTAATTAATTCATCACAGAGCAAATAATTAACAAGCCATTGTTGTTAAGTGTAGACAGTAATTGCCTTGCGTAAAATCTGATGTCCATATCTCTGTGTTCACTGCAGGCAGCAAATTGGTTGGGTGTAGATAGTCTTCTGGATTTGGCAGTTGAAGAATTGGCAAGGAATTTTTGTCCATGCCAAAAGATTGTTACAGAAAACCGGATCATTTAGTAATACCTCAAAGGACTGGTGCCGATCGATATGTAAGTACTTTAGGCATTAATTACTCATTCACATTCCCAATTTAAGTCTCAGATATCTCAATGACTTATATTAATCAATTAAGCATTCACATTGCAAGATTATAATCTTAATTGTAAATCAGTTACAAAGTATATGCATTTATTATAATATTTTTAAATCATTCTAATATTTTTTTTCAATTCGCATATTATCCATTTATATATTAAAATTGTGCATATAGATAAAACAAGAAATTGAAATTGAAGTTATACATATCTTTAATTTTTATTTGCATAAGCTATTTATCAAAATCAATAAAGTTCATTAAAGGAGTCGTTTGAATCTTGTTAACACTCAAAGAGTACCATGTATTCTTATGTAAAGCATATTACAGACCTTTCGGTTTAAAGCATATTACAAACCCTTGGGTTTAATAATAATACTAAAACCAGACCAGACAATATTGTATGTGTAATTTTATTTGCTTAACCGATTTATCAAAATCAACGAAGCTCATTAATGGAGACAATTTAACCTAAAGAGGTTTTAAAATGTTGAGATTTTCCGTTTTAGTCAAATAGGCAAAAATCTCTGAAGGATGACAACAATAGGGATTCAGTTCCTAGATTAGCTCCAGGTTGTTGGGAGGGAGTTAATGCCTCCTATATTTGATGTGAGGGAGTTATGAGGCTGTTAGATTCTCTATGCTATATAACAGGCAGTCATTCGGATGATTTGCTAAGAGAGTGTGAGGATTTCATGATGTAATCTCCTGATTTTATTAATAAATCCCTGATGCCTATGTTTGGTGGACGTAGCCCAGATTGGTTGGGTGAACCACGTTAAAAATTGTGTTTATGTGCATGTTTATTTTTCTGCTGTGTGTTTAATTAAGTTTGCTGTGCACCTGATCCAACAATTGGTATCAGAGCTCTGTTGGAGGTGCTGAGATTGCATGCTGAAGGTGCGTGCTGGAGGTGCGTATGACTGAGTGTGGAGGGTGAATATCACTGCTGCGCGAAAGACAGACGGACCAGACTTGTGTGCTGGTGCGTGGATCGTTTGCTGCTGCGTATACGTTTCTGTGCATTGTGATTGGAGGCGCTGCCTCGCGGTGCTGCCTGGAGGTAAAACTAACACCTGGTGCGCTGTGGAGCTGTTCAAATAGCGTGGCGTGTATATGTATTGAAAAAGGTATGCTCAGTCGCTCAGTCAACAACATTGATACATATGTTTTTTTTTTGAAACCGGCATGAATGGATTTGAAAACACACAGCGTGGATATATGTATTAAATACAGCAAGGATTTATTTTGAAAACGGCGAACAACGTGTCTTTTGTCTGCTGCGTGGAGATAAAACTTGAAACTGCGTGGGTAAATCAATTCACAATATTGGAATAAAACCGATCACACCTATGGTAAATATTGTGATGAAGGTTATATTTATACCCTATGATGATATAAGATGCATTCATGGGTGCCAAAGCATGTGTGATGAGGATAACGTAATTTAATGGAAGGATAATAGCACATGAGGAAAAGAAATATGATAATGTTGCATTACAACGATTTGGCAAGCATTGCCTTGAAGCTCATACATCAATAATCTGTGTGAAATTATATCAATACCATTAAAGGAGTGATTCGTATAAAAGAATACTTAGAGTTCGAATTCTCTGCGAAACAATAAACTATTTGTGGCAAAACCGTAAATAAAGCATTGGTTTATTAGTGTAATTCACGGTGGATGCTCAGTACCGATTGTAATTTTAGAGTAATTGCACAGTGAATGCTCAGTTTTTTTTTTTTTATACTGCAATCTTGCACAGCCACAAGTCAGTTGTTTTTTGTTTATAAAAACAAAAGCATAGGCAGTTTTCTTTGTAAACACAAAGGCATAGGCAATTTTTTTTTTTTAATTGCTGGTTGGATATTGGAGATTATTGTGTTTTTTGCTGATACAAGATGGCCAAAACACAAAGTGCCCGTTTTGAAATTGAGAAATTTAATGGCAAGAATAATTTTGAGATCTGGAAGGTGAAGATGCACGATCTGTTGGTTCAACAAGGTGTGGCGAAAGCACTGTTGGGGAAAAACAAAAGGCCTCCTTCCATGACGGAGGATGAATGGGATGAGATGGACGATAGAGCTCTGAGCGCAATTCGGTTATGTCTGGCGGACGATGTTCTGTTCAACATTGTGTCAGATAAAACCGCCGCAGGCTTGTGGTCGAAGCTTGAGAAGCTCTATATGACAAAATCTTTGACAAATCGAATTCTCCTGAAACGACAGCTTTACAGTTTACGGATGAAAGAAGGTACCTCAATTACTGATCACCTGAATGTTTTTTATACCTTGCTGGTGCAATTAAACAGTCTAGATGTAAAATTTGATTCAGAGGATAAGGCAATAACTCTATTATGTTCTTTGCCTGAATCCTGGGATCACTTTGTTACTTCCATAAGTTTTAGTACATCAGAAATTCTTGAGTTTGACGATGTTGTTGGAGCCTTGTTGGCTGAGGAGACGAGGAAGAGGTCGAATGCAGACACCTCTACATCAGAGGTAATGATGGCCAGAGGTCGCTCACAAGAGAGACACTCCGGGGGAAAGCATAGCGACTCTCGTTCAAAATCCAAAGGAAAGAAGCCCAAGGTGAAGTGCTGGCATTGTGGCAAGGCTGGACATCTGAAAAAGGATTGCTGGAAGCGAAAGCAGGCTGCTAAAGAAGGCTCTTCGACAGAAAAGAAGGAAGCCAACACCACAGATACAGGTTCAGTATCTGGTTCAGGTATGAGTGATGAAGTATTGTCAGTTAATATTTCAAAACATGATCAACATTGGTTGTTAGATTCCGGGGCATCTAACCACATGTGTATTCATAAAGATTGGTTTAAAACATATAGATCAATTGATGATGGTGTTGTGTACATGGGTAATGATGTAACATGTAATATTGTTGGGATTGGAAGCATACAACTACAAATGTTTGATGGCACAACCAAAATATTAACTGATGTGAGGCATGTACCAGATTTAAGGAAAAATTTGATTTCATTAGGAGCACTTGATTCAAATGGATATAAAACTGTTATTCAAGGTGGAGTTATGAAAATCTATAAAGGTATCTTACTAGTGATGAAAGCTAAGAAAGTAGGAAATCTATTTCAGTTAGAAGGTAGAACTGGGTCAGATCATGTGTCTGTGTCTGAACATGACAGTAGTTCCATTCACTTATGGCATCAAAGATTGGGGCATATGAGTGAAAGAGGATTGAAAATTTTGGCTGACCGAAAGTTACTTCCTAATCTAAGATCTGGAAAATTGGATTTCTGTAAACATTGTCTGTTTGGTAAACAAAGTAAACAAAATTTTAAAACAGGCAAACATACTAGTAAAGGTATACTTGATTATATCCATTCTGATGTTTGGGGTCCAGCCCCTACAGCGTCATATGGTGGTTCGTCTTATTTTGTATCATTCATTGATGACTTTTCTCGGAAAGTTTGGGTCTACATGTTGAAAAAGAAGTCTGATGTTTTTACAGTTTTCAAGCAGTTTAGAGCATTGGTAGAAAACAGCACTGGTAGAACTATAAAATGTTTAAGAACTGACAATGGTGGTGAGTTTTCCTCCAAGGAGTTTGACAGCTATTGCAAGGATGCAGGGATCGAAAGACATAAGACCACGGTTTATACTCCTCAGCAGAATGGAGTTGCTAAACGCATGAACAGGACTCTTCTAGAGAGAGCAAGGTGTATGCTGAGTAACGCCGGGTTGCCGAAGGAGTTGTGGACGGAAGCAGTGGCAACCACTTGTTATGTGATAAACCGATCTCCATCAACGGCAATAGACTGCAAGGTTCCGCAAGAGGTATGGAAAGGACACCCTTGTGACTATTCTAAACTCAGAGTGTTTGGTTGTGATGCATATGCTCTAGTGCCTAAACATCAGCGAACTAAATTAGATCCGAAATCGAAAAGATATATCTTTGTTGGGTATGGTGATGGAACAAAGGGATTTAGATTGTGGGATCCTACTACCCGCAAAATCATCATCAACAGAGATGTAAAGTTTAATGAATCCTCTCTTGTACAGTTAGATGTAGATAGAAGATTGAAACAGGATGATGTATCTGATTTCCAGCATATTCAGTTTGACAACATTTCTAATGGTAGTCATAACGACCATAGTTCAGATTCTAGTCATGAACAGGTTTCAGAATCAGATTATGAACAGGGTTCAGATGGAGGACATGAACAGGTCTCAGATGGCGATCATGAAGAAATTCCTACAGTTGATAGACAGCCAATTGTGGAAGCACCAGAAACATTCTTAAGGAGGTCTACAAGGATCAAACGCCGTCCGAGAAGGAAGCTGTAGAAGGTTCAAATAGTGACAAATGGAAAGCAGCCATGAAGGAAGAAATGATGGCCTTAGGTAAGAATGGTACGTGGGATCTGGTTGAACTTCCCAAAGGCAGGAAAACTGTGGGCTGCAAATGGGTCTTCAAGCTGAAACGGGGTGTGAATGATACGGAAGACAGGTACAAAGCTCGGCTGGTTGCAAAAGGGTTTTCTCAGAAAGCTGGCATAGACTTTCATGAGATTTTTTCACCAGTGGTTAAAATTGTTTCAATTAGAATTGTGTTAGCATTAGTGGCTTTGTTTGATTTGGAGTTGCAGCAGTTAGATGTTAAAACTGCATTTCTACATGGTGATTTAGATGAGGAAATATATATGGAACAACCGGAAGGGTTTGTTCAGCATCGCAATGAGAAATTTGTCTGCAGGCTCAAGAAGTCATTATATGGCCTGAAGCAGTCGCCTCGGCAGTGGTATAAGAAGTTTGATTCTTTCATGTTGAGTCAGAAATATGTAAGAAGTGAATATGATCATTGTGTTTACTTTAAGCAGTTAAATAATGGCATGTTCATTATCTTAGTGTTGTATGTTGATGATATGCTTTTAGCAAGCAAAAGCATTGATGAAATCAACAGGTTGAAGACTCAGATGGCAAGGACGTTTGATATGAAAGATCTAGGAGCGGCAAGACAGATTTTGGGCATGGAGATTTTCAGAGACAGGGGCAATGGTAAGCTGTGGCTATCACAACAGAAGTATGTTGAGAAAATACTTTTGAGGTTTGGTATGAACAATGTGAAGCCTGTGTCGATCCCTTTAGCTTCCCATTTTAAGCTTTCTTCGAGTTTATGTCCTAATACAGATGAAGAAAAGGATTATATGTCTCGAATTCCTTATGCCAATGTAGTAGGATGTTTGATGTATGCGATGGTGTGTACGCGACCAGATATTTCTCATGCAGTTGGGGTTGTCAGCAGGTACATGGCAAATCCGGGTAAAGAACACTGGTCAGCAGTGAAATGGGTGCTTCGGTACTTGAGAGGCACAAGTAGTTATTGTATTTCTTACAATAAGAGTAGTGAATTTGTTTGCGGATATGTTGATTCCGATTTTGCAGGTGATTTGGATAAGAGAAGGTCAAATTCAGGGTACGTCTTTACTCTTGCAGGTGGAGCTATTAGCTGGATGTCAAAGCTACAGAACATTGTTGCTTTGTCTACTACTGAAGCAGAATACATTGCTGCTTCTCATGCTTGCAAAGAGGCGGTTTGGTTGAAAGGTTTGCTTGGTGAATTTGGTAGGTTACAGGATAACATCAGGTTACTTTGTGACAGTCAAAGTGCAATACATTTGGCTAAGAATCCGGCCTATCATAGTAAGTCAAAGCATATTCCAATCAAATATCATTTTGTAAGACAGGTTATCACTGAAAGGGGAGTTTCTCTTGAAAAGGTGCATACAAAGGAGAACTGTGCAGACATGTTCACGAAACCCGTTTTGTTGGAGAAGCTACGCTGGTGTTTGGCTTCTCTTGGCTTGCAGAAAAGATAAAATAATAATAACAGGGCATCAGGCGAATTGTTGTCAAGGTGGAGATTGTTGAGATTTTCTGTTTTAGTCAAATAGGCAAAAATCTCTGAAGGATGACAACAATAGGGATTCAGTTCCTAGATTAGCTCCAGGTTGTTGGGAGGGAGTTAATGCCTCCTATATTTGATGTGAGGGAGTTATGAGGCTGTTAGATTCTCTATGCTATATAACAGGCGGTCATTCGGATGATTTGCTAAGAGAGTGTGAGGATTTCATGATGTAATCTCCTGATTTTATTAATAAATCCCTGATGCCTATGTTTGGTGGATGTAGCCCAGATTGGTTGGGTGAACCACGTTAAAAATTGTGTTTATGTGCTTGTTTATTTTTCTGCTGTGTGTTTAATTAAGTTTGTTGTGCACCTGATCCAACATAAAAGACTAAAAACTAATCAATTTGCAAGACTAAAATCTAATCAGTTTGCAAGAATTCAAATCAAAGAAGAAATAATTTTTCAAATTTATAAAAGAAGCAAAACTTACAAGTTTTGAAGTCCTTTTTTTAAGTCATACACACAAGTTTTAAAACCAAATTTATTTCTCAACATAAACTTAAGGATTTACGAGAAAAATGTGAGATAATTTTTTTAAACATTTATACTTCAAAATAACGAAAATAATTCTAAACGTGAATTACAAGTTTTAAAAGAAAATATACGAAAATAATTCTAAACGTGAAATACAAGTTTTAAAAGAAAATATACGAGTTTTAAAAAAAATATCTAGACTAAAATTAACATAGTTTTCTAGGAAAATGGGCAACGGCAATGACTGACCCAAATAAACATTGAAGTGTGTGCAGTCTTAAAAGAACCTTTTACATAAAAACATGGAAAGCCATAATACATTAAAATTATATATATATATAAAACAAAAAATAGAAGAAAAGTTTATTTGCACTCTCTCCACTAAGATTTCATATCTTGAAATGAAAAGCAAATTTGCCCCGGCCTATTAATATTGGAATCCCATAATTTCCATTAAGGCTAATTATTAATAAAGGGTTTTGCTTCAATTCCAATTAATTTATATTGTTCTAATTTTATTTTAAGTTTAAATTCATTGCAAAATTTCATATGTTAGATTATTTAAATAAAAAGATGTTTTAAAGGGTTAAGAGTATTAAATTGATTGGAATTATAATTTTCTAGATTATTTGGATAGGAAAAGGAATATTAGGTAATTTACAAATTTTTTATTATAGTGTTTTAGTCATTATTTATTAAGGAAAAATGGGTTTTTAATTATTTAAAAAAATAATAGTAGGTGAAGATAAAGAAAAATTAAAATTAATCAAAGTTATAATATTAATTTTAAATTTTCAATGTTATTAAAGTTTAAAATTTGAACATAAATATGTTAAGTACTTATATCCTAGAGCAAAGGTGAAAGGAAAAGGTATTATCATAAATTTTTCACCTAAAGAAATTTTTTTGTACAGTTAATATTGAATATTTTTCTAAAGATTTACGAGTTTTCAAAGAGGGAGAGATTAACATCAAACAAGATGCTTAAGTATTAAAAAATATTACTATTAGTCACAACCTATAAAGGACAGGTTGAGCAAGAGTATTATTACAAGGTTTCTTACTATATAATATTTTAATAAACTGTAAATAGATGAGTAAATAGAGGTACTAAATAGAGACTTTGGTACTTTGTTGAGATGTCAATTCTAAGAAAAAGAAACACAAGATTTCACATTGTTCTACATTATCTACATAATCATATTCTTAGAATAAGGGTTCATATTCCTAGGGTATAATGGTATTCATAGGGTTTATAATATTCCTAGGGCTTATAATGTCAATTCCTTTGGTTTACTAATCTAAGGGTTCATATTCCTATGGTATAATATTATTTGTAGGGTTTAATATTATTCCCTTTGTCCAACGTCGCATTGTGAGAAAGATTGTATCAATATTAAAATCAATCATGGTTAACCATGGTCAATTTGGTAAACCATGGTCACATTGTGACAACGATAGTCTCAGGGTGTATATACCTTGGGTTTATAATATTTATATACCTTGATTTTATAATATTTATCCCTTGGGTTTATATATCCCTTAGGGTTTATATACATTGGGTTTATAATATTTATCCTTTGAGTTTATCAATCTAAGGGTTCAAAGATTTACAAGATATGCTTAAAGCCATTAAACAATATATTATACATTCTTAAATTGTTTATTGTGCAAGCTTGAAGAAGGGTCATTAATTTGATTCTCCTTTTCCTCAAATGTTTACTTAGAGGAATTTTTAATTTTATTCATGAAGCGATGTAATTGGACCAAAGTTTTTGAATCTCTACATCTCTTGGAGCACATTCATTTGTTTTTTTCACATATACGTGGAAGTGATATTTTTGCATATACATGGAAGTGATATTTTTGCATATACATGGAAGTGATCAAATTAAATATTTGAAACAATTTTTTTAGAAAGAATATGTTTGCCTATGTTGGTCATGCTGGAAATGAAAAGGAGAAAGACACAAATTTCACACACAAAACACACAAGTTGTTTCTCTTCTATTGATCACTCAAAACTTGATGATTATAATGAACCTGGTGAGGGGTATTTAACCTTCTTTCTTACAATCAACTTACTCAAAATAAATTCAACATGCAAACACACACTGTATTTGAATTTTTCCAAAATAAGACTAAACTCACTCACACTTAATTGAGTTAGCTCCCTTTGGTTTATAATTGTGGTCAACCATGCGCAACAATAATCCAATGTCACATTGTGACATTGATTGTCACAATATGAAAATCAACCATGGCCAAACATGATTAAATGTTGCATTGTGAAAAAGATTGTCTAAATATGAAAATTGACCATGGTAAAACATGGTCAACCATGTTTATTTTAGGGTTTATAGTATTTATATTAGGGTTTATATACATAGGGTTTATAATATTAATCTTAGGGTTTAACATAAATCATTTTGGCTTATAATCGTGGTCAACCATGTGCAACCATGGTCCAGTGTTACTCAACCATGGTCCAGCATCTCATTGTGACAAATATTGTCTCAATATGAAAATCAACCATGGTCAACCATTGTCCAACGTCGCATTATGCCAAAGGTTGTCTCAATATGAAAATCAATCATGGTCAACCATAGTCCAACGTCACATTGTGACAAATATTGTGTCAATATTTTTCATATTGACACAATATTTGTCAACCATGGTCAACCATGTTTATTTTAGGGTTTATAATATCTCTCTTAAGGTTTATATACCTTGGGTTTATAATATTTATCCTTTGAGTTTAATATTATTCCCTTGGGTCAAGGATAATTTTAGGGGCGAATGTTCGCCCTTTGGCGAAATTAAGGGGTTTTAAATTTTTAGTGAGCGAATATTTTGTATCATAGTACATTTTTACAAATCACCTCAAATAGCCCACCTTATTTTAAGGGAGAAGGTAGAAAAGGTAAATTTAGCCCTTGAAATTAGGACTTACAACCTTCCATTCGCCCATTTTCAAGAATAGGTTTTATTTAAGTGAATCCTATGGGCCAAATACCATATTTATAAAAGAGGTATGGTAAATTAATAAAAATATAAATAAATGAGAGGTATGGTAAATAAATAAAACATTTTTTATATTTACTCCATAAGTCACCTTATATACATGTAAGGGTGTAAACAAATAAAAATATAAGTAAAGTGGAGGTATGGTAAATAAATAAAACCTCTTTCAATACTTACTGAAAAGGTATGGTAAATAAATAAAAATATAAATAAACTAGACGTATCGTAAATAAATAAAACCTCTTTTTGTATTTAGTCCATAACCCTCGTTCTATTTATGAAGGCTCAAGAAAGAGGTTTTATTTAAGTGAATCCTATGGGCCAAATACCATATTTGTAAAAGAGGTATGGTAAATTAATAAAAATATAAATAAACGAGAGGTATGGTAAACAAATAAAACATTTTTTTATATTTACTCCATAAGTCACCTTATATTTACGAACACTCAAAAAATGGGTTATATTTAGGTGAAACCTATGGCCAAAATACTATGGGACAAATACCATGGAGTAGACTATTATTAATACCGTGCAAAAAACCATTATTAACCCTAATATTAGAATTAATAAAAATAAAAATGGCACATGGTATTGACCCATGGTATTCACCAAAATGGCACATGGTATTGACCCATGGCATTCACCTGGAATGTAGCCTATATAAATGGGGGAATTAAACCATCATGTAGCATATGCTAAGATTCACTAGGAATTTACAAAGTTCTATTATTTAGTGAAAGACTCGCCAAGATCTTACAAGATTTTATAATTGAGTAAAATATTCGCCATGCCTGGTGAGAGATTCGCCAAAAAATTATATATACATATTATATTATTGATAAAATCGCCTTCCATTTTTCCTATATACCATGGAGATTCGCCCATCTATTATATTTATAAATTTAAGGGGGGTTCTTAAAATTTTCCCTGCCTTGGGTTTATAATCCCTCACATTTTTAGTATTGATCCCTTGGGTTTATACTATTTATATTAGGATATACATGGAAGTGATCAAATTAAATATTGGAAACAATTATTTTCAGAAAGATTATGCTTGACTATGGTGGTTATGTTGGAAAGGCAGAGGAGGAATGACACAAATTTCACACACAAAAAACACACAAGTTCTTGCTCTTCTAATTATCACTCAAAATTTGATGATTACAATGAACTCGGTGAGGGGTATTTAACCATTTTTCAACAAACGACTCACTAAAAATAACTTCAACATGCAAACACACAATATATTTGACTTTTTCCAAAATAAGACTAAACTCATGGACACTTAATTTAGTTAACTCCCTTGGGTTTGTAATCATGGTCAACCATGTGCAACCATAGTCCAATGTCACATTATGACATTGATTGTCACAATATGGAAATCAACCATTGTCAAACATGGTTAAATGTTGTATTGTGACAAAGAATGTCTCAATATGAAAATAGATTGTGGTAAAACATGGTCGACCATGTTTATTTTAGGGTTTATAGTATTTATGTTAGGGTTTATATACATAGGGTTTACTATAAATCCTTTGGGCTTATAATCATGGTCAACCATGTGAAACCATGGCCCAACGTCGCATCTTGATAGATATTGTCTCAATATGAAAATCAACCATGGTCAACCATTATCCAACGTCGCATTGTGATAGATATTGTCTCAATATGAAAATCAATCATAGTCAACCATAGTCCAACGTCCATTGTGACAAAGGTTCTGTTAATATTTTTCATATTGACACAATCTTTGTCAACCATGGTCAACAATGTTTATTTTAGGGTTTATAATATTTCTCTTAAGATTTATATACCTTGGGTTTATAATATTTATACCTTGGGTTTAATATTATTCCCTTGGGTTTATAATCCCTCAAGTTTTTAGTATTAATCCCTTGGGTTTATACTATTTATATTAGGATATACATGGAAGTGATCAAACTAAATATTGTAAACAATTATTTTCATAAAGAGTATGCTCTACTATGGTGGTTATGTTGGAAAGACGGAGGAGGAATGATACAAATTTCACACACACAAAACACACAAGTTCTTGCTCTTCTAATGATCACTAAGAACTTGATGATTAGAATGAACTCGGTGAGGGGTATTTAACCATTTTTCAATAATTGACTCACTCAAAATAACTTCAACATGCAAACATACAGTATATTTGACTTTTTCCAAATAAGACTAAACTCACTCACACTTAATTGAGTTAACTCCCTTGGGTTTATAATCTTGTCAACCATGTGCAACCATAGTCCAATGTCACATTGTGACATTGATTGTCACAATATGAAAATCAACCATGGTAAAACATGGTTAAATGTCTTATTGTGACAAAGATTGTCTCAATATGAAAATCGATTGTGGTAAAAGATGGTTAACCATGTTTATTTTAGGGTTTGAAGTATTTATCCTAGGGTTTATAATATTAATCATAGGGTTTAATATAAATCCTTTGGGCTTATAATCATGGTCAACCATGTACAACCATGGTCGAATGTCACATTGTGACAGATATTGTCTCAATATGAAAATCAACCATGGTCAACCATTTTCCAACATCGCATTGTGACAAAGGTTGTCTCAATATGAAAATTAATCATAGTCAACCATAGTCCAACGTCGCATTGTGACAAAGATTCTGTCAATATTTTTCAACCATGGTCACCCATGTTTATTTTAGGGTTTATAATATTTATCCCTTGGGTTTAATATTATTCCCTTGGATTTATAATATTTATCTTAGGGTTTATATACCTTGCATTCATAATATTAATCCCTTGGGTTTATAATATCAATCCCTTGGGTTTATCAATCTAAGGGTTCATATTCCTAGGGTATAGTATTATTCATAAGGCTCATAATATTTATCCTAAGGTTTGATATAAATCCCTTAGGCTTATAATCATGGTCAGCCATGCACAACCATGGTCCAACATTGCATTGTGACAAATATTGTTTCAATATAAAAATCAACCATGATCAACCATTTTCCAACATAGCATTGTGACAAAGATTGTCTCAATATGAAAATAAATCATCGCCAATGATATTCCAACATCACATTGTGACAAAGATTATGTCAAAATGAAAATCAACTGTGGTCGACCATGGTTAACCATGTTTATTTTAAGGTTTATAATATTTATCTTAGGGTTTATATACCTTGGGTTTATAATATTTATCCATTGGCTTTAATATTATTCCCTTGGGTTTATCAATCTAAGGGTTCAAATTCCTAGGGTATAATATTATTCATAAGGTTTAAGGTTTAATATAAATCCCTTGGCTTGGTCAACCATGCATAACCATGGACCAATGTCACTCAACCATGGTCCAACATCACATTGTGATAAATATTTTCTCAATATGAAAATGAACCATGGTCAAGCATGGTCCAATGTCGCATTGTGACAAAGGTTATTTGAATATGAAAATTAATCATGGTTATTGAAGCTAGATCTGCAAGGAGCTATTGCTCCGCGATCTCATGCCTGATTGAGATCACCAGACAGAAAAATATAATGGCCAATGTGATCTAATAATGGCCCCTTAATCCAAATGGTTGTACATGCAACAAGTAATCAAATCTATGCTATAGATAAGAGATCACACCTAGAATCGTTGCATGTTGGGAAGGGATTTGAGTTCGATGCAGATCTTGCGCTCCACTTGAGCAATCCAACACGTCTGCACCAAATCTCTATGCCTGCACACAAGCACAACTAAATAAGGAAAATAATTGATCTTCCATGGAAGATTGTTAGATCAAAAGTAATAGATACAATCATATAATATAGTGAACACAAATTTTTATTAACCATATAAATGGAACTACATCAAATATATACCATCAACACTAAGAAAATCCTCTCCTCCAACTTGCAGTACGACCTCCTTTCCCAAGGTAGTAGAGCTCTCGCACTATCGTTTTTTTTTTGTCCTCTCCCCCTTCCTTCTTAGTGAGATTATAAAGGCTTATTCCATCCCCCAAGAGAATCTATCTAGACACCTAGGGGATTGAGCAGTTAGGAAACTTCTAGAATAATGGACCCTTAGCCAACTCATACACAAGTGGGTCAAGTTGATCTCATTGGGAATGGAAAACTCTAGAAACCTTTTTCATAATTATGAGATTTTTCTCAATTATCTCAATTATGAAATAAATATTATCTCATAATTATAATATTTTGGCAAAATAATTATGATAAATTGCTCAATTATGTAATTTCACCCTTTTATGATGGGATAAATCTCACATAAGTAAAATAAAAGGTAAAAGGGGATGCATTTAAGCCAAACAACTGAGGTAAGTTGATATTGGGTTTCTCTCACTATAATGGAGTGGCAAATAGGGTTATAACAGATGCCCCCTAATGCATGAGGTCAAAAGAGAAACTGATGGCCGAAATCCATTACAATAATACTCAATGCTCAAAATGGGAGGAAGGAGCTAAGACTACGAAGCTGAATTGGAGGAACTCAAGTGCTGAAGTCTCATCTATGCTTGATAACATCCTTGAGGCGAGCATACCCATGCTCGGTCATAAAAAGATATGGAACATGGTCGCCAAAAATACACTACGAATCCATAAAATGAAATGCTAGAATATGGCGATGAAGACTTACATAGTGAATCCATGTGACTCAACAGATAGAGCATATCCACTAACAAATACAAGATAGCCCTCGAAGTACATAAATGATACATACCTCCAACCCAGCCTGAGAAGGATTTCGTATAAGAGTGAGATGTCCCTAACCCAAGGTCTTCGACATAACCTTGATGGTACAAATCTACACCATACAAATACCTGAGCTGAAGTCGAGCATGGTAGAAACTTCCTGATTACCAACCATTAAGGTAAACCAGTAACAGACGTGAGTAAATCAACCAATGAGGAAAATGGACCCCAAGGTACCTAGTCTATTCCACTAAGTGTGAATAGATGAGATGATGTTGAACACCAGTGAACTTGATCAATCATGAGCCAATGATGAAAACCCATTGTCGATCGCGAAGAAGCCTACCATTGAGGTCTGTAAACACTAAGGTACTATTGATTCCTAGATCAAGCTTCTGGATAATGAGTTAAAGTCGACAGAAGAAGATTCGTCGAATGAGGGCCTTAATGTCTCCAACATCAATTGACACAGAACAGACCAGGATGATGTGATGAATGGATGAAGTCATGAAGCGGTGAAGTACAACTCACACAAGGATGGCCGACTCAAAAATGTCAACAGGTTACTACAGATGGCTGACATAGGCTGAGACTTCCCTTGAACACATAGTGGCATGACACAAGAGTGACTTGGCAGCATGACTAATGAGCAACATGTGATATCATGAAACGATGCAGGTGGCATTGAAGCACACTCAATATGACTAGAAGAGTAACCAGTCGGAGGAGTAAAGAGACTCATATGGATGGTATGGCTCCTAGGCAAGCTAAAACCCAACAGTAAGATAATGGGATAGATAGGTGCCATGTTCAAGGGCGACACAACTAACATTGCCATTTTGATGACTAATGGAAAAATATGTTCCCCCCCTTCTCTTTTTTATAAGTTCCTTTTTCGTAAAGTTGTCCCCCAATCCTGAAAAAGAGATAAAAGTATACAAGGGGGAACATCCTAGCCAAAGTAGACTAGGGTATTCCTTTTTCGTAAATATTCTATCCCAGTCCGGAAAAGGGTTAAAATTATACTGGATGGACGACACTTTAGGTACTTTAATGAGTGTGAAGTAGACAAGTTCACTCCATAAACTTTTCTAAATTAAGGAGTCTGAAAAGAGCTTAAAGAAAAATCCTCTTAGAGGAACGAGTGGTATAGAGGGTAGTAATTGGTTGCAATAATGTTGGAACTTCTCAAGACATAATGAGGACAAGAGGCTGGCTAATAGGACCACTCATTGTAGTGGATCCTCCAAGAATGGGTAAAAACCAAGTGAAAGTGGATGGTAAGCTAAGCAGATGATGATGATGGAAGAGAGAAACCAAGGCTCATCGTCCAAAAGTAGGTTGATAAAAAATGGAAATCACAAGGGATAAAAGTGGTGGAATCCTCCTGGGGTAAAGCTAGAAATATGACGAAGAAGAGGACATGAGGCTCAAATTCTAGGTCATGGCGGGTCAGAAGGAGGAATTCCAAGAAGGAGTAAAAAATGACTACATGGACACCATCTCGGCAAAAAGGTGCTAACTAGGGTATCCATGATCAGGTAAGCTCTACCACCAAGCTACAACATGCATAAAGGAGAGTGGCTAAAGTCGCAACTTGACGGGGTTAGACCTAAGGCATAAATATGGCACTGATAGTCAATAATGCATCGGTGATGGTGATATGTGACCTACCCCTATATGCTAGCCATGTACGACCATTTGGATTGAGGGGCCATTATTAGATCACATTAGCCATTATATTTCATTGTCTGGTGATCTCAATTAGGGATGAGATCGCGGAGCAATATCTCCTTGTAGATCCAACTACAACAGAACTAGTGCTTTCATAGCTTAGTTGGTTAGAACCCCCATTTGGTAAGTGGGAGGCCATGAGTTCAACTCTCATTGAAAGCACCAGTTCTGTAGCTGCATTTTTAGTTCCATTAATTATGGAACACTTATTATGTATGAATATTTAGATGATAGGACTACTCTATGGATAAGATCTACAGTGAAATCTATGTCTCTTTGTGGATGTAGTCCTAGGATTTCCACAATTAGGAAAGACATCCTTATATTTTTCTAGAATGAGATAATATGTAATAGATCTAATTTGAAAATATATACAAATGGAAAATATGCCCAAGAAATCACACAAGAGATGATAGAACTGAAATATTCTATTAATGGAAAAACCCTTGAGGTAGGGTAACACCATACACTCACTCCTTAAGGAAAGAGAACACTCCACAAGCCATATGTTTGTCAATAAAATAATACTTGACATCTCTCAATGGGGAGTCTCTAGCCTCTATATAAGATTCATACATACAATACCATGCGTCTCTAAATACCATACATCCAATACAATGGGCTTATCACATTGTTTCCTAAATACTTGTTGTCTCCTGCATAATGTGGGTTAACCACTTTATTTATTTATTATAGACCATTTATTTCTCATCCTTACATTATTCATTACATTATTCCCTAGGATACCTCCCTCTTTACCCCATATTATGCTACCTAGATATACTACATTCCACGCCCCTTAAACATGTTTCATCCCCGAAACATGAGGAACACAAATAATAAGATCTACTCAAAAGAGTAGTCCACTGTTACCATGCACGTGCATATATCCATCGAAGAGAAAGGTGAACACTCAATTTAGCCATTACCTCGCTCACTTAACATGAAAATGAGTTCTTCTAGTGCCCATTTGGAGATGTGTTGTGAGTAGCTTGTGTTGCCTCTCTATGTGTCTTTAAGTTGCCCCTGTTCTAGTTGCTAATCTTTCGTCATATTGTGGGTTGTTGTCTTATTGGGTGATGTGGGTGGTGATATCCTGAAACCTTGAATGTTGGTGTTGTTGTCTTCAATTCCTGACCTAATGGAGCCTGAGTGGTATCATTTCCTTTCGTGGTACCTACTTGAGTTTCTTTTTTTCCATTATTACTTCCACCATGGACTCCTCATCTGAGGTGGTAGTGCGTGTAGAGCTTTCCGCTTGGGCCTCCTCGAACTCTACCTCTTGACTGATGGAGATATCCTATAATGTAATTTTCTTCTTTTTATACCATAGCTTTACGAATTTATTTTGTACATAAATATTGATAGTACCAATGGATTCCATCCAACGCGATCCCAAAACAACACCCAAATCATCTATATCTAAAGCATAAAAATCAGAATGAAACACATACTTATCCATAGAAATCTTCAAATATTTATAATTTTGAACATCCTCATCATCAACCTATGTGTGCTCAATATGTTTGAGTGAGACATGCAAATTGTTTGCCAAATTAATATTAATAAAATTATTCTTGCAACAAGGAATGATATACACAATGATATTCTCTTTATAAATAACATATAATAAGGATATACCAAGAAAAAATAACCCATTATGTTTCTCATTATCCAATTTTCTCACATGAGACCATTTGTCCAAAATGACTTTTTCAAATTCTTCATCATGAAGGTTTACCAACTTATTTTTCTCAAGTGAGCCCCACCATATGGCAACCTCATCTCTAAAAAAAACCATGCTAACTCTTTTCAAACTTTAAGACATTTTGAATTTTCCCTTTTTAAGAATTCTTCAATAGTGGGGCCATCATCTTTTCCTGTAAAAAAAAACATATTGCTAGAACACCTAAAATAAAGTAAGTTTTTTGAAGAAAATCACTTACTTTGGAAAAAATTTAAAATTGGCATAACTCAGTTAATATAACTTATAATTATTATTATAACTTATTTTAAAAAATGGAACGACTATTATGGATCTTCCATGTGATTGAAATCTCGATCTGTGTACTCTGGAAACTCAGATTCACGTTGCAATTGTCCCACTATAAAAAAAAATTATGAAAAAAGAAGAAGTTGAATTTGAATCACTGATATCTTCCTCATTCGGACTATGATTCGACCAATTTTTTTCTTTGAAATTGGGTGATTTTTTAAGAGGATATCCGATCTACAATAAATTTTCTTAAATTTTGCCCAAAAACTGCAAAAAAAGACCGGAGAGCCACCATCCACGAATTGTTGTCAGCGAAATTTCTACAACACGATTGATTTTAAATCAACGATATCTCCCTCATCCATAGTCTGATTCAACCGATTGTTTTTTTAATTTTGGTATTTTTTAGCAATGAATTTAGATCTTTTATTTGTTTCTACAAATCTTTCAGAAAAAATCTCATATCTGATATGCAAACTCATCACCCAAAAAATTCCTAGAAAAAATAAGAAAAAATGTTCTTCTTGCTTTTCCCAAGATAGAGTTATGATACCACTTGTAATATATGTGACCTGCAATTATAATAAACTTGAAAAATATACCCAAAACATAACCAAGATATTTCTAGAATGAAAATTTTTCTTTATTTATAAAACCCTTGAGTTAGGATAACACCATACAATCACTCCTTAATGAAAAACAACACTCCACAAGCCATATGTTTGTCAATACAATAATACTTTACATCTCTCAACGGGAGTCTCTAGCCTATATATAGAATTTATACATACAATACCATGGGTAATTACCATGGGTCTCTAAATACCATACATCCAATACCATGGACTTATCACATTATTTCCTAACTACTTGTGGTATCTTGCATAATGTGGGTTAACCACTTTATTTATTAATTATGATCCATTTATTTATAATCATTACATTATTCCATTGGGTACTTCCCTCTATACCCCATATTATCCCCCCTAGGTATACTACAACTTCCATGGTATGAGGTAAGAGGATCTACAAAATTTTCTCTTTGAATTTGAAATATTTTGTAGATCTTATGGTTACTTATTAAACACTCAAAAATTGATATTGTTTCCAGCAACATTGAAGGATAGAGTTCTTAAATGGATAATGGGTTTAGGGACTAATTCAATAAGATCATGGAATGATATGAAAAATATATTTGTATAAAAATATAAAGACCATGATCTTGAAGAAATATTTAGAATGAATCAAAAGTAAGATGAGAGCCTTGAAGATATAATAGAGAGATTTATGTATAATGTTAAGAGGGTGAAATTACATCATTTAGGATTTGACACACTAAAAAACCTATTGCTTAGAACCATTATAAATGAGTGGATTGATCTCCTTGATCTCATGACTAGAGGGGATGTATGCCAATTATCATTTGAAGAAATTTGTGAAACATGCAAGCACATATCAAGAGGAAGGGCAGGAGTAAGTCAATCAACATCGAGATCGGTAAGTTAAGTTGAACTTGGAAATTTGTTTGATAACTTTAAAATGGAAATTATTAGCAATCTAAGTGAATAAGTAAAAATGTTAAGAATGAAAAATGAGCAAAAAGGAGATGCTAATATTAGTGTTATCCATGTAGAGTCACATGCTATTAAATATTTTCCATCATTACCAATTTTGACGGAAGTTTTCTAGGAGGATAGTGGAGCAAGTCAATCACCAAAGAAACTCTAATATGTAGCTCCAAGAATACCATGGAAACCTAGTCAACCTGGTGTGATGCAAGAACCTAATTCACAATTTCAATGTTACGCATATCCCCGTCAAAAGTTATTGGAACACATCCTTTCCTTGGCAACCTTGGCTATATCAACCGCAAAACCAATATTGGAAACAAGGATGGAAAGGACCTTATGGGAGCAATCCATAATATCCTAAATATTTTCCCCATTATCCTCCATACCCAACTCCATGATATCCCTACCATCCACCTCCACCAGAACCACAACATCAGCCACATCCATCTTAAAGATCCACTCCCAGTCAACTACCTTTACAAGCATTTCTGAAGCCAAACCATAAAGTAACTCAACCCACTTACCATGGTGAGGTACAACACTTCCAAACAACTCTTCTTGTTCTAAATGGTATTCATCTTAGATTAGGAAGAGTATTCCAAAATGAAGGTTCACTTGTTTTCATTAAGGAACAACATAAAGAAGAAGAATATCCAGAGGAGAATAAAGTGTCATGGATCACCTTTGATGGAGAGTATCCATTGGAGCCTCAGATTGAATAATTTCTACTATGATTATCATCAGATCCTCTATGTATTCAAGGGGCTAATCAGAAAAGAGTAGAAGATTTGAATGGCATGGAAAAATAATACATGAAGTGTTGGGAACGAGTTCCCCCAAGAGCAGTTTTGGGGCTAAAAGCCCATGTTTGGGACAATTTTGTAATAAAAGTATAAAGTCTCCACATTTTGTTGTCACGGAGCGTGAAGGTGTCAAGAGTCATAAAGGGTTGTCTGCCCTTATTTTTTAAAGTTCCAAGTTGGCTGTAAAGGTCTACCCATGGTCCGATTATATAAAAAGGAGATAAGTAAGTAAGCTCTAGGCAGTTAGAGAGGAGAATGAAGCTTTGGAAGTTTTGGTAGATAAGTCTAAGTGTTTCTAGTCTTAGCGTAGGTAGAGGCTCTGCAGCTGAGTGCGCAGTGGCCTAGGGTGGAAGTCCGCAGCTGAGTGCGCAGTGGCCTAGGGTGGAAGTCCGCAGCTGAGTGCGTGGACCCCTTCTGTTGTGTGCGCAGGGTGGATAGAGTCTATATTAAACTGGAAGATATCAATAAAGAGAAGTATTCTACAATTACTGTATATTTGGTCTTTATTAATGCATCTGGTTATATTGCGATCTGGCTTTATTTTACAATGTTTATTTGATGCGCGAATGTATGTGATTATATATGTTAATTAAACGCAGGTAAAGATACCAGTTTAAGCGATGCTAACTGTAATTGATTGGTAAGATAAGTAAAAACTTGAGATAACTTGGGAGCCTATACAATACATTGTCATAGTTGTGCGAATGTACCTGAACCGTGGGTTAGGGATGCGCAAAGGTCAATCGTACACCTTCACGGAGGTACTGAAGGGTGGAATAAAGGGTAGATTGATAGAGCCTTAAGACTTAACGACCTACACAAAAGTAGGGATAGGGGGAATATAACGACATCACGACCATCTCAGGGTGCGAAAACTTGGTTCCAACATCCCCCCATACTGCTTCGGGTGAGACTTCCGTCCGTGCTCCGGGGGCTGATGCCGAAAGGGCTAGTAGTGTATGGATTTTTTTGGCTGACTAACATTGAACCTAGGTCAGGACCCACAAAGCCAACAAATGGTTTCATTGCCGGGACCCGGAATTTGCATAAGAGATGTGTGATGTTGTATCACTGGAATCCAACTAAGAAAGAGATTGGGGACTGGTTGGATAGGAAGATCCATGAATTCGCAGCACAGGAGAACATAAATCTGTGGTTGACAAAGGAATAGTGGCTAGATAGATACCTATATACAGAAATCCACGATATCTTTTTCTGTTCCATTCTAGTTGAGTTATACGAGTGGATCACGAAGCTAGCGGATAGCCAAGGAAGATGGAGACTCGATGGTCCTATTGTCTGGACCCCGGAGTTAGTACAGACACTAGAAGCCTCTGAGGATAAGATCGCTTGTGCTATCGATCATTGGATTGATCATATCATAGGGGGGTTTGTGACAGAATTCGCGGTTGATAACTCAGTCAGTTACAACGAGGCGGAGCGACACTTTTTCAAAGGTCCGTGAGGTAAGTACTTAAAGTATTTAAATACTTGGATTAAGATGTTATTGTGCGAGAAACGGGTTATGCAGCAACCTTGATGTTCAGAGCTAAGCGAAGTGGAAAGACCTATAGGAACGAAGGAAGAAAGGGTCCTTAATATAACCCAATGATTTCACATTCTTTGAGTGACGAAGAGGGAGTAGCGTAGGCTTCTCTGCGAAGTGCAGTTCAGTTGATAAAACAAGGGTTTCCGTGACTACCACCTTCACCCACAACACCTCCACCTTCACCACCGTCACCTGTGACTTCGCCCACACCACCACCGCCGCCACCCCAGCTCAACATGGCGAATTCAGTGAAGTTTCCATTGTTTAAGGGCTTGGGAAATGAGGACCCAGACCAATTTTGGTTTATTGTAAGAGCTGTATGGGAAGCTCAAGGCATCACAGATGATCACATGAAGAAGGAAATGTTGGTTAGTTCTTTGTAGGATCACGCACTAACTTGGTACATCAAGTACTCTAATGATAACCTAAATGCGGGGTTGGCAGAGATCCAGAGCGCGTTGAATAAAGAGTTTAGTAGACCTAAATATGAGGCACAGTTGATTGTGGGGTTCAAGGAAATCACGATGAAACTAGGTGAGACACCTTGGGAATTGGATTAGATATTGAAGTGTAAAATCCACGAAGCTAATATGAACTTAATAGATGGACAGCACCGCGAGTGGTTCGTGGCTTCGTTACTGCCTCCCCTAAGGGTTGCACTATCACAATAGAAGATTACGACCAGGCAAAGGCCTTAGTGATTGCAATAAGACTGCATGAAACATCGATGCAAGATCCAAATCAGGGGGTTCAACATATCCACGCGTAGTTGCAAAATCTTTGCCTCGAAATACAAATTTTGAACCAGGACAGAATAGTTTGACCGAGGTGTGCGAAGAGATATGGTGCCTGAAATGTAAAGGTCAAGGGCATGACAAAGACCATTGCCTGGTCTTTGCGAACTATATTGCAGGAGGAAACTGATGCATTTGAGGCTGAAAGCCAAATTAGGACCGAGTGTGGGGCCTGCATTGTGGTGCGCTATATGTCAGGTAGCGGGGAAACATACGACTGATAATTGTCATTTGCTGTAGAAGTTTGTACAAACACCACAACAAATGTTTTGAAACTTCTGCAGGTCGGTAGGGCATGATGAGCGCAACTTCCGAAGTTTTGAATTGATGATGGACAAAACACCTGCCTATAGATTTCAGGTAGAAACACGACCTCCTCACCAGAACACTGGGATGGCACGGACAACCTTTCAGGGGCGTAGACGAGGCCGAGGAGGACCTGGTAGAGGTTGGGGACAACTCATCTATTACAATTGTGGAGGACCAGGACATTATGCCCACGAATGCACTAACCCAACGCGTCTGTCGTGAAAATATTGCACTCAGTTTGATCATGAGATTGAGAACTTTCCCACACTGATAACAAGGATACATGACAAAGGGGTGCTACCACCACAACCGACTCAGAACCTGCAGATGATGAGTGTTAAGCCTCACGAAGAGGATCCAAATGTGAATATAGTGCTCTGAAGTGGAATTGCAATGGGAGACGATAAGGGGAAACAACCTGAAGACAACGCATGGGTTCACAAAGCTCCAGAGAAGGAGGCTCAATTTGATTAGACTGTGCACGCAAAACGTTCATGGAAGCAAAGAAGAGCTTTGGTAAGGCCTGTACCTTAGGCAGCCGAGATAAACATGTTCAGGAAATGGACCCTTCTATGCTTACGACCTTTCTAGAGACCTGCATGAAGCTTCTACATGATAGAAAGGCTGTGAAGGGGTTACATGAACTTATAAATAGATGCGCTGAAACACTTTGGGTGAACCACGCGTGGTACGGAAGATTGGCAAGCATAAAGCAAGGATAGGATGTGAGATGAGACTCACCGCATAGATAGGAGAATACGAAATGGATCAAGTTATTCTGGATCTCGGTTCAAACGCAAACGTTTTGCCAAAGAAGACTTGGAAGCGAATGGGGAGACCCACGCTGAAGTGGTCCCTGACTCATTTAAGGATGGAAAATCAACAAAAGATCATCCCCATGGCACGATTGCAGGGAGTAACTGTAGATATTGAAGGCGCGAGTGCATTGGCTGATTTGAAGTAATAGAAATTGTGGATGACATCAACCCCTACCTTGCACTCCTTGGCATTGATTGGGCTACTGACATGAACAAGATAATCAACCTAAAGAAGCGAAAGATGATATTTGGAAAGAAATCACTTGATGTAATAGTACCCCTAGATCCTGTTGAAGGATCACGCTATATTGAACCAATTCACGATTATGAAAGCGATGACGATTTGGATTGCATATATAAGATAACAACGCAAGACCAAGATTGGGTGAATCCGATAGCGGATGGACGAACTACATGGGATCTCGAAAGTTCCTGAAAACTCAGACTTGGACGGAGAATTAGAGAGTTGGTATAATTAGCTACATGAAGTAACCACACTGAGTTGTAACATGATGACCTGGTTGCTGCGCTGTGTGTCGTCAGAGGTAAGAAATATGCCCACTTATGATGGAGTAATGTGGATGTGTTTTTGGATGCATTTGAGAGGGAAGTACCAGAGAAGTAGTGCTTCCGAGCTTTGGACTGGGCACTGTGCACTACGCCCATGAGATGGTGGGGTACGCACAAGGGTAGTTTTGATGATTGGCGAAAGTGTAGGTGGATGATGAGAACACGCTTTGGGAAGCCGAAGGTACGAGTGATAAACAAGTATGACAGGAAGGATGATTCGCGTGCTCACTTGGCCAAATGGGCTAAGGCCTATGGAGTGAAGCCCCAACCTGAATGGGTGCACTTGTTTTGTCACACCCTGGATGTCATCCCGATGAACTGGTACTTGGAGACAGAGCTCCACCATGGCACAGGAGAATGGGATATTCTGCGCGAAGGGTTCATAATGACATTCAACTTCGAAGATGGGTTTCAATGTATTGACGAAGCGCTACAAGAGGTTAAAGTAGCGATCTTTAGGATACCGCAAGATCCTTTGGATCTGATTCAACCTGATTGGACTACTCAGCTGAGCCACACACTGGAATGCTATAACGTGACTACTGAAGAAGAAGATGAGGACCCACGAAAGATTAATATTCCTGAAACCAAGGGTCACCGCGAGGTCGAGGGACCGCCGATCGAGAATCCTGATATAACTGCGCCGCTGAAGACTAAACAAATAAATATTAGTACGGAGGCAGAGCCCAAATTCGTGAATATTGGAGATTTTTGGGATGACGCGACGGTAGATAACGTCACCGAATTGCTCCGCAAATACCAGTATTTGTTCCCTACCAAGTTTATAGAGTTTAAAACCTGACACGAATTTGGTTGAGAAAATACCTTACCGTCTCAATCCGAAGTATAAGGAGAAGGTCCACTTAGAGTTAGATAAGATGCTTGTGGCAGGCATCATTGAGCTCGTAGAAGAATCTGATTGGGTAAGCCCAATGGTGGTACAGGAAAGGAAGCAGAAGGATGAAATAAGGATATGCATAGATCTCATAAAGTTGAATGACGCTTGCATGCATGATCCTTTCCCAACTACATTCACTAATGAGGTATTGGATAATGTAGGTGGAGAGGAAACATACTCCTTCATTGATGGGCTCTCTGATTATCATCAGATCAAAATCATGCCTGAAGATAGAAGCAAGACGACCTTCGCGGCTGAATGGGGATGTTTTTAGTACACTGTAATGCATTTCGGATTAAAGAATGTGCCTGCAATTTTTTCACATGTAGTCATTACTGCATTCAAAGATTCATAAGTTTTTGGAGGTGTACTTGGATGACTCGAGTGTGTTTGGGTTGGTAAAATGCCATGTGGTCAGTTTTCACTTAATGCTAGATACATGTCGAAGGTACCAAATTGCGCTCAATCTGAAGAAATGTTTTTTTTGTGTTCCTCTTGGGACTTTGCTAGGTCATGTGGTATGCAGACAAGGATTGATGGTAGATCCTATGAAGATTGCAGTGATAATTAACTTGGAGGCACCGAGGAGTGTGAAACAGTTGTGCGCGACCTTGGGACATACTGGGTACTATAGGAAGTTTACCAAGGGCTATGCCCAAATCACCGCGCCTATGGAGAAGTTTTTGAAAAAGGATGTCATGTTCTGTTGGAATGAGGACTGTTAGAAAATATTGGATGTGCTGAAGGGAAAAGTGGTCACTCCGCCGATTTTAGTCTTCCCAGATTGGAAGAAGGAGTTTCATGTACATGTAGACGCGTCATGTATAGCACTTGGAGCAGTGCTGACATAGACTGGTGGAGGAGAATTAGACCATCCTATAGCATTTGCAAGTAGGAGGTTATTCAAGGCTGAGAAGAACTATTCCACCACCGAGCATGAAGGATTAGTCATGGTATACGCGCTCCAGAAGTTTATACACTATTTGCTAGGTGGACATTTTAAGATGTATACGGATCATTCTGGGTTGAAATACTTGGTCAATAAGCCTGTGTTGGGGGGGAGAATCTGTAGGTGGTTTTTATTGTTCCAGGAGTATGATTTTGAAGTTATTTTGAAGCCTCGATGACTGAACGTGGGACCATACCATCTGTCGCACATCGAAAGGGGGGAAGAGCCCACTAATTTGGAGGAGGGATTGCCTGACACGCAACTCTTTGCAGTGCACGTCGTGGATGGTCACTTTGAAGACATCATACACTTCCTAACGACATGAACTTCCCCAGAAGGCTACACCACCCAGTAGAAGAAGGAGTTAGTGGTGTGCACGGCAGAATTTTCTGTCATTGCTGGACATTTGTACAAAATGGGGTCTGATGAAGTATTACGATGATATGTATTGGAGTTTGAAAGGAGCAGTATTGTTAGGTCCCTATACAACTAGTATAACCCCTTATTATTACTAGTACAACCCCCTTATTATATTGTTGTGCCCATGTAGTCCCCATATTGTTATTATTGTGCCCCATAGAAGCCCACTATTGTTATTATTGTGCCCTTACATTATTATTGTTATGTTGGCTCTGATTATATTATGACCCCTTAGACTCCTATATACAGAAAGGAGGTGTTGTCATTTGTATCATCCAAGCATTTTTCATTTGTGTAATGTAAAGGAGGTTTCCCCCTCGAAGAGGCTTATTTCTAAGGTGTTGATCTATCTTTTTTATCTTTTTATGAGTTGGTTTCATAACATTTGGTATGAGAGCTTTGGATTCTAGGGTTTTTCTCCTCCAAACAGTCATCGTGGCATTTTTGCTATAACTTTGTTTTTGTGACGTTTCAGAAGCTACAAAAAAAACTTGTTTGAGCCAAAATCGATCTGAACTTCGAGTCCAAGTTTCAGAGCTTGTCTCACTATATTTTCGGAGATATGATCTGAGGAAGTTAGGGTTTTCGCAGACTCCTGAATTACATTCCAAACAGGTGACCTGGGGAAAAGTGTAATAAATTTTGTTCTGAGCATCTTATTGAAATTTCGTCAGAAGTTTCAGAAAGAGGATGGCCTGTAGTTTTCGGTATATCAGTTTCAAGTACTAAGGTCAAAACAATGACATGTGGAACTTCATACAAGTTCACTCTACTGAACTAGTCTATAATCAAGTCATCGTGGGAGATTTGGCATAACTCTTCCTTGGAGAATCCAATCTTGATCAGACTTGTGGGCTTAGAAAGAGGATGCAAAGGGCTACTGCAAGACACGATTTTAGATATTTGACATCCGCAGTTACAGAGAAACAACAGATTCAATATCGAGCTCTTACAAAGTGAAAAAAAGGTGTGTAGTTTTTTTTAAAATTTTGCATAAGATTGGTTTGAAAAATTAGTTTGAAGCAATTCAAAGGGAATAATGAAGAATTATCAGTATCGATTGATGCCCTAAAGAAAGAAAATGGAAACACCTAGTAAGCATCCTAAAAGCTCTAGCATGACTCGTGAAGAAGAGGAAGAAATGCAACATGATATATCAAAATTACAAGACCAAGTAAAACAATTTTCACTCTCACAAAAGGTAACTGAAGCCAAGATGAATGGCGTGGAAGCTGATATGAATGGCGTGCAAGTTAAGATGGATGGCATGGAAGCTAAGATGAATGGAATGGATGCTAAGATGAATGGAATGGACACTAAGATGGAAGAATTGAAGATAAATTTTAATAAGTTGCTACAAGAAATGGTTACTAATGGTGAAAGGGTAGTAATTGAAACTCATGATGAGAACAAAAGAAATGTTAATCATGATTTCATAGACTCTAATGTATGATTGAACACCCACCATGTTCCAAAAATCGATATGAGGAAGTTTGATGGCAAGGATCCCGAAACATGGATACTACAGATGGAGCAATTTTTCGATCTCCATAATGTGCAAAACACACAAAAGATACGTATTAAAACTTTATATTTGGAACCAAATCAGTTTGTATTGTATCGATGGCTTTGCTCTCGTAATCAAATTGTCACTTGGGAAATTTTTATGGAAGAAATGATAGCACATTATGAGGATACAACAAGCAACACCTTTTTTAGCTAATTGATAAATCTCAAACAAAAGGGTTCAATGATGGAGCACATTGAGGACTTCCAAAAATTGAACATAAGGGTAAAAGATATTCCATAGGAGCATAGGATTGATGTGTTCATAGGGACTTTAAAGGATAATATCCAACATGAGGTTCGCCTTTGGGAACCTAATTCCTTAGAGAAGGCATTCAGGTTAGCAAGAAAAATGGAAAGCAAAATTATGGAAACCAGGAAGCCTACCACTCACAACTATAAAGATGGAAATGTTGTTGCCCCTAGCCTTACAAAACCTACAAGGTTGACACCACAACAATTGGAAGAAAAAAGAGCAAAAGGGCTTTGTTACAGTTGTGATAGCATATACACTAAAGGTCATAAGTGTGCTGAAAAGAAATTATTCTACATAGATTGTGAAGAGGAGGAAGAAAAGGAACAAGAAATGTCAAAAGAAGAGGATATACTCCAGGAACAAACCCTAGACAAAGAAGAAATGAATCCGACCATATCTTGTAATGCGTTCGCTAGAATTACCACTCCTCAAACTATCAAGATAGAAGGACATATCAAGAAGAAAAAGGTAATAGTGTTGATTGATTCGGGAAGTACCCATAATTTTATTCATTGTAAGATAGCCAAGGAATTGAATTTCTTCCCATATCCAGTACCAGAGTGCCAAGTGATGGTTGCAAGTGGAGGAACCATAAATTGCTCTAGTAAGTGCCATAATATCAAGCTATCCATGGGAGAATATGTATTGAATAGACCAATGCTTTCCATTCCAATGGGTGGTGCTGATGTTGTTGTACTAGGAGTCCAATGGCTACAATCCTTGGGTATAATAGCTTTTTATTTTCAAGAACTTTTCATGAAATTTTGTGTGGAAGGAAAGGAAGTTGAATTAAGGGGTGTTGCAGGGCAACCGGGAAAGATAATCAGCTCTAACGGTATGATAAAGCTTCTAAAGAAGGAATAACGAGGCATAATTTCATAATTATGTTCGCTAGAGGTTCCCACATCGAAATCATCTATTTCTCCAGATCTCCAGAAAGTCTTGGATAATAATTCCAAGGTATTTGAGACTCCCAAAGGCCTCTCACTTATTCGTGATCATGATCATTCTATTCATTTGATTCCAGGAAGTGTTCCTCCGAACATCAGGCTGTACAGATATCGCTATGCCCAAAAGAGTATAATTGAACGCATGGTTGCAAAAATGCTAAAGGTTGGTATAATTAAACCTAGTCAAAGTTCTTTATCTGCTCCAGTAGTATTGGTGCACAAGAAGGATGGAACATGGCGCATGTGTCTGGATTACAGGCAGCTCAACAAGCTCACTATTAAAGGTAAATTTCTCATTCCTGCCATTGATGAATTATTGGATGAATTGCATCGATAAATTTTCTTCACCAAGTTGGATCTTCATTTAGGATATCATCAAATCAGAAAGAAGACTGAAGACATTCCGAAAATAACATTTAGAACTCATGAGAGTCATTATGAATTTTTGGTCATGCCTTTTGGCCTTACCAATGCACCTTCTACATTTCAAGGTTTGATGAATTCCATTTTCAAACCCTTCCTTAGAAAAATTGTGTTAGTATTTTTTGATGATATACTAATCTACAACAAGTCTTGGAAGGATCATGTTCAACATGTTGACATGGTGCTCAAACTATTGGAGGAGAAACAATTATTTTCAAAAAGCTCCAAATGTCTCTTTGGAGTACAAGATGTGGAATATCTAGGTCATATTGTATCTCATGAAGGTGTTAAGGTAGACCCTGGCAAAATTAAAGCCATTAAGGAATGGAAAATCCCCACATCCATAAAGCATCTGCGAATATTTCTCGGGTTGATAGGATATTATCGCAAGTTTGTTAAGAATTATGGGAGAATAGGATCACCTCTAACAAAATTATTAAAGAAAGATGCATTTTCATGGACTCCAGAAGTAACAAAGGCCTTTGAACATCATAAAGAGGCAATGCACCAAGCACCAGTCTTAGCTATGCCGAACTTCACAAAAACCTTTATTGTGGAATATGATGCTTTAGGAAATGGAATTGGTGTTGTTTTAATGCAAGATGAAAGACCCATCGCTTTCGAAAGTCATCCAATCAAAGGAAAGTATTTACACAAAGTTATTTATGAGAAGGAAATGTTGGCAATACTACATGCACTTAAGAAATGGAGACCCTACCTAATGGGAAGACACTTCAAGGTAAAAACGGATCATGATAGTCTTAAATACTTTTTAGAAAAAAGATTATCCTCTGAAGAGCAACAAAAATGGGTCACAAAGATGTTGGGTTATGACTTTGAAATCATCTACAAAAAAAGGTAGCAAAATGTTGTGGTAGATGCACTCTCAAGAAAGGATGAGGATGTGGAAGCATTGTTGTGCAGCATTTCTATTATCCAACCAGATTGGATAAATGAAGAAAGGGATGAATGGAAGAAGGATGAAGAAGTGTGGCCACTCATTCAAAAGTTGCAAAAGATCCTAGTTCAAACAATATTTCCAGAACTTGACGAGGAAGGAAAAATAATATTGGAACCTAGAGCAGTCACAGAAACAAGAACCTGACAGCTACGAAATCGATCAATTTCAGAGTATCTCATCAAGTGGAAGAACTTACCCATTGAAGATTCCACATGGGAGGACAAGAATTTTATACAGAAGCATCAAGAACTACTCAAGCGTTGAGGACAACACTTTTTGAAGGAGAGGGGCATGTTAGGTCCCTATACTACTAGTGTAACCCCTTATTGTTATTAGTACAGCCCCCTTATTATATTGTTGTGCCCATGTAGTCCCCATATTGTTATTATTGTGCCCCATAGAAGCCCACTATTGTTATTATTGTGCCCTTACATTATTATTGTTATGTCGGATCTGATTATATTATGACCCCTTAGACTCCTATATATAGAAAGGAGGTCTTGTCATTTGTATCATCCAAGAATTGTTCATTTGTGTAATGTAAAGGAGTTTTCCCCCTCGAAGAGGCTTATTGCTAAGGTGTTGATATATCTTTTCTATCTTTTTGTGAGCTGGTTTCATAACAATTAGCCTCACCGATGCTCATGGGGGTGTCACGGGAGGCCATTACGCAGGAAGGGTGACCGCACAGAAGATCCTATGCGCAGGGCTGTGGTGGCCAACCCTCCATCAGGATTCAAAAGCCTATTGTAGGGTGTGCGACGTGTGTCCAAGGACTGGAAGGCCATCGTGAAGAGATGAGCTACCTTTGAACCCATAGAGAACATTACAACCTTTCGAGAAACGGGCGATAGATTTTGTGGGGCCCATTCAGCCTCAAGGGAAGAATACAAGAGTGTGGTACATTATCATCGCAACTAAGTATTTGACTCAATGGGCGGAGGCATAACCTATGAAGGACTTCACAGGCACAACCGCTGTGAAATTTCTCTTTGAGTATGTATTGACGTGATTTGGGTGTCCAATGATTTTGATGAGTGATCATGGTACACACTTTCTGAACGAAACGATCAACATTCTGACGAAAGAATTCCAGGTATATCACCAAAAAAGGATGCCTTATCACCCACAGGCTAATGGGATGGTGGAAGCATTCAATAAGGTACTGGAGAACGTGCTGACCAATATTTGCAATGCTCAGTGAAGTGATTGGGACCTCCGCATACCCACCGTACTATGGGCCTATCGGACGACATGCAAAAAGTTGACTAGACAGACACCCTTTACGCTTGTATATGGTATTGAAGAAGTGATGCCCATGGAATACATGTGCCTAGTCTGCGCATATCGTCACTCACAGGTATGAGGGATCGCGGAGCCCTGGAAGAGAGGCTCGCGCAACTTGCTAAGCTTGAGGAAGAAAGCTTTCTAGCTGTATTTCACCAACAAGTCCAAAAGCAGTGCGAAAAATCATGGCATGATCGACACATTAAACTGCGCACCTTTAAGGTAAATGATCTGGTTTTGTTATATGACAGCAAGTTTGATAAATTTCCAGGGAAATTCAAGATGCACTGGCTAGCGCCATATGTCATTAAGGAGATTACCGATGGTGGAGCAGTACATTTGGTTAAATTGAATGGAGATCCCTTCCCAGGAAAGGTGAATGGCAGTTGATTGAAGCCATACACCGGTAATCTAGCTAGGTGACTATATGAAGGTAGCATAGTCTTAGTGCTCCAGGCAGCTAAAAGGAGGCGTGGGACTATAAACTACACTGCCTGAGTTGGGGAAGCACGTGATTGGAGGATTGTGTGGAACGAGGAGATGTCACAGGGTTCGCGACAACGCGGAGAGAGCTGCACTACCTGGGGAGAAATCATGCAGGTCAGCCGGAAAGTGACCGTTAAAGTCACTGTTCATGCTTTGACGATGAGAATGTGGTCAAATGGAGTGGACGGCTGGAATTTAATACGAAATTTATGGGTAAGATCCTTGAAAATATGCCACCAATCTGGCATTAATGAACCGAATGTAAGGGGAACGGTCGGATTTGAAATCAAAATGGCCTATAAATTACATGTGGAGGCCCAAAGAAAAACACTTGCCATTTTTAACATTGAGTTGGTGAGTTGTCACACGGAATCTGTCAAGGGTGCGGACACGACTGACCTTCCTAGAAGTCTAAGACATTCTAATGACAAACAAGACAAAATGGAGTGATCTTTCTCTAAATACACCTTTTACAACATGAAAACTACAAGTGTTTAGGCTTACCTTATTCCAAAACGCTGTTGTTGAAGTCCGTTCTTGACGATCCGGATGAGCTCCTCCTTCAAGTCAATTCCTGCAACCACAAACAATCAAACAATTACCAAGCACTTGCATTTCATATAATAAAACATATATTCAACATGCAGACCAAGGAACACATGAAATAACTCATTAACACAAGCTATTGAGAAAAATAAACCAGTTTGTATTAATAACGAAACAAAGAAACTCTTACAACCTGGCCTTGGTGTTGTGCAAGTTCCTCCCAGGGTCCATCAAGGGTTTTCCTCTACTTTGACAAAGCTCACCCTCTCCCAAGTAGAATCAAGTGAAGACAATCTCTCCTCACAAAGGCTCTAATGGAAGACCTAAATCCTGCAGCATTTACCCAAAGAAAATGTATAGCTCCAACCTCCTCTCCTTCTGGCTCAATGCCTTTATTTATAGTGCTGTAAAGAGGTTATTCAGGTCCACTATCAATGGGATCATCCCCCTCTATGGGTGGGATAGCTCCCTTATTGATGGGATAAGTTCCCCCTTAATAGAGATACATGAACCAACTGGAGGCGCATCCATTTCATCAAACCGACCTCTAGAATGTTCTAGAAGTAACCACAAGTAACTTTTTCAAGATAAAACTCGCGCATTTTGCCTTTTACAGAGGGACGCACCTGTCCCTTAACATACAGAGCGTCCATGGACGCATATTTTGTGAACAAGGTCCGCGTCCCCGCAGGTAAGGCTAGAGAGAACCTGCGACCCCAGAGATAAACATAGTTTTTACAAGACTTTCTCTCTTCTTTGAGTTTGAGATGGATAACAGAGGCATGAGACTTGCCTAAGAGGGTAGCATGACTGTTGATTTGAGCCATACTAACTGTAAGTAGTCAAGGTGACATTTTTTAGTGTAACAGATTGCCCCCTAAAGTGCGAAGCCTGGAATAGAATAGGGTTTTGTAATTCTAGGAAGGGTGAAGCGCTTTATCATTTCAAGGATTGCCTTGTGGATGGCCTGGTTGGAACCTGCAATTTTCAACACAAAATACATGGATAAGATTATATCATCACTGAGGTAGGCATTCCCATACTCAGATTCAAAACTTTAACTAATGGACTAACTATTCTGATACAGGAATGATCTTGCAGTACATCATTTTTATAGACTTTTGTAGACACAGTATGGATGCAGCCATCTGTTTATGATTAGTCTACATAGATAATGAATACAAAACTCCTCGCAGCCTGGATGGTAGAAACTAGATCCAGGGTCTTCACTTCTACTTCCCGAATTGGTACGATTCTAGCCATGTGATTAAATGATTTGATGTCGAACATGTTAGAAACCACTTGATTACCAGTCGATGATGTAAACTGTTAACAAGCGTGAGAGAGACCACCAGTAATGTCAATGGTTCTCAAAGTACCAAGCACAACCCGTGAAATGTGAATAGATGTTTTGATGTCGAACACTTCACGGAATCCTTTGATCGAAAGTCAATGATGTAAACTTACGTCAAAGGCGAGAAACCTGCCATTGATGCATGCAGACTTCAAGGTACTGTCGATTCCTAAGTCATCTTTCTAGATAATGTGTCGATGTTGATAGAAAGCGACCCGTTGCAGGCAAGCCCGCAACACGAAATCATTGTTCAAATTGAAGAAATGTTGCTGTAAGGACTGACTCAGGGATGGTCAAATGGATGACAAGTATTTTGCAGATGAAAGTTTTTGCTTGCAGACCTCTTGAACACATAACGACACGACAGATGGCTTGGTGACGAATAACTCAAAGTTAACCCCTGGAACCCGGTCAAAGACTTTCAAAGTGATTTGGTCAACTGTGAGGTAAAAGATTTCCCAACCCAGGTGAATGAAAAGTGTCGTGTTCAAGGGCGGTAATAAAGTTTCTTCTGAGACAAAAGGTGACAAATAGGTTCATTCTTCTCTTTTTTCCCCCACCATTTCTGGCAAGTACCTCTTTATTTTTAACAAGCTTGAGGAGGATAACATATGCTTGATTATAAGCTCATCCTTCGGACGAGTCCAACCTAGTTTAAATTCGAACCCTAGGAAGGAGTGGTTCGCTCCTGTTTGTAATTGAACAGGTCCTCTACTGTAAAAGTTTAACGAGCCCAGTATAGGAAAAACTCGGTGCTTTTCAATTTTAGAGAGTCTGAAAAAACTAAAGGAGACTCCACGTTGAACTTTTTCGTACATTTGTGTCCCTCAAGCCCGAAAAAGTATAAAATAATACCTGGGGGAACCGCTTGATCTTGCGACCAAGGAGTACTTTCATAATAGTGTCGTGAATCTGAAAAGTAAAAAGCGATCAAGGACACGTCGTTTTATTGCCTTATCGAGTTCGAAAGGACAAAAACCCGGCAATCTTTTCCTGATTTTGCGGTCAGAAAAGAGCTAAAAGGGGACCGTCTTTTAATTCCGTTTTAACGAGTGAAAAAGAAACACTCGGCGATCTTTTCATGTTTTAGGAGTCAGAAAAGGGCTTAAAAGATGACTCTGAAATTTTGTTTGTGAAAAATTACAATTTCCCTCGAAATCCCTTTGTCCTGCACAAAAGCGACACATTACTCATACCTGTTTAAAATAGGCAAAAATACATTCAAAAACATCTTTTCATGGTAAAAAATGAACTAATTCATCCAAAAAACCTATAAAAAGACCTTTTACCATGTCATTTTTACCGTTTCACTGTTGAGGTTGAAAAAGGAGCTTTTGACAAGAAACTTCCCGTGGTCGCTGCGGAAAATATGACCGTTGGAATCGAACGCCGTCTCATCCAGGTATTTTACACATCCTACTCTGCATTTCTATCCGTTTAGAATCAATTTTTAGGTTTTAGTTTCATTTTTTGGGGGGGTTTTGGTTTTGGAATGCGCCTCTCGGCGGACGCAGGTGCCCTTCGGGTGACCTGCGTCCCCCGACTTTTTCTCATACGGGAAAACGGTCGGAAGACGCAGCCCGCCTTCAGGCCAGCTGCGTCCGGGCGCCCTATGCTACAAAGCCGGGGTGCGTCCTCCGAGAAACGCGCATTTCAAAACCCCAACTCTCTCAAAAAACCACCAAAAATTCCCAAATTAATTTCTAATGCTATTTTTGATATGCAGGGCATTAATCATGTTAGACTGGAGAGAAAGAGAGCATGTAGAGGAAGATGAAGCTGCAATAAATCATCAACCTTCCCTGGATGCCCTAAGAGCATGCGGATTATACAAATATTGGACCATACCGGGCATGAGGGGCCAGGTAAGATTCTTGGAATGGCTGGTTGAGCGATGGAACGTACAAGAACAATGCTTTTACATAGGAGGGCACCAGCTCGAGATAGAGCCCTCGGATGTATACTTTCTCACTGGCTTGCCAAACAGAGGTGAGCAACTCAGTCTTGCGGGGACTAGGCCGGGTGGCCAATCCCTTGATAGTCTCCGCGAGAATTGGTGCACACCTGGGGTTCACCATTCAAAAGGCATAGAGATAAAACACATCACTCTGCCGGAACTCAAAGTCATAGCGTTCACGGTTACCAGAATTTGCGGCGCGGCCGCTTTACACATTGCTTCCGGATCCCAAATGCGGATGGCAATTGACTGTTACCAAGGCACCATTTTCAACTGGTGTGAAGCTGTGTCGGCTCATATGAAGAGCCAACTGACCAAGGCAAAGAACGGACGACTAAAGACTTTTGGATATGGGCCTATAGTCGTGAGCTTTGCCTTGGAGAGAATTCCAATGCTGATCCCTCAGCAACTCACTGTTGATATCTTGGGTCCCCAGTAGCCAAAGCTGATACGATGGGTTGCGGTGATGGCCCGGCATCCTGACGAGGGTGCGACAGTAGTTCGATTCTCAGATAGTTATTTTGACTGGTTAGAGGGCCAGCTTTTTGTGATACAGGACTTTCCGTATGCCGGAATGGATTTCAGAGGTGATCCGGACATGGTTCTTCCACAGGGAGAACAATGGGACGACAGAGGTACTTTTTATTTTCACGAGTTTTCTAGTTATGTATTTTTTGTATTTTTTATATATATCGTCTCAAAACTAATAGTAAATCTTTCAAAATGCAGATGTTGGTCCACAGCGTCCAGCCAACCTCCGGCCTTATGATAGACTACATCCAGCTGCACCGGTACCGGCCCCACAGGATGCGACAGCAGAAGTACTAGCTGAGTTGGAGCATGATCTAGAGCGTCTCACGGCAGATATACCTGAGACTACTATGGATGACATTCCTATCAGGCTTCAGCGCTTCGTAGTCGCGGTCCCTGGACCGTTTAGGAGATTTTTGCGTAAGGTAGCCCGCGCAGTGGTGTCGTACAGAGAGCACCACCAGTGATTGACTAGTCACTTTTGTAGTCACATGTGACATTTTTGACTTTTGTACTATCATTTTGCCGATCATAAGGTGTTTTAAACCTATGATCGAAGACTATGTATATATTTTTTGACACACTTCTATCTATATATATCACTATTACCGGCTTATCTTGTTTAACATATGTGATGAAATGTTTTTAAATTTACTTGCATGATTATCGTAAATGTCTGTCCAACATTCGAGAAGCAATTGCATCTGCTAATGTATTCAAAGACCTTGGAATATGCTGATATTCAATGTAATCAAATTCACGTTCCAAGAGACGCACTCTCAAAAACAACCTTAATAACACAGGATTTCTAATGGCATAAACTCTATTAAGCTGTAATACAACAAGTTCAGAATCTAACCTCACTATCAAACGTCGAATTCCAAATGAAATAGATTCGGATAATAATTCAACCACTGCACTGTATTCTGCAATGTTATTCGTTGTTTGACCGAGGCTTACCCCATGCATAGAAACTAACTCGTCAGAGGGCGAATAGATAACCCAAGTTGCGGAAGAGATATTCCGTGTACTACGACAAGCACCATCAACAAATCCAATGTATGTTTGGAGAGGCGTCGACATCTACAATATCAAGAGTAAAACCAAGATAAGCCAGAATAATGACGAAAAACCACACTTGCTAAGCTAAGCACACTGACTAAACTAACACACTTGCTAGCTAGAAAGAAAATCTAACCTATCTAAAAATTTCTCCATACCCATCATTTTAAGCATAATACCTCTTTAGGTAAAGTCCATTTCTGGGTTTACCCAAAGAGTCCCCATCAAAATCAACTAACTCATAAGCCCCTTTTGCTAACTTTCGCTTTACAATGTAGGGCCCATGCCACATGGGAACGAATTTTCCGACACCTAGCTTATCGTTAGCTTGATCATATAATAGTACTAGGTCTCCTTCCGAAAAACTTCGAGGGGTTACATTTTTATCGTACTGAGCTTTCATTCGTTTCGCGTGAGTCTCGATAGCTAAAGTAGCGTCACGTCGAGTCTCATCTAATTTAGCCAAGTATAATAACCGTTTCTCCTCTTCGGAAGTAGCTGGAAGTAATTCGACAGCCATTTGAAGTGATGGGATTTCGCATTCAATAGGTAACACGGCTTCTAAGCCATAAACTAGCTGGAAAGGGGTGAAACCTGTTGAATTTTTCACTGAAGTTCGATATGCCCATAGCGCCGAAAATAACATGTTATGCCAATTCGTTCGATGGATACCAATGATCCGTCGAATCATGATGACTAGAACTTTGTTGATTGACTCAACCAAACCGTTGGCTTGCGGATAATAAGGAGTAGAGCTATCGTGGCGCAAACCAAGCTGGCTTGTAAGCTCAGTCATCATGACGTTTCGAAAATGGCTCCCATGGTCAGTAATGATTGCTTGTGGGACACCAAACCTAGTTATGATATGATTGAATACGAAAACTGCAGCTGTCTTGCCGCTTGCGTCGAATGTAGGCATCGCCTCGGCCCATTTTGTAAAATAATCAACCGCGAGGATGATGTACGCATGCCCCCCGGCCGAGTGAGGGTTACAAGTAATAAAGTCAATGCCCCATTTGGCGAATGGACCAGCGGCAATTATAGGGTGGAGAGGAGCAGGTGGAGCGCGCATCTTGCGATCAAACACTTGACAGTTGTGGCATGTTCTGACAGCAAGGATACAATCTTTAAACATAGACGGCCAGAAATAGCCAGCGCGCAACACCTTCTGAGCTGTGGCATACCCAGACATATGACCGCCACATGCTCCAGAGTGACAATCATTCAAAACTCTCTCAGCCTCTTCGTGAGTTAAACAACGTCGAAAAACTAAGTCTGCCCCCCGGCGATAAAGTGTATCTCCAATAATTCTGTATTGCTGGGATCGAAACCGAATTTTTCGACGGTCTTCCTTGGAAGCTTCAGGCCGAAAGGTTTGGGTTTGGAGATAGATGATTATATCCCCATACCACGGATCTAAAGTGCTAATAAGAAACAAAGATTCGTCCACAATGGACTCCTCTGCCACAGTCTCTGTGTCAGCACTCGGGAAATCACACATCAATTCCGCAAAAACTAAAGATTTCTTAGACTTGGACTTCTCGAACTCCAAGTCGAACTCTTGCAGGATAACAATCCATTTAGAGTACTTGCCCCCTAGCAGTTGTTTTGTCAAAATATAAATCATAGGGTTGCAATCCGAAATAACTGTAGTCTTGCGGAGAAGAATGTAGTGACGAAAACGCTGGACAGCTTGAACGGCTGCCAGGGCCAATTTCTCCACATGCGAATATTTTAACTCAGTGGGATTTAAGGTTCTACTAAGATAATATATCACATGCTCTGCTTTGAATTCATCTTCTTGAACTAACACCATTCCAATGGTGGAATGCGAAGCTGCGAGGTATAAGAAGTAGTCCTGGTTGTAGTTGGGAGGATGCAATAACGGTGCATGGGTCAACGCGTGTTTCAGTGCATCAAAAGATTGTTGGGCAATCTCGTCCCAAAAGAATTGTGCGTTCTGTTTCAACAACCGTGTAAAACCTTTAGTGACCTCGGCGTAGTTTGGGATGAATCGGCGTAAAAAGTTCGCTTTCCCTTGCAAACTTTGGAGTTAGCGCAAACCTCGCTATCCTTGTCTTATTTGTGAAGAAGATCATTTTACGCGAGACTGCCCTCATCGGGCCGAGGTAGTGAAAATAGTCAAAGGTTCTCCCACTCCTGCTGTGTTAAAAAATCCATTTCCAGAGCAGGAGAATAAAATGATAGGTTCTTCTTCGAATGCCAGTGAAGAACCCATTTTGATGATGTCTCATGTCAGGATTGCGACTCGATCGCAAGACTATGGTAGTAAGGCTCCTGTTGATGGTAAGGAAGCAGAATCTTCTCACTCTAACCCATCAACCTCAGCTCCTGGTTCCGATCCACTACAGATCGAAAAACCTAACCCAGACTTAGTGATTAAGCCGCCCGCCAAGGGTGTACTTCGAAGGTCTGCTTTCAATCCACATGCGAGAGCAGCCCAGAATTACAACATTGTTGAAGACTTAGCTGTTTCACCTTCAGCAATGTCGGCACTCGAAGTGCTGCAATCATGTCTAGCGCAACGAAAATTTCTTTTGTCGGCTATTGGAGCTGTCGATGTTCAGGACCCGAACCTAATGATCTTTGATCTAGAAAGTAGTACACCGCGTCTCCCCCATCAAATGGCTTTCCAAATTCCAGTGATAGTCAAAAACAGGCCTATTCATCGGACTGTGATTGATGAGGGCGCTTCTACGTGTATTATGTCGATTCAATGTTGGAGATCGCTTGGTTCTCCTTCGTTGAACCAATCCCCCACCATCCTTAAGGCCTTTGATGGCCGTGGGTTCCGTCCGTTTGGTATTCTACAAGAATTGCCTATAGGGGTCGAAGGTAAAACCGTTAGTCTGGATGTGGAAGTGGTTGATGCCCCTCTAGACTACAACCTTCTTTTGGGTCGAAGTTGGTCATATGCTATGACAGCGGTCGTGTCATCGGTCTTCAGAGTCATTAAGTTTCCACATAACGGTAAGATCGTGACTATTGATCAGCTGACATACTTTTCATCCGACCCAACCTCTTTAGAAACTATCCAGCATGTTGGTAAAACGACAATCCCTTATAGGGACATTGGTGTAGGTTTAGTTAAGGATTCCGGTTTACTGGGAACTTTTCCTCTCCCTCCACTCAATGCAGACCCTTCGTTTGCAACAATTCATATGATCACGTCAGAAAACATTATTTATGATGATCCTTGGTATGTTCCCTCTGACTCTGAGCTAGATTCACTCGGTGATGTTATGCCGTTGAGTCCGTATGAGATTGCTTATGAAGCTCTTATGTCTTTTACCGACTTTCATTCAACCGACCAAATGAATGTGGTCAGTGAAGAGTCACTTTTCACCTCACCCTTAGAACGGATAACGTTTCCCGAAGAAGTGTCATCTGACGAACAACTTCGCGAAATCCTAAGTGTAGATGATCTACCATGGGAAGATCTCCATCACAGATCTTCGTTTTTACCTAAGGATGATGCATTTGAAAATGATTTTTCATCTATCTTTACCGCTGAATATGTCAAAGACGCTCAGGATCCAACGAAACATTCTGATTCAGAGCTGAATTTAGGGAATATTTCTCGTACTATTCCCCAGCGGAGTCGCCAATTTGTCACACGGAATCTGTCAAGGGTGCGGACACCACTGACCTTCCTAGAAGTCTAAGACATTCTAATGACAAACAAGACAAAATGGAGTGATCTTTCTCTAAATACACCTTTTACAACATGAAAACTACAAGTGTTTAGGCTTACCTTATTCCAAAACGCTGTTGTTGAAGTCCGTTCTTGACGATCCGGATGAGCTCCTCCTTCAAGTCAATTCCTGCAACCACAAACAATCAAACAATTACCAAGCACTTGCATTTCATATAATAAAACATATATTCAACATGCAGACCAAGGAACACATGAAATAACTCATTAACACAAGCTATTGAGAAAAATAAACCAGTTTGTATTAATAACGAAACAAAGAAACTCTTACAACCTGGCCTTGGTGTTGTGCAAGTTCCTCCCAGGGTCCATCAAGGGTTTTCCTCTACTTTGACAAAGCTCACCCTCTCCCAAGTAGAATCAAGTGAAGACAATCTCTCCTCACAAAGGCTCTAATGGAAGACCTAAATCCTGCAGCATTTACCCAAAGAAAATGTATAGCTCCAACCTCCTCTCCTTCTGGCTCAATGCCTTTATTTATAGTGCTGTAAAGAGGTTATTCAGGTCCACTATCAATGGGATCATCCCCCTCTATGGGTGGGATAGCTCCCTTATTGATGGGATAAGTTCCCCCTTAATAGAGATACATGAACCAACTGGAGGCGCATCCATTTCATCAAACCGACCTCTAGAATGTTCTAGAAGTAACCACAAGTAACTTTTTCAAGATAAAACTCGCGCATTTTGCCTTTTACAGAGGGACGCACCTGTCCCTTAACATACAGAGCGTCCATGGACGCATATTTTGTGAACAAGGTCCGCGTCCCCGCAGGTAAGGCTAGAGAGAACCTGCGACCCCAGAGATAAACATAGTTTTTACAAGACTTTCTCTCTTCTTTGAGTTTGAGATGGATAACAGAGGCATGAGACTTGCCTAAGAGGGTAGCATGACTGTTGATTTGAGCCATACTAACTGTAAGTAGTCAAGGTGACATTTTTTAGTGTAACATGAGCTCTTAGACGTGCATGATCTGTGCATATCTTCGAAGAATTTCTTGACTACCTAGTGTTTGATCGATTTCCAGAGTCTGACCACAATTTCATTTGTGATTTTATCCCAGGATCCGAAGCTATGGATGCCGAAGCAATGACAGCCGAGGGGGTTGTGCCGGAGGTTGTTATGGAGGCAGAGGGAGTTGCTCTAGAGGTTGCAGAGGTACTAGCTAAAGTCCCCAAGTCCCCACGGATGCCTATACTGGAGCCTACCCCGAACAAGGAGAGTGCGAAGGATAAGCAGGGCAAGCTTACTGCTATACTTGTGTGTGTGTCTTCCAGAAGAAACCCACAGAAGGACAAGCCCACCGCATAGGAAAAGGGAAAAACCATTAACTTGGAGCTAGAGGAGGAAGAGATTGAGGACATCCTGATAGATGATAAGGATTTGGGGGTGGAAGTGGAGGACATTGAAGTCGAGGGTTTTGACCCTATCACTAAGTTTCTCGAATACGTCCCTCTGTGCAAAGGCAAGACCAAGGTGCAAAAGGACAATGACAAAAGCAAGGTTGCCTTTAACATACCTCTGCTGCCGAACGGGATTGTCTTTAAAGGATCACGCTTGGGGCGGGTTCTGCTATTGAAATTAGAAGATTGGGACTTATCTGACACTGAGATGGTCCCTCACTTGGCGACAAAACATCTAATGCACCGCATTGTTCATACAATCACTAGGATGACTGCATTGGAACCGTGGAAGTGGCTCAGGGGTGTAGATAAGGCAGGTCTACTTAACCTGCTATGGGTGCCACACTACAATCACACACCCACTTTAGTATTGGTCATCAAGCAACTACTATGTTTGGTGCACGATGGATGTCTGTGGCTGGAGGAGCCGATACCCATCACCGATAGGTTGATCCATAGGATCACGCGGTTGCCCTATACAGGGGAAAATCCAGTGATGATGTTTGGAAGAAAATGTGGTGAATAGGCCATCGCAGAGGCCATGAAGGAGAAATTCAAGCTCGGAAGAAGTTGCGAGGCTATGCCATCTCGAGTATCTGCGATCCTGTAGTCAAGATAGCCACACAGATTTTGGCAAGAAAAGTTATAAGGAAGTGTTGCGCAGATGAAGTGTCAGCGCCTGTCGTCGCTCTAGTGGCCCAATGTGCCGAAGCAGTCTAGGTTAATTGGGCATGCTATCTCTGCGGTGAGTTCCTTGTGAACTGTTGCGAGGCACAGGAGCTCAGCAAGACCTTCCACTATGTGTGGCTCTTACTGTCCATTATGCTAGTAGCCTTGGAGCTGCTTGAAGGCGGTCAATTCCCCTCGGTCTCGTCGAACCTGCTAGAAGCAGTGAATTATGCTTCACTGTGGGTGACCAAGGATACTCAACACATCAAGGATAGCAGGATTTTCTGGATCTTGATGGAAATGAATATACGCATGGCTATCAATCGCAAGCTGCAAATGTCGCCTACTATATTTTCCAAACTGTATGAGTACATGGAGTTCAAGGCAGACTTTGAGCGTGTATCAATCAGGGCATGGAAGGACCCTGAGCAGAAGTGGCAAGACTTGCCTTACTTGGCAACTAATGATGGAATTGATGCAGTTCTTGATCACTGGTCGGCAAAGTGGCGCACTGTCTCATACTCTGCGGTGGGGTCGAGCAAGTCCGTCGCTCAGTGGAAAAAGGAGGAGGCCAAGCTCAATATGGTGCAAGTGGCCGAGAAGAGGAAGAAGGGGGATGCTAACAAGGCCCAGGCAGAGCATGATGCCGCACATCAGGCGGAAAAGCAGACAATCGGAACAGAGCACAACTCTAACAAAGGTGCAAGGTTGCCTTTGCCCGAAACAGAGGAAGACACAGACGAGTAGATAGAGTAGCACGGAGCGGACCCGTAGATGGCGTCATACTGTATTAAGCGTCCAAGGGGACAGGAAAAATGTTAGGAAACCATCTCACAAAAATATAGAAAATATAGACCAATGCCTTAGAATTCAACCTCTTCAAGGGGGCAACCTCCTTTACATTACACAAATGAACAATTCTTGGATGGTATAAATGACTAAACCTCCCTTCTATATATAGGAGTCTAAGGGGTCACAATATAATCAAGCTGACATAACAGTAATAACATAAGGGCACAAAAATAACAATAGTGGGTTTCTATGGGGCATACTAATAACAATATGGGGACAATAGGGGCACAATAATAACAATAAGGGATACAATGACAATAGTAATGGGGGAATCACTAGTATTATAGGGGCCTAACATGCCCCTCTCCTTTCGAAAAGTGTTGTCCTCAATGCTTGAGTAGTTATGGATGCTTCTGTATAAAATTATCATCCTCCCATGTGGAATTTTTAGTGGATAAGTTCTTCCACTTGATGAGATACTTCGAAATTGATCGATTTCGTAGCTGTCAAGTTCTTGTTTCTGTGGCTTCTTCCCATTCCAATATTAATTTTCCTTCCTCGTGAAGTTCTGGAAATATTGTTTGAACTCAAAGCTTGTCCCTTATAACCTTCTTTAAACACGAAACATGGAAAACTAGGTGCACTCGGGAAGCTGCAGGAAGCTCCAATTTGTATGCCATAGTACCAATCTTTTGTAACACCTTCTACGGACCATAATAATTTGGTGATAATTTATTATCCTTCTTAGCTTGCTTGAGGAACATTTGTTTATATGGTTGTAGCTGTAGGAATACTGAGTCACCTACATCAAAACTTCATTCGTTGTGATGTTGATCTACCTGTTGTTTCATTCTATTCTGTGCCAACGTGAGGTTATCCTTTAAGAGTTGGAGAACTTGTTGTTGATGCTCGATGCGATTCTCCCTTCTTGAACCTTAGAATTTTCTCTTAAATATGATGTGATGGATGGCGGATAATATCCATAAAGTGCCATAAAGGGGGTCATTTTTGCTGCAGTATGGAAGGAAGTGTTATACCACCATTCAGCTAGAGGCAACCATTTGACCCATTGTGTATGTTTATTACATACAAAGCAACGAAGATATCCTTCCAAACATTTGCTTACTATCTCAATTTTCCCATCAGATTGAGGATGATAAGATGAGCTATGAGCTAACTGAGTACAGAGACAAGAAAATAGTTATGTCCAAAAATTTATAGTGAAAATGGGATCTCTGTTGCTTACAATAATCTTTGGGTCTCCATGTAGCTTTTGAATTGTTTCCATAAATGCAGTAGAAATTGTACTAGCTTTAAATGGATGTGATAATGCACAAAAGTGTGCATACTTGGTAAGTCTGTCAACTACCACCATGATGACACTCTTTCCTTCGGACTTGGGTAAACCTGTGATAAAATCCGTTGAAACCTCCTCCCAACGTTGGCTTGGAATGGATAAAGGTTGTAATAGACCTAGGGTCTTAATTGTTTCAACTTTATTTTGTTGGAAAACCAAACATTCCACCACAAACTTTTAATATCCGATTTAAGTCCATCACAAAAAAATTCCTTCTTAACCCTGTGGTAATTTTTTAAAAATCCTGAGTGCCCTCCTAAGGGAGAAGTGTGAAATTCCATAAGAATCTTTTGTTTGAATTGAGAATTCTTACATAGGTATAAGTGATCTTTGTACCATAATGAATCATTTTTCCAACTAAATGTATCAGATGTACTGGGATCTTGTTGTATCTTTCGAATGAGTGCCCACACTTCTTCGTCATTCTTCTATTCCTCCCTTGCTTTGTTTATCCAATCTAGTTGGATAATAGAAATGGCACACAACAATTCTTCCACATCCTCATCCTTTCTTGAAAGTGCATCTGCCACAAAATTTTTCTTCCCTTTTCCGTAGATGATTTCAAAGTCATAACCCAACATCTTTGTGACCCACTTTTGTTGCTCTTCAGAGGATAATATTTGTTCTAAAAAGTATTTAAGACTATCATGATCCGTTTTTACCTTGAAGTGTCTTCCCATTAGGTAGGGTCGCCATTTCTTAAGTGCATGTAGTATTGCCAACATTTCCTTCTCCTAAATAGCTTTGTGTAAATACTTTCCCTTGATTGGATGACTTTCGAAAGAAATGGGTCTTTCATCTTGCATTAAAACAACACCAATTCCATTTCCTGAAGCATCACATTCCACAATAAAGGTTTTTGTGAAGTCCAGAGTAGTTATGACCGGTGCTTGGCACATTGCCTCTTTAAGATGTTTGAAGGCCTTTGTTGCTTCTAGAGTCCATGAAAATGCATCTTTCTTCAATAATGTTGTTAGAGGTGCTGCTATTCTCTTATAATTCTTAACAAACTTGCGAGAATACCCTGTCAACTCGATAAATCCTCGCAGATACTTTATGGATGTGGGGATTTTCCATTCCTTAATGGATTTAATTTTTCTAGGGTCTACCTTAACACCTTCATGAGATACAATATGACCCAGATATTTCACCTCTTGTACTCCAAAGAAACATTTGGAGATTTTTGCGTATAATTGTTTCTCCTCCAATAGTTTGAGCACCCTGTCAACATGTTCAACATGATCCTTCCAAGACTTGCTGTAGATTAGTATATCATCAAAAAATACTAACACAAATTTTCTAAGGAAGGGTTTGAAAATGGAATTCATCAAACCTTGAAATGTAGAAGGTGCATTGGTAAGGCCAAAAGGCATGACCAAAAATTCATAATGACCCTCATGAGTTCTACATGTTGTTTTCGGAATGTCTTCAGTCTTCATTCTGATTTGATGATATCTTGAACAAAGATCCAACTTGGTGAAGTAAATGGATCGATGCAATTCATCCAATAATTCATCCATGACATGAATGGGAAATTTATCTTTAATAGTGAGCTTATTGAGCTCCATACAATCTAGACACATGCGCCATGATCCGTCCTTCTTGTGCACCAATACTACTGGAGCAGAGAAAGAACTTTGACTAGGTTGAATTATACCAGCCTCTAGCATTTCTACAACCATATGTTCAATTTCACTTTTTTGGGAATAGGGATATCTGTATGGCTTGATGTTTGGAGGAACACATCCTGGAATCAAATGAATAGCATGATCATGATCACGAATAGGTGGGAGACCTTTGGGAGTCTCAAATACCTTGGAATGATTGTCCAAGACTTTTTGGAGATCTGGAGAAAGAGATGATTTCGATGTGGGAACCTCTAGCGAACATAATTGTGCAATTACACCTAGTTGTTCCTTATTTAGAAGCTTTGTCATAACGTTAGACCTGATAATCTTTCCCGATTTCCCTGCAATACCCCTTAATTCAACTTCTTTTCCTTCTGCACAAAATTTAATTAAAAGTTCTTGAAAATTAAAAGCTATTGTACCAAAGGATTGTAGCCATTGGACTTGTAGTACAACATCAACACCACCCATTGGAATGGAAAGCATTGGGCTATTCAATACATATTCTCCCATGGATAACTTGATATTATGGCACTTTCCAGAGCAATTTATGGTTCCTCCACTTGCAACCATTACTTGACACTCTGGTGCTGGATATAGGAAGCATTTCAATTCCTTTGTTGTCTTACAATGAATAAAATTATGGGTACTTCCCGAATCAATCAACACTATTACCTTTTTCTTCTTGATATGACCTTCTATCTTGATAGTTTTAGGAGTGGTAATTCCAGCCAATGCATTACAAGATATGGTCGGATTCATTTCTTATTTATATAGGGTTTGTTTCTGGAGTATATCCTCTTATTTTGACATTTCTTGTTCCTTTTCTTCCTCTTCTTCACAATCTATGTAGAATAATTTCTTCTCAGCACACTTATGACCTTTAGCGTATTTTCTATCACAACTGTAACAAAGCCCTTTTGCTATTTTTTCTTCCAATTGTTGTGGTGTCAACCTTGTAGGTTGTGAAAGGTTAGGGGCAACAACACTTCCATCTTTATAGTTGTGAGTGGTAGGTTTCCTGGTTGCCATAATTTTGCTTTCCATTTTTCTTGCTAACCTGAATGCCTTCACCAATGAATCAGGCTCCCAAAGGTGAACCTCATGTTGGATATTATCCTTTAAAGTCCCTATGAACACATCAATCCTATGCTCCTTTGGAATATCGTTTACCCTTATGTTCAATTTTTGGAAGTCCTCAATGTGCTCCCTCATTGAACCCTTTTGTTTGAGATTTATCAATTGGCTAAAAAATGGTGTTGTTTTTTGTATCCTCATAATGTGCTATCATTTCTTCCGTAAAAATTGCCCAAGTGACAATTTGTTTACAAGAGAAAAGGCATCGATACAATACAAACTAACTTGGTTCCAAATATAAAGTTGCAATACGTACCTTTTGTGTGTTTTGCACATTATGGAGATCGAAAAATCGCTCCATCTGTCGTATCCATGTTCCAAGATCCTTGCCATCAAACTTCCTCATATCGATTTTTGGAACATGGCGAGTCTTCAATCCAACATTAGAGTCTATGAAATCATGATTAACATTTCTTTTGTTCTGATCATGAGTGTCCTTTACTACCCTTTCACCATTAGTGACAATTTCTTGTAGCAGCTTATTCAAATTTATCTTCAATGCTTCCATCTTATCGTCCATGACATTCATCTTAGCGTCCATGCCTTTCATCTTAGATTCCATGCCATCCATCTTAGCTTCCACACCATCCATCTTAGCTTCCAAGCCATCCATCTTAACTTTCATGCCATTCATATTAGCTTCCATGCCATTCATCTTGGCTTCATTTACCTTTAGTGAGAGTGAAATTTGTTGTACTTGGTCTTGTAATTTTGATATATCATGTTGCATTTCTGCCTCTTATTCACGAGTCATGCTAGAGCTTTCAGGTTGCTTACTAGGTGTTGCAATTTTCTTTCTTCGGGGCATTAATTAATGCTAATAATTCTTCACTATTCCCTTTGAATTCCTTCAAACTAATTTTTCAAACCAATCTTTTGCAAAATTTAAAAACAACTACACACTTTTTTTTCACTTGTAAGAGATCGATATTGAATCTGTTGTATCTCTATAACTGCGGATCTCGAATATCTGAAATCTCATCTTGCGGTATTCCTTTGAGTCCTCTTTCTAACCCCACAAGTTTGATCAAGATTGGATTCTCCAAGGAAGAGTTGTGCCAAATCTTCCACGGCGACCTGATTATATACTAGTTCAGTAGAGCGAACTTGTAAGACATGCCACATGCCACTGTTTCAACCTTAGTACCTGAAACTAATATATAGAAAACTACAGGCCGTTATATTTCTGAAACATCTGACGAAATTTTAAGCTGATGCTCAAAATAAAAGTTATGACGATTTTCCCCAGGTCCCTTGTGTGGAATGTAATTTGGGAGTCTACAAAAACCCTAACTTCTTAGATCATATCTCTGCAAATATAGCGAGACAAGCTCTGAAATTTTGACCCAAAGTTTAGAACGATTTCGGCTCAAATGAGTTTTTTTTATAGCGAAAATGCTGTGATGACCTGTTTGGAGCAACGAAACCCTAGAATCCAAAGCTCGGATACCAAATGTTAGGAAACCAGCTCACAAAAAGATAGAAAAGATAGATCAACACTTTAGAATTTAGCCTCTTCGAGGGGGAAACCTCCTTTACATCACACAAATGAACAATTCTTGGATGATACAAATGACTAAACCTCCCTTCTATGTATAGGAGTCTAAGGGGTCCCAATATAATCAAGCTGACATAACAGTAATAACATAAGGGCACAAAAATAATGATAGTGGGTTTCTATGGGGCATACTAATAACAATATGGGGACAATAGGGGCACAATAATAACAATAAGGGATACAACGACAATAATAATGGGGGAATCACTAGTATTATAGGGTCCTAACAAAAAAGTTGGGCCGTGCAAGCAATCGAAGGACAGTAAGATGTCGCTGAACCCAATCACCCTAACAGAGGGAGATTTGAATGACATTGGAGACATGGTGTGGGATGTCACCGCGGAGGTACTACAACAGTTCGAGCAGCAGCAGCAGAAAGTATTGTGGGCCATCCAAATGGGTTTGCATGAGTTGCAGATCCGCCCATCACAGGTTGGTATGGCGTCCACCAGCCTTGCCATCGGTACTTCAGAAGTAGTTGGAATGCTACGTGCGAAGGACTCTCGAGTGATAGTGCTGCCGAATGGAGAACTGACCATAGAAAACGAAGCTAATAGGCCTGCTGTCAGCGCCCTCAAGGGAATAGGGATGAACTTGGCAGTGCTTCCTAGAGAGGCACTCCACCTACTCCAGGATGGAGTGATCGCAGAGCTGAGGGCCCGCGAACAACATGCTTTGCAAGTGATCAGTGAGCAGAAGATCAACAATGTCCAGATGGCCCTGCAGTGAGACACTACCCTCACTTCCATGGTGGAACTTACTAACACAAATCAACACATGATTAAGGTCGTGGAGGAAGCCTGCCAAATGGTCCCTGAATTAGCCATTTGTAAGGATGCAGAGGCAGATGAATAGGTCTACAAGCTTGCTACAGGGGTGCGCGACACTCGCATAGAGTTGGCTAAGGTTCAGCTGGAGCTGAACCTACACATTGTAGATTTACAGTTGAAGGCCCAGCCTTCAACTCCGTCGCAAGTAAAGGAGCAATGTGGAACTGCTATCACAGAGGAAATAGCAGCAGTAGACAATGCAGTAGAAGACTGCACACGACTGTTTGAATAGTTGTTCAAGGTCCTGATCAATCTGTAGGAGGATCCTAATGTACAACAGCTGGAGATAGAGGTGCGAGAACTGCAACAACACTATGAAAAGGTAAAAGGAACATCGCGCACCGTCGCCCTCACACAGAGATTGGCGAAGCTGCAGGAGGCAAAAACATTGAAGGAACATGTAAATACAATTCAACACAAAGAGACAGTGTTGAAGGCACGCTTGAAGCCTTGGTTGGACGAAGCTTATTCAGTCACGACCTCCATTGAAGGAAAGCTTGCTAGTCTGCAAGCGACTCAACAAAAGCTTCAGGCTGACAGTTCAGGACCAGCGACAGAGCAGTTGGTTGAAGAAGTGAAGCAGGCAGCCGCATAGTGCACCATGAGGTTGCCGTCATACAGGTCGAGCTGGGAGGTCTTCGCACCAAGATCTCTGCACCCGCAGAGTGACTCGAGGGCGAGTCACCATGTTTGTGTTGGGGGCCTGTTGGGAACGGGTTCCCCCAAGAGCAGTTTTGGGGCTAAAAGCCCATGTTTTGAGACAATTTTGTAATAAAATTGTAAAGTATCTACATTTTGTGGTTGCGGAGCGCGAAGGTGTCAAGATTCATAAAGGGTTGTTCGCCCTTATTTTTTAAAGTGTCAAGTTAGCTGTAAAGATCTACCCATGGTCCGTGAACCATGGGATTGTATAAAAAGGAGATAAGTAAGTAAGCTCTAGGCATTTAGAGAGGAGAATGAAGATTTGGAAGTTTTGGTAGAGAAGTCTAAGTGTTTCGAGTCTTAGCGTAGGTAGAGGCTCTGCAGCTGAGTGCGTAGAGGCCTAGGGTGGAAGTCCGTAATTGAGTGCGCAGACCCCTGCAGTTGTGTGCGTAGGGTGGATAGAGTCTGTATTAAACTGGAAGATATCAATAAAGAGAAGTGTTCTACAATTACTCTGTATTTAGTCTCTGTTAATGCATATGGTTATATTGTGATTTGGGTTTATTTTACAATGTTTATTTGATGTGTGAATGTATGTGATTATATCTGTTAATTGAATGTAAGTAAAGATATCAATTTACGCGACGCTAACTGTAATTGATTGGTAAGATAAGTAAACACTTGAGATAACTTGGGAACCTATACAATACATTGGCATAGCTGCGCAAAAGTATCTGAACCGTGGGTTAGGGCTGTGCAAAGGTCAATCATACACCTTCGCGGAGGTACTGAAGGGTGGAATAAAGGGTAGATTGATAGGGCCCTAAGACTTAGCGACCTGTGCAAAAGCAGGGGCAGGGGGAATAAACTGACATCACAACCATCTCAGGGTGTGGAAACTTGGTTCCAACATCCCCCCATACTGCTTCGGGTGAGACTTCGGTTCGCGCTCTGCGAGCTGATGCCGAAAGGGCTAGTAGTGTAGGGATTTGTTTGGTTGAGTAATGCTGAACTTGGGTCAGGGCCCACAAAGCCAACATGAAGAATGATCCAAATGAGCAAGTGAACCAAGGGCATCACAACTATATTGAACTTTGGTTCCTGGAAATCACTAAGCAGGAGCACCACTCTCTTCAACAGTGTTTGGCATCATCAAAGTCAAAGCAGTTGGTCTCTCATATTCAGATACATGTCAATGAATATATTTCAAGCCTATACATGAGATTATTTGTCATCTTGATGTGCACATAGCTCCATTAGAAGTATTCCTGTACTTGAAAGATATTTTGTTTTTTTCCAAGTATATTAGGATAGAGAAAAAAATTGGAAAAGGGCAAAAATAAGAACAAAAATAAAAATAAAATATAAAATGAAAACCTCCTTTGAGATGCCTAAGATTGGCTCACTGATTAAAAACCTCCATGAGGCATTCAGGGGGTTAGAAAAAGCATAAAATAAAAAGAAATAATATCCTAGGTGAAAACCTATTCTAAGGCACATAGGCAGACCTACTAGTTGAACACCTCATTAAGTCAGCTAGTAGGCCTAGAAAAAGAAAAAAGATTCTTTGCCCCAGGTATCTCTTTCTAATGAATTCAGGTGTTGTCCAACCTCTGCAAGAAACAAGAACAAATTAGCAACATGAGAAAAAACTCGTCAAACTTAAGCTTTCACCTTCTTTAACCAGATGTTGCAACAAGACCAAGGCCATGCCAATCCATCACTCTCATCCATTTCCAACATCCACCCACCATTCCCAAGTCTTTCCCATTCATTTTCATTGCTATCCTGAAGTGCTATAGGAAAGTTTTATGTTGCTACAGGATTGAAAAAACACAAGGAAGACATTGGTTTTACCATATCTTGAAACTCGTGCATCCGTTCGCCAAGATTTTTCATGGGGAGATGCATAGGGATGATGGTAACATGTTCAAGAAATTTTAGCAAATTTCAATGCACAGTTTTTGAGAAATCAACTGCCATCACGTACAACCATTTTTAATATTTCCTAAAATTCATGCATCCATTAGCCAAGATGTTTTATGGGGAGATGCATAAGGCTGATGGAAACATGCTCAAGAAAATTATGGTGAATCCAAACTACCATTTGAGAGATATGGATTAAAAAAGTTCGCTACAAGATTGTGATCACCATTGAGAAAAGGGACAAATCTTATGTTTTCCTTGAGGGAATGAAAAGAGAAGTCTACCACACCTCCATCATCCATCCTCCACACCATTTAGTCACTTCTCTATCCAAAAATTCATCTCTTTCCATTAAAAAAACACATTTTCACCCATGCTTCCACAATTTTCACCACAACTAAAGCTTCTAATCCATGTCAATGAGTTTAGCATGAATTATCATAGTTTGTAGATGCATTTTTGAAGTTCATAAGGGAGTCTATGTGACTTCTACAGGAAAGAACACAATCCCATAACAATCTTCACAAGCGCTCCTGAGCCACGGTCAAAAGCACTCAGAAGAACCAGAATGAAGAATTGACCATCATGAAGCATTGAGGGATCATCTCCTTCATCTTGGGCAGCCACAATACTTTTGCAGGGATTATATAGAGTCACTATTCACCTTCATCAAAAATATTTGATCCACCTTCTGAAGAACCCGTATTTTCAAGCTTCGATCAATCAAGCACATGTCAAGAGAAAAAAAATAAGAAATTAAGAGTAAAGCCAATGCATGGAGAAACGACCATAAGAAGATGATACCTCAAGAAGCCAACAACATGCAAGCATCAAGTGATCAACACATCAGCTTCAAAACCACCAATGACAGCTTCAACAATCATATCAACAGTCTCACGATCACTTGTAAAAATACATCAATGGTAAGGCCCATGTATGCAATCATCAAAACCTCTCATAGAGACTTATTTTAGCTCAAAAAAATGTTGCAAGTGTATGAAGGAAAAGGTTTTTTTATAGCCAAAATTAGTAGCAAAGCAACCTTGGCCTTATCTAGTAGTTAACTTCACTTTTCCACCAAGACATCCACATGTGTGAGGGAGGAACAAGACAAAAGCGAAAAAGACTTGAGAAATTGGGTTGTTATGATTTAGTCATGATAGAGGACAAGGAGTGAAAAGGGGAAGGTGGGGCCATCTCAGTTAACTCAAAGCACTCTGAGTTTATTTTACATCCAATAAAAAAAGAGAAAAAATAAAATTGAAAAAATAAAAAAATAAAAAAATAAGAATAAAAGAATAAAAAGGTGGACCCACCACCACTTGGCATGCAAAGATTAGCTACTACAGGATTTAGGTTGTGTGCTACATGATTAGAACCTACTTCTATAGGTGAAAAACAAGCTGCTACATGATGCGAAAAAATCACTACAAGAAGGCCAATTTCACACAAAACAACAACTAGTGATATGAAAATGGGAGAAAAACTTCAATCCTCCTCTGATACTTTGCAAGTTATAAAAAAATGGGTCTTTAAAGGTAAAATTATTTTCACAACCTCTTCAATATTATGAGTTAAGTTTTTACATGAAATTATAAGTGAAACACATTCATATGTAACTCAAGATGATAATCATGAAGAGAATAAACTAGCAAGTGATAAGAGAGTTCACCCCTCCTGGGCTACGTCTTCGAGCCTTGCTTCAATGGCTAGGCCTTCTATATTAATTTCAACAGCAAATGAGTACATTACAACTTGTTGACTGTAGAGTGGCTTGTTTCTCCTACAAAGAAACATTCTCCTACAAACAATTCTCACTCAAAACTATGACTCCGTACAACAAGTCATGATTGTCAATAGAAAAAGGACTCTCTCACAATAGGTCCTTGTACTGCACCTGAAATGAAAACACATAAAAATACAACTACTTCACAATGAAGTTTTGAAAATACCATCTCTCATAAGCACATTATGAAAAGTCTGAAAATAATTGCTCTTCTGAAGTAACAACTACTACGAGTTAAACTGGAAAGAGGGAAAACCTCTAATTAGGCCCTTTCCATGCTCAAATATGCCTCCATATTGCTCAAAACTCTCTGTGCCTCTAGTACTAAAGGAATTTATTGTGAAAAAATTCCATCATAGAGTGCACAAATAAAAAAACTAAGGTTTCCATTGGGTCCAAGACACTCAAAAACCCCTATTTAGACTCTCACTGAGCTTAAAAAGGTTAAAAATTGAGAAAGATATGCATATTGGAACCAAGCTATGCTATATGTCCTGCAAATTGGCAAAGCATCCTAATTGTGCAATGAATTTGTCCTTTACATAGTATGCCAAGTGACAATTTTTCCTGGCATCAGCGGGGTTCCCATCGCAAAAGGTGCAATTTGGCGCTTAGTTAAAATGTGTCATAACCACTTAAGCGTTGGGCCAGGGTCACGTGGACGCAATATGGTTGGGGGACAAGGCTAACCTCGTGCCCCTATTGGTTCAACTCCATTGCTTGCACATTCTTTGCTGCTATTATGGGGTCCCGAAGCACAAGGAGATTTGACTCGTTGGTGTCAATTAGGTGGTATATGGACCTTCGTTGCTCTTCACGGTGCTTTCGGTCTAATAGGTTTCATGTTACGTCAATTTGAACTTGCTCGATCTGTACAATTGCGACCTTATAATGCAATTGCATTCTCTGCTCCAATTTCTATCTTTGTTTCTGTATTTTTGATCTATCCATTGGGACAGTCCGGTTGGTTTTTCGCACCTAGTTTTGGTGTAGCAGCGATTTTCCGTTTTATCCTCTTCTTTCAAGGTTTTCATAATTGGACCTTGAATCCATTTCATATGATGGGAGTTGCCGGAGTATTGGGTGCTGCTCTTCTATGCGCTATTCATGGTGCTACCGTGGAAAATACTTTATTTGAAGATGGTGATGGTGAAAATACGTTTCGTGCTTTTAACTTGACTCAAGCCGAAGAGACTTATTCCATGGTCACTACTAACCACTTCTGGTCCCAGATTTTTGGGGTTGCTTTTTCCAATAAATGTTGGTTACCTTTCTTCATGTTATTTGTGCCAGTGACCGGTTTATGGATGAGTGCCATTGGAATAGTTGGTCTAGCTCTAAACTTATGTGCCTATGATTTTGTTTCCTAGGAGATCTGTGCAGTAGAAGATCCTGAATCTGAGACTTTCTACACAAAAATATTCTCCGGAACGAAGGTATTCGTGCTTGGATGGCGGCTCAAGATCAGCCTCATGAAAACCTTATATTCCCTGAGGAGGTCCTACCCCGTGGAAACGCTCTTTAATGGAACTATGGCTAGGGGTTAGGGTTAATCACCCGTCCCCACCGAATTCGGCTGTACTATATCCGTTGTTGGTCATAACGAACGTCGAGAACTAGGGGCTAGGTATTATTCGCCTGCCCCCTACATTTGCCCCTCCTCATGGTTACATGGGCTCCCATATGCCTAGAATTAGAGCTCATGGCTCCACCTAGCTCCCCTTTGTGAGTGTCGATGGTCCTATGGGTTGTCCATATGGCTTGGGGCTAGGGCAAACGTCCCGCCCCTCTCCCTTCATCCATGGTGAGCACTGAAACCAAGGGCTAGGGCTTAGTCCCCACCCTCTCTACCATAGCAGCTTCATTGCATGTCATAGGTCGTATGATCACAAAGAAAACCAGGGGCTGGGACCAAGTGCCCCGCCCCTTCCCCCGACGTCGAAACTATAACACTTCAAATATAATAAAAAACCCTTATATAAAAATAATTAATGTGATGGCTTAGCAGTAAGACGGTGAACTATGTTACGGTAGGTCAAGGGGCCGAACCCCGCTAAGTCCCTTGGGCTTGTTATAAAATAATTGACCAATAATAGAGGGCCATGTTGCACCCTCTCATTGGACCACCTCAACCACTAACCACCAATCAAAAACTGCCATTCCAACCTGTACAATGATGCCACATGTCAACAACGGATTGGCCTGCCTGGTGCTATACCTTGCACAGTTACCTGATGATGTTAGTTTTATGGACTTCCCAGTCAACAACCTAATCAACCCTTCTACTTCACTTTTTAGTTGTTGGTAAAAAACTTCATAATTCCATAACTTCTTCATACAATGTCTTATTGAAGCGATTGAAGTGTCATTGTAATTAGGATGACAACAAATACGATCTGGCGTTGGTTTGAGGAGATTTTGAGAAATTTCATTTTTGAGCCTATTTTTGATCTCTAGATCAACTAGAGCCTTAGGAAGAAAGGAAATATTTAAAGGAAATGGCAAAGGGTGCAAACAAAGATGCTACAGGAGAAAACAAAGCTACTACAAGAAAGAACATAGTTTCTACACGATGAAGAAAAAGTGTTATAAGAAGGGACAAAAAAGACTCAAGGGGAAGGAGAAGGTCCAGAAGGACTCCAAGGGCCCACTCCACATCCTGATATTGGATCCTATTACAAATTTATTGAAGGGGAAAGAATTATACCTACAAAATTTGCAATTCCCCCCTTGTTTGAGTTAGAAAAAGAGAGAGGTAGGACTCAATGATTGATGCAAATTGCGAAATCCATGAAAGTAGAGGATGCGGGACTCATGGAGGAAAGGGTGCAAAAAATGGGTAAGCAATTGGCTAACTCGAGGCTAAAGGAATTAGTCATGAAGGATAATTTGTAGTTACAAATAATAGGTTGAGAGAGAAACTACAGGAAAATGAGGCACAACTTGCCACCATGACAAGTTTGTCCTTGAAGGTCATCCAATGCAGGAAGCCATCCAAATCATATGCCATTTTCCTCAAACAACAATGAGCTAAGGAAGGGAATTTCATGAAAAGTCATATGAGGCATAAAAGAATAACAACAGGGCAAAAACATGGATAGGTTTCTCATAGGATGAGCAACAATTTCAATAGGGGCGTATGATGGCCTCCAAATAAGACACAAATTAAGGCCCATCCAACCTTTCTTAGGCACATAAAGTCTATATTAAATCTCTCCTTATACACCTAATAATGTTTTTTTAGCTTTAATATGTTCTTAGAAAGGCTTAGAGATAATTGTATATTATCTGCCTAATATTATTTATTTTTGTAGAATATTGAGAGAATATTGAGTAAATCCTTAATGAGATAATATAGGGAATTTCTCCCTACTATAGGATGGAGAAAGATTGGATAATAAATGAATAGGATATCTTGAAATTATTGACAAATTTTTGAGCTCCACTGATTGAGAAAATCTAGGAATGTGTTCCCTATCATTTAATGAAGATTCCTAGTGTTGGGAACCAGATCCACTTTTTTAGGTATTTGGGAGGGGAAGTCTGCCTCCTTTCAAGGAGGATGGTTACCCATCTACTTGTATAATTATCAATTCGTATTTTCCTCTAGGACCATGTATTTATTAGTCTTCTTATGGATAAAACTTGTTATTCAACACCTCCACTTTCATTTCTACCAAGGATGTACTTGGATTGATTCAAATAATGAAGTTTGGTGCCATTTTTAGCTTCTAAAGCTTGGTTTTCTTGGTAGGAATCTGAGTATCCTTGGTCTTGTCCATTCGAGGAACCTTAGAGCCATGTTGTAGAATTTCTTTATTTCCTTTGAATGTCTTTTTCACTTGCATCTCTTATTTCTACATTTACTATTCATGCTTCTTTCGTTGTAGGTCATATTGGTTAAATTATTGAAGTAATTTTTTATTTTTTATTTATTTTTATTTTTTTTCAGGTTATTTACAGAGTCACAATCATGATGCATCCTTAGAAAATCTTTGAAAAATCATATTCATCATTGAGCTACTTGGATTGGTTTACTAGTTCCCAAATCTAGAATTTCATGAAGTCTCATGTAATAAAATAGTAGTAATTTTCTGTTATTTTCAGGCACATGTTAACGAGGCTATTTTGAGTTGATTCCCCTTGGAATGAGTTCTAAAATTATTTAATTTAATAACAAAATTCACCCCATATAATTTTCACTTGATTAGGTTAGGAAATTGGTAGGGTAACTAGCTCAGTGATTCTTGAATTTCTAGTTTTTGGAGTAGTAATTTTTTGCTTTTTTCTAACACACATTAAAAAGGGTATTTTTAAGTGGTTCTACTTATATTTGAGTCCTATGACATCCTAATTAATAAACAAATTTACCCCATCTCATTTTCATTCGATTTTATTGGTCATTCTTGAGATAACTCAGAGTACAGGCTAGCTGAGAGACTAGTATTTAGTCTTTTCAAGTATATAAATCATAATATTTTTTTCATGTGCATGTGCTACTATTGATTTGTAGGGTTGGAATTTTCATTTAGACTCCTTATTCTACCATCATCTCCTTCTTTCTACCTCGACAAATCCTCCAAAACATTGTTCACCAAGAGTACATTTCTCATTTGTTGAAGGTTCCTTATGCAAGATGGGCCCCTGAAGGGTACTGAGATTGGAAAGGGAAACATAAAACCTTATCCTACCTTCCACTACAATTTCCCACATTTATATCACCTTTTCCACCCTCAGAAAGCTCACGGATCCAATCCTGTAGCAAAACAAGGCAATCTTGTAGGATCATGTAGAATCATGTAGCATGTTGTATAACCATGTAAAAGCCCTCCAAACTTGACTAGAATTGTCCTTGAAGATTTATTTTTATCTCCTAGCCTTCAATAATGACTCTTAGGCTCCAAAAACCATGATTGAGTAATAAAAAATATCTCTTAATCCTTTTCTCTTCTCCATTGCAATTAACCTCTGTAGTTATGGTTAGTAGATAGCTTTGTGAATTTAAAGATACAATGATGATTTTCTTGATTTCCTCGTGAAATTCCTCGTGAAATTTGGCACTAAAGATAAGCTCTTTGAATACAATGATTAAAGGTTGATTTCATGCTCATTTACCTATGCAAGGTAGACTAGGACCGTTTCTCTTGGATTCATGCTTCTTTTAGGATTTTATTTAAAAACATCGTTATTTCCATTGCATAGGTTAGGTTTCATTTTCAATGAAACTTTTATATTCTGCAATTATGATAGTGTTTGCATTACTAGAAATACCATAGAATTTACATTTATGCAAATGACCTAATATTTACATTTATGCAACTAGGGCAAGCATCATTTCCATTTCTTTCAAATGTAGTAACATTTCCATTTTTGCAATTAGTTTAGGCTTTGATTTCATGATATTCACTTCATTACATTAGATCAACGAAATAATGACAACTTACATGCTGCACATATAGTGGTAACACCTCTTAAGTTTGTACGAGCCCTAGGTTGATAATTTAAGTTGGTAGCTTTGAGAGACGCAACATTCTTGTTACAATAACAAGGCTCAACACCTTCTATCATATATTGCAGTTAGACTCATATGGTGCATAGCTAGAGTAGAGGAGTTATAGTGGACAGAAAGGGGAAAAGAAAGAAAAGAATAGAATTTTAGGCTGACCAACAATCCATTAAAGCTCAGGGGGACTCCTCCAAGAGGAGGAGTCAAGGTTGGGAGGGGCATTGCAAATCTAGCATTATGTTTCAGATTTTTTCGACAATCGGTACTCTGAATAACCTATATTTTAAGTAATTATTACTTGTAAAGTGATTTATGGTTAATAATTTGAGTAGGAATGTTATTATTATAGTTTGTACATGTTTTTAATATGCATGCAAGTAAAAAGGAAAAATAGAATTTATTTTGTTCCAATATTTGAAAATGTTATAAGTATTTTGTGCACATATTATGAAACCGGCTCACAAAAAGATAGAAAAGAAATATTAACACCTTATAAATCAGCCTCTTCGAGGGGGCAACCTCCTTTACATTATACAAATGAACAATTCTTGGATGAAGTAAATGACAAGACCTCATTTCTATATATAGGAGTCTAAGGGGTCATAATATAATCAAAGTTGACATAACAATAATAATGTAAGGGCACAACAATAACAATAGTGGGCTTCTATGGGGCACAATAATAACAATATGGGGACTACATGCGCACAACAATATAATAGGGGGGTTGCACTAATAAGAATAAGGGATTACAATAGTAGTATAGGGACCTAACATGCCCCTCTCCTTCAAAAAGTGTTGTCCTCAATGCTTGAGTAGTTCTAGATGCTTCTGTATAAAATTATCATCCTCACATGTGGAATCTTCAGCGAGTAAGTTTTTCCACTTGATGAGATACTCTGAAATTGATCGATTTTGTGGTTGTTGGGTTCTTGTTTCCGTGACTGCTTCAGGTTCCAATATGATTTTTCCTTCCTCATCAAGTTCTGGAAATATTGGTTGAACTGGGAGCTTGTCACCTATAGCCTTCATTAAGCATGAAACATGGAAAATTGGGGGAACTCAGGAAGATGCAAGAAGCTCCAATTTGTATTCCATAGTACCAATCTTTTGCATCACCTTGTAAGGACCATAATAATTTGGTGATAATTTATTATCCTTCTTAGCTTTCTCAAGGGACATTTGTTTGTATGGATGTAGCCGTAACGATACCCAATCGCCTACATCAAAAATTCTTTCACAACGATGTTGATTTTCCTCTTGTTTCATTCGATTTTGCACCAAAGTGGTGTTATCCTTTAAAAGTTGGAGAAATTGTTGTTGATGCTTGATGTGATCTTTCACTGCTTGAACCTTTTTCTTCTTGATATGTCCTTCTATATTGAGAGTATGAGGAGTGGTAATTCCTGCCAATGGATTACAAGATATGGTCGGATTCATTTCTTGATGCTTGATGTGATCTTTCACTTCTTGAACCTTTTTCTTCTTGATATGTCCTTCTATCTTGAGAGTTTGAGTAGTGGTAATTCCTGCCAATGCATTACAAGATATGGTTGGATTCATTTCTTGGTGCTTGATGTGATCTTTCACTTCTTGAACCATTTTCTTCTTGATATGTCCTTCTATATTGAGAGTTTGAGTGGTAATTCCTACCAATGCATTAAAAGATATGGTCAGATTCATTTCTTCTTTCTCTGGGGTTGGTTCCTGGTTTATATCCTCTTATTTTGACGTTTCTTGATCCTTTTCTTCATCCTCTTCACAATCAATGTAAAATAATTTCTTCTCAGCACACTTATGACCTTTAGTGTATTTGTTATCACAACTGTAATAAAGGTCGTTTCCTCCTTTTTCTTCCAATTTGTTTTGGTGTCAACCTTGTAGGTTCTGGAAGACTAGGAGCAAAAACGCTTCCATATTTATAATTGTGAGTGTAGGACTTCTTGGTTCCATAATTTTTATTTCAGTTTGTCTTGCCAACCTGAATGCCTTCTCCAATGAATCAAGTTCCCAAAGACAAACCTCATGTTGAATGTTATCCTTTAAAGTCCCTATGAAGACATCAATCCTATGCTTCTCTGGAATATCATTTACCCTTATATTCAATTTTTGAAATTCCTCAATGTGCTCTACCATTGAACCCTTTTGTTTGAGATTTATCAATTGGCTAAAGAAGGTGTTTCTCTTTGTATCCTCATAATGTGCTATGATTTCCTCGGTGAAAATTGACCACGTGACAAGTGGTTTACGAGAACAAAGCCCTTTATACCATAAAAATTGATTCGGTTCTAAATATAAAGATGAAATATGTACCTTTTGTAATAGTTTCACCTCATGTAGATCAAAATATTGCTCCATCTGTAGTATCCAATTTATCAGATAACTTCCTCATATTGTTTTTTCTGGATTTTAGGAGCTCGATCTTGAAATGACTATAACTCTGTAATTTCGAATCTTTAAGTTCTGCAAGTTTGTCATGTGATATCCCTCTGAGTCCTATTTCTAACCCCACAAGTCTGATTGTAATTGGATTCCCGAAGAAATCCTTATACCCAATCTCCCGAGATGACCTAATTATAGACTCATTCAGTAGAGTGAACTTGTATGACATGCCACGTGTCCTGTTTTCGACCTTGGGTTCTGAAACTGATACCCAACAAACTAAAGTTTGTCTCATTTCTGTCACTATTTACGAAATGTGAATCAGATGCTCCGAGAAAGAGTTATGACGATTTTCCCAAGGTCACCTGTTTGGGATGTAATTCGGAGTCTACAAAAACCCTAACTTCCTCTGATCATATCTCCAAAAATATAGTAATAAAAAGTCTGAAACTCGGACCCAAGGTTCAGAACCATTTTGGCTCAAATGGGTTTTGTTTTTAGCTTCTGAAACGTTGTAGAGAAACTGTTATAGTGAAAATGCTGCAATGACCCGTGTGGAGCAGCAAAACCCTAGAATCCAAAGCTTTGATACCAAATGTTATGAAACCTGCTCACAAAAAGATAGAAAAGGAAGACCAACACCTTAGAAATCAACCTCTTCGAGGGGGAAACCTCCTTTACATTATACGAATGAACGATTCTTTGATGATGTAAATGACAAGAACTCTTTTCTATATATAGGAGTCTAAGGGGCCATAATATAATCACAGACGACATAACAATAATAATGTAAGGGCACAACAATAACAATAGTGGGCTTCTATGGTGCAAAATAATAACAATATGGGGACTACATGGGCACAACAATATAATAAGAGGGTTGCACTAATAACAATAAGGGGTTACACTAGTAGTATAGGGACCTAACAACACACATGGAGTAGAGAACACTATGATGCAAGTATTTGAGTAAGAACATGTATTTTCTTATTGTGTAAAAGTGCTAGAGAAAATAATTACATACTTTAGTAGAAGGTTAAAAATTGTTATATGGAGCATGGAGAATGTTAGTGCCCTATGTTATAGTAGTCAAAGTCAAGCTTAGTCTTTTTATTATTTTGGTCATTTTCTAAAGTCTATGATCTCTTAGAGATCAAGCCATTAGTATTTTGAGTGAAGATAATAATTGATTTAGTTTTTTCATCATTGAGACGAATCAAGTGGTGTCTTTTCAAGTCGGTTGCAAGGTCAAATCATCAAATCATCATCATTACAAGTTGTTCCTACACTTTCCCTTTGCGTTGCGCTTCTACAAATCAAAGTTTTTCTTGCTACAATGACCATCCTTAGGTTCCAAATTTCTATTTTCTAGTATAATTCATGTTTTCTATTGATAGATTCATATTTACCTATTAAGGAGAGTACCCAATAAAGCTTTCAATCCTCATAACCTTTAACCTGTTGCACTTTCTTGTTGTGCTACTGTCAAAGGATATTAAATGGTAGGAATAGTAGTGTTATTGCTTTTCTTTTCACATGTGAGGATTGAAAGAATTTTTTTAAGGTTAACAAAATCATCTACCAATTGTTTTACTTGGTCACAGGCCCCAAATTCTAATCAAACATATGTAAATGAAATTTGTTACACTTTGGGGCTACGCTTCTGCTATAGGTGGTGATCTTTATGAATGGAAGTTTAGAGTTTAGACAGGTATTTTCCAATGGGTGTCTGATGATTTGGGAGTTGTCTTATACTTTCTTGGAACATCAAGAAGTATAGGGATGATCTTAAGTATGCAGAAGATGAGTTCACCACACTTAGTCGCTGTGCTTTTGCTACAAGGGATTTGTTACGTTTTTTACTGTCTTAGCAGTTAAATTCAAAATCGGATTTTGAATGACTGAAAATTGATTTTAAAAAGGTAAAATAGGTTTTTGTAACGAAAGAGCCAAATAAAAAAAACCTCCTTCATGATCTTTGGGTGAAGATTCTGAGTGGGAGAATAATTTTCAAAAACTGAGGAGGCTTCTATCAATAACAAGTGCATATAAAAAAAAATCCTTTGTTTTTTAACAAATGTCATGGTTCAAGATATATGATCTAACATTAGACTCCTATCTTCCACAAATTCAGCCGCTATTTCCTAGCAGGCAATTTCTAAATCTAATGTAACTGACTAAATCTTTGGGGAAATGGTTGAGCTCAACCACTAAGTCTAGGGATGAGATAATTGTATATATTTTCATGAATTTTAGTGTGCAAAAGGTTGGTTGGTTAGGGTTAGAGAAAGAAAACATTGTGGATTGTACATTTCCATTTAAAAAATTTCAGCAGATGATGAACGCTGAGGTCTGCTTTTTCAAGGATTCATGTGTCAATTTCTGATGGTGATGTTTTCTCTTGTGTATGTGAGTTTTTCTATTTTCACAATCATGCTTGAAATGTAATGTCTTCATGTTTAATTAAGAAAAAATTGTTTTAGAATTCACGTTTTAGGTGCTTTGTTATGGCTTATTGAACATTTAATGTTTTTCTTCCATTGAGATATATAGAATTCATCCGCAGTTAGATGTTTTAGATGTTATCAATTCCATATTCCTCTTCTCACCAGTCTACAATGAAAGTTGATAAAAAACATGAGAAGGATTGCATACCTTTCCCCTGTCTAAGGATTCCTCATTTTCCCCCTCATATCATTGAAAATCATTACCTCAATATGACTCCATGCCAAATGGATTTTCCTTCTTCCCTACTATCAAACTTTTAAAACTATTCCTCTATGAACTTAATACGTAGACTAAGACCTAAGACTAAATATTCATACACAGAGAGCCCTCTCTAAAGTTGAAAGGGCTAGATTTCAGTTTTAAAGTGGCTTATGGTTACCTTTTAGTTCCTCTCCTCAACCAGGAGGAATTATGAAGTGCTAACAGAGAATTAATCCAAATTTTGTATGAAAATAGAGCGAGGGAAAAAAATTATAAACATAAAAAATAATGGAACTTAATGGTAAGGTCAAGTTGACCTAATACATTGGAGAAGAGTAAAGGTGGGGCTACGATTCTAGGCTAAATAAATTTTAATTATAAAGGGTATGGACAAAAGCTATATCTAAAATAAATCCTAAGAGAATAACAGAATTATCTATAAGAGATATTTGGTAAGGCTAAGTCAATAATGTGAATGAACAAAAAAAGAAAGGTAGTTATCAACTATAGTTTGAAATAAATGATAAAGAAACCAAATAGCGGGTATAGTTAACCTATAACTATTAAGCTAGAATTTTATTAAGAATACATGTATTGAAAAATTAACTCAACCATATACATAAATTTATGTGAATGGTAATTTATAAAGAAAGAAAATGCAAATTTTTGTATCCACCCTTTTAAATTTTCAAACAAAGGATCAATATTCAATATGCTCTTAAAAATTAATATATAGATGTTATACTAAATTGGTCGAAAAAACCCAAGTAACAATATTAGTATCCTATGACCAAATAGTTTTGGTCATGATCATTTTTAATAGTCACAAGCAAGGAAAATTTGTCATTAACCATAAATTCACACTCAGGGTAACATTTATAACACCCTCCTCCCACATCTACCCAAGCAACCGGCCAGCCTAGGTAAACATGCGACGAGAGGCCACTATGATATGGTTTGACCTCCTAAGTCGCGTTAAGGAAGTCGAGCTGACGGAAACACACCATACACACATTGAACATTAACATTAGGACCCTTAGGAACCAATCCAACCTTTCTACCAACCAGCCCCTGGGTCCCACTGAGCTTTTGGACCACTTTACCTCTGGACGCTCTCATGCTATAGGAATGCCATCGTTTAGGGACCTCTGGACGCTCTCAAAGGCCTCCAAGCCAGTGTCCATGGACTCTTTCTGTCATTGTTGTGCCAGCGTCCCCGGCATTTGAACCAATTTTTCAGGCGTAGAGCATAGGTCACTTCCCTGAATTGAATCATAGCTTCAGAACAGTAAAATAACAAGGAAATGATAGTATAAATGAAATCAATTGAATAAGACCTTCATTGGACCCCTACTAGCCATGATAGATATTTCATCAAACATATCACGAATATGTACTCTACAGGTGTAAATAACAAATCTGAGCATAAGGGTCTCATACTTACCTGAGAATCGCTAAGTAGCATTGATGACTCAACACCTCAACTGCCATTTCATTAATTAGGTCATAGATACATTGTTCATTCATTACCAGTAAAAACATGATGAGAGCCATACATAAATATTGATATAAAACACCTATATAACCAACATAATAGCAACAAAAATACCAATGAAATCAAAGCCATATAAACCACATATAATCCAGTATATTACTCATAGAAATACAATGAGAAATAACCTCATATTGATGATGTGAAATCCAAACCTGGGCTGGGACTTCCACATTCTACTCGACTGTAGAATGGATGAGCCAAATATCTCTTCAGTTATTCATCCATATGCCATATCCCAAGCATGAATGTGGGATCTCATAGAACACATCAATCCAAAACCATCCATGGCTTCTAGGTCAACCACCTCAACCCATCAAATAGTGATTCCACCTCACGGTTGAACATCACAAAACCATGATAAGATTAGTCTCTATCCAAGCCTTCTAGGGCTCCAAAGCGTTTGTCCAACCAAGGCTCCAAGACTAGTAACTCAACCCACAAATTTTATGAGGCTCCAGAGCGTTTGTCCAACCAAGGCTACGGGACTAGTAACTCAACCCAATATGTTACAAGGCTCCAGAGCATTTTTCCAACCAAGGCTCCATGACTAATAACTCAACCCAAGCTAAGGAAGCATGAGAACCAACCAAAACAAAAGAATGAAAATAAGCCCACAATCTCCATGGCTATCTAGGAAATGGCAAGGCTAGGAAATCCACTGTCAATCCCGGCTATCCTCCATGCCCATGATAAATCACAATCAACAAACCACATGCATATGCCATGCATGACCAAACTAGTGAGGAAAACCAACATGCAACTAGGTACCTACAAGCAAATCCTGTTGTAGTTGTTGATCCCGATGTCCTCTTGCACTTTCCTCCTCTTCCTTTGCCTTCTTACTCCAAAAATCCAAGTATGCCACACCCTCCAAGAGTGCTCCAAGAAAAATCTGTCTCCAAGAATATGAGAGAGAGAGAGAGAATAATGAGAGAGCTCCAAAACTGAATAGACAAAAGGTTACCAACTGATCCTCATAAGCCTTTTTATGAATGAGGTCTCTATTTTCTTCATTTTCCATTATTTTCCTCCTCACATGCAACTTGTGAACTTTCACCTTCCTTTTCTCCTAATTTCCATTATTTTCATAAATAAATGTGCTAAAATGCCATTTTTCCTTTCCAAATCCTTAGCCATTAGCTTTGCCAATTTCCTTAGCCATTAATAACCAAATGAACACCCACACTATGATGTCTTTCCCAACATTCCGCTTGGAATAAGTGTCCCATCAACCATGATTATTATTTTGCCTTTACTAACTTTTATTACATGGAATTTTCACCACGAATGTTGCAACATTATTCTTAACTAAACTAAAGTTAGAACAATGGTGTCTTGTATTTGTCGAAAGAGTCAACCACATACCTAAGTGACTAGAAGTCCAGGAACACCTGACCTGGAGAGAAGGAGCCAAGAAATCATTAAGTACTGGAAGGATCCACAACACGTATAAAGGAGAAACTTTCAAAGTACTCTAGAGACTCACTATACCTATGAATTTCCACAAAAGCCAAATTATAAGTGGGCATTGGTAAAAAGGAAAAAACTCCTAATTAATGAAATCAATAAAATATTTAATACCCAATTTACTTAAAGAAGAATCTATGTCCAAGGACCAATGTCATTTCACTACACATATTAAAAAAATATGTTAAAATTGTTGTAAATAAAATGCTAAACTAAAAAAATTCAAGTAGGGATTAAAACCATATGAATGGAAAAAGATTCTGATATAAGGAGAATAGCCAAATACAACATTTATAACCATGGCCTTAATCAAAATATTTATGTCAAGGTTATCGATGGCTAAATAAGCCATGACATGTTAGAGTTTTGGTTTTGAAACCCCAAACTCAAAAAAAAAAAAAAAACCAAGAAATAACCAGATAATATAAGGTAAATATAAAGGGGTATAAGGAGCAAATGTATTCATGTAGGTTTGTAACCCTAAATAATAAATAAACTATGTATACGAAAATTTATGCCATGGAATGGCCTAACCATAAACGACCATCGAAAAAATAATTAAGCACAAGATTTAACAAGGGAAAAAACAAAATATATCATTTTGTCTAGGGTTCTAACATTCAAACCCTAATCTTGGGGACAGATATTATAGGAAGTTCAACAAGTTTGTATTATAAAGTGAGCATTATGATAAAATTTAGTGTTCAATATTTGTCCAAGAACTACAAAAGAATGTTTGGAGAATGAGCAAGCTTGTATGAAAGTGTTAAATTACAACCCCTTGAAGTACTATTTCATTACAAAGATTTAGACAACACGAAGGAAAAAAAAAAAATTAAGTGTATTTTTGGGGTCCATTACATTGCCACTCCTAATTTTCTATGACCTAAGAAAGAGAACAAATGGAGGTTGTGCGTTGACTCTAGACATATCAACAAAATTACAGTAAAGTATAGATATCCAGTACCTCATATGGATTCCATCTTAGACTGCTTGGTTGGTGCAAAAATATTCTTTAAGGTGGACTTAAGGAACAGTTTGCACAAGCTCAAGATCATAGAGGTGATGAATGGAAGACAATCTTCAAAACCTGATATGGATCGTATGAATGGTTAGTTATGATGTTTGCATTATCTAATGCTTCTACCACTTTTATGCAAACTATGAACTAGGTATCTAGACCCTACATCGGGAAATTTCTCATTATATATTTTCACAATAATTTTATTTTTAGCAAAAACCTAGAAGACATTTGAATCATTTAAAGATAATGTTTGATACAATTAGAGAAGAAAGATTGTTTGCGAATATTGGGAAGAGTGATTTTTATAGACACAAATTAGTTTTCCTTGGGAATATAATTTCTGCAAATGGAGTGAGTATGGACCCACAAAAGGTTAGAGCCATATTAGAATGACCTACCCCTCAAAGCATTACAGACATGAGGAGTTTACATGGGCAAGTTAACTTTTCAAGAAATTGATCAAAAGTTTCAGTGGGATAAGTGTTGCCTTAATTGATTGTACAAGGGGAAAGTCATTTTCATGGAATAAGGAAGCTGAAAGGAGTTTTGGAAATATCAAAAGAAAAGTGAATGGGGCCCCCATTCTAGCTCTACCATATTTTTATAATGTATTTACCATTGAATGCAATGCTTCAGTCGTTGTAATTAGGGGGGTCCTAATACAAGAAGGCCAACTAGTTTCCTTTTTTAGTGATAAATTAAATGATGCAAAATGAAGGTATGGAACCTATGATAAAGAACTATATGCAATTATTCAAACATTGAAATAATGGAGACACTACCTCTTACATCTTCAATTTATCCTATTAATTGTCAATCAAGCAGTGGAATATATAAATTCAGAAGCCAATATGTCCCATAATCTTGCTGAATGGGACTCTTTATGTAGAGTTATACATTTGTAGTGAGATATATAAGTTGGAAAAGATAGCGTTTTTTTTTTCTTGGGAAAAAAAAAAAAAAAAACAAAAAAAACAAAACAAAACAACAAACATATAAGTGAGAAAACTAATGTTGTAGCAAACGCTTTAAGTAGGAGACATCACCTACTTGTCACTATGACCAAAAAGTTTGTGGCATTAGAATAAATGAAGGGAGAATATGTTGCAGACCCCTATTTCAACCAAATAATTGAATCTCTTGATAGTCAAGTAAATGTAGGAAAAAGTCCTTCTGGAGATTATTTATTAGCTCATGAATTTCTGTTTAGAGGAATCCAACTTTTCATTCCTCAGGGATTGTGAAGGGAACAATTTAAGTGGATTGGGTGGTCATTTTGGTAGGGACAAAACCTACAACCTAGTAAGTGAGAAATATTTTTGGCCTAAGTTGAGGAAGAATGTCAGCATATTTGTTTCTTCGTGCAAAATTTTCCAAATTGCTAAGGGTGGATAACAAAACTCAGGATTGTATAAACCCTTGCCAGTACTAGAAGGGCCATGGATAGACATCTCCATGGACTTTGTTTTGGGGTTACCTCACACTCAAAGAGGAAATGACTTTGCTTTCGTGGTGGTGGAAAAATTCTCCAAAATGACCAACTTCATTCTTTCTAAGAAAAAAAATGATGAAAGAAAGGTGGTTGAATTATTCTTCGGGGAGATAGTGTGCCTACATGGACTGTCCAAATTCATCACTAGTGACTGAGATTCAAAATTTTTAGGCCATTTTTGGAAGATATTGTGGCGAAAGCTTGACAACAAATTACAACATATTTCAGCCTATCATCCTCAAATTAATGGACAAATAGAAGTATTGAACATAAGCTTGGGGAATCTGCTTTCGCGCTTGGTGTGAGAAAATCCAAGGCAATGGGACTTAATTTTGGCATAAACTGAATTTTCTTTCAATTTTAGCATTAAAAGGTCTATAGGTAATTATTCCTTTCAGGTTGTTTATAGAGATAACTCAGACACAATACTAAATCTAATTGATCTTCCCAAGGGAGAACGAGTTAGTCAAAATGTCAAAGATTTAGTAATGTATATGCATGATATGCAAGAGGTAGTGAGATAGAAATTACAAAACACAAATGTGGTGTACAACATAAAATCATATTTGCATTGGAGAGAAAATTTGTACTAAGAAGGTGAACAGGTTATGTTTCACAGGAGAGGTTCCCTAAAGGAACATACCACAAATTGAAATCAAAGAAGACAGGTCCATGAAAAACCCTCAAACGAATCAATAAAAATGTGTATCTAAGTTACCTTCATAGAGAATTTTACATTAGTCTCTTCTTTAATGTTACAAATATATATTACTATCATGCAAGGGTTGAAGAAACCACAAAGGAATAAGTGTTTAAAGAATGGAACAGGTAATTACCGCAAAAAAGGAAGGAATGTGTTGAGAAAGGGGTAGCCACCAAAGCTACTACCATAAGATCAAAAAATTGTAAGTTATATCTAGTAAAATGGCAAGGGTTTCCTGATTCACGGAACACTTGGATCATTGAAGAGGAACTCATTAGGTTTACTAAACTGGATTCCTTTGAGCCTAGAGGTTCATAATTTTAAAAAGAAGGGGAAGATGATGCACTGCGACTCCATAAATGTGTGGAGATTCATTGGATCCCCGCAAGTAGAGCTTAGTTTAGATTAGGGAATAAATCCTGAAAGTTAGGGGATTTGTCAAGGGGGAAAAGCGGTAGAACATTGTAACTTCTTTTGGGGCCGAAGCTAGGGGTTTTTTAAGGAAGACAACAAGGAAGAAAAGAGGATTTTATGGTCAGGCGATGGGCCTGTTTTTTTTTGGAGATCTGAAACACTTGGATCATTGAAGAGGAACTCATTAGGTTTACTAAATTGGGTTCCTTTGAACCTAAATGTTCATAATTTTAAAAAGAAGGGGAAGATGATGCATTGTGACTCCATAAATGTGTGGAGATTCATTGGATCCCCACAATTAGAGTTTACTTAGATTAGGGAATAAATCCTAAAAGTTAGGGGATTTGTCAAAGGGGCGAAAGCAATGGAACATTGTAGCTACTTTTGGGGCCGGAGCCAAGGGTTTTTTAAGGAAGAGGGGATGGGCTTTTTATGGTGAGGGGATGGGCTTGTTTCTGTAGGAGATCTGAATGTTTTTTTTTAGTATATTGTTAATTTCTTTGGGAGTCTACACTTATAGGTTGGAAAATTGCTAGTAAAACATAACTATTAGTAAACCTATGATCGTCTAGGCCTGTCCTCCTCTTTATAAACAAAGTCACAACTAAAAAGACTTGAACCTTAAATCTCTCAAATCTTTAAAATTTCACATTACTTCCATCACCAATTGAGTTACTCTATAAAACTTAACTAACTATCTTTTCACCCTATGATTAAATACCATTTTATTCTCCTCCATGCTATTAGCGGATAGTGAACATGGTGAATGATGATTAACATTTGCCACTCAATATAATTTCGTATTTCGATGACATGCTTCTAGTAACGGGAATGCAATTCAACTTTCGTGTTTTAATAATGGGCTACAGTTTCGATAACATGCTTCTAGTAACGGGAATCCAATTCCACTTTCGTGTTTTAATCATACACGTCTAGTAACGGAATCCAGATGATTAAGTCTATGTAGACATGACAGCAATTCCGCGTCTTCTGAATTATTTATTATGGTTTCGGCAATGTTTCCGAACCTTCTTTTGGAAGTACGATGAAGGCGGCGGTCAACCTTTTCGTCGGTAGCACAAGAGCGGTGATTTACAGTTTGTAAAGTCGTCGACTAATGTCCCTCCGCTATGAACTGAATACTGCAAGTCATTCGAACTCCATTTCCAAGTCTGGATTTTGCAAACTATAAACAACGGACCACGTTGTGCTTTCCAATACATCTAATCAATGAACGATCTCGTTTCGAAATTTCCCACCGTCGACGCCGCGTTACAAACGTTGAGCGACTGAGGTCATATTATATATATGTGTGAAACTCAGAGAGTGACACACAGCAGTTTAGTGATTCAGTGAAGTTAAAAGTAGACAAGTGCATTCGGCAATGGCCTTTAGGTTTAGGCTTACGGCTTTGGTTTTCTTTATCATATGTCTTATGTTCGTTAAAATTGAGAGCAATGAACAGCCGCACTCCATTTCTCTGAAATCTGCCTGCGACGCGACGCTGGATCCAAAATTCTGTGTTTCCACAATGTCGAGCCTGTTACCGGGATCGTTGCAGGCAACTTCCGCAGATCTCGCCAGGACGTCTATCAGGCTGAGCGTTATCGAAGCACAGAAAGTGTTTCAAATAATTTCTCGTCTTGGATGGGGGGCATTCAAGGGAATACAAATTGATGCTCTTGAAGATTGTATGCAGTTGAACGATATAACGTTGGACCACCTGAGCAAGTCCCAGACAAATGTTGCTGCTGATACTTTGAAATGGAGGCAGGCAGTTGACATTCAGACTTGGCTTAGCGCAGCTCTTACTAATCAGGCTACCTGCGTCGAAAGTCTCCAGGAGGCCAGTGGAACCCTGCAAAACATACTGAGTAAGAGTGTTCTTGATGTGTCACGAGTCGTGAGCAATTCTTTGGCTCTTGTCAAAAATATTCCTGTCATTGGCAAAGATTCCAATACGCCTCCTTTACACAGCCGACGCCTGTTCTCCAATCCAACGAGTCATGAGCGTCACAATCAAGTTGATGTAGATGATGAATTCCCTTCATGGTTGTCAGCTTCAGACAGAAGGAGACTTCTTCAGACCTCCGACGCCGCCGGCAATATTGTTACGGTGGCTCAGAACGGAAGTGGTAATTATACCACAATTACTGACGCGCTGAATGCTGCCCCAAACAATAGTTTAGATAGATATGTGATACATATTACAAAGGGAGTCTACCAGGAATATGTTGAGGTGCCCAAACACAAGATAAATATTATGTTGGTGGGAGATGGCATAAATGCCACTGTGATTACCGGCAATAGAAGCGTTGTGGACGGATGGACTACTTACCGCTCTGCAACAGTCGGTAAGCTGCTTTACTCGTTTCTTTTTGTGGTTAATTTGTTATTTTTCTTTTGTCAATGAAGGCCTCTTCGTAAGACCCTGGTAATCCAATTTTGAATTTCAATTTAGAACGCGGATCGGTTATTCTAATTTTGTTTCCACGAATCTATATCTTTCTTGTCTTGTCGCCCTCATACGGAAAATGATCGCTATTACAGCTGTAGTTGGGCAAGGATTTCTCGCTCGGGATATCACTTTCGAGAACACGGCAGGCCCAGAGAAGCATCAGGCTGTCGCTCTCCGCGTTGCCTCGGATCTATCAGCATTCTACCGCTGCAGCTTCAAAGGTTACCAAGACACTCTATACGCACACTCTCTTCGACAATTTTACAGGGAATGTGAGATTTACGGAACAGTTGATTTTATCTTCGGCAACGCAGCAGCTGTGTTCCAAAACTGCAATCTCCTGGCTAGGAAACCGATGGATAATCAAAAGAATTGTTTCACGGCTCAAGGAAGAGACGATCCAAATCAAAACACTGGAATCTCTATACAAAATTGCACCATCTCTGCTGCGCCTGATCTCGCTCCGGTGAAGAGCTCTTTCCAGACATTCTTGGGGAGGCCATGGAAAAATTACTCTCGCACAGTTTATATGAAGTCATATATGGATGATGTCGTCGATCCTGCAGGTTGGCTAGAATGGTCGGGGACTTTGGCTTGACCACGCTGTATTATGGCGAATATATGAATTCGGGAGCAGGAGCAGGAACTGCAGGGCGAGTTCAATGGCCTGGTTACCATACCATGAACATTTCTGATACTCAAAATTTCACTGTGGTTAATTTCATCGCTGGTGATGCCTGGATACAGGCAGTGCCCTTCAATACAGGCCTAGATTAAAAAACAAAAGTGACAAGGAAAGAGAGGGCTAAAGAGTCAGTATATATTCTTTTGTGTATTCGTGTCATTTACATAATTGTTTCGCCAAACCCCTTAATTACATTTATTCATTGCTAATGTAAGTGTAGCATTCGATTACAATGCACAATATGTAATCTACATTCTGGCCTTTAATGGGGCACAAATTCAAGTTTATTCATTCTTTCTTTACCTTGGCTGAGACCTTTTCGTGGCTTTCCCTGAAACGTGGTGGCAGCGGAAATGGAAACGACAATAACCGCTCCGTTACTCTGTTTATGGTGGTGGGCATGCTAAACGCCTGCTAACCGCGTTAGAATTTCGAATGGTTCTTGAGTTTAAGAAACGTCTGCTACTCGCTTACACTGGTGCCGTGTATCGTCAAATGATGAGAATAATATAGAATTTAGGTCCCAGGGTACTTTTGAAAATGTATATTGTGCGCTTCATGTTGGAATGTAATTTCAACTACAGTAACCTGCTATGCGATCTGATCACATATCGCACTTTCCCCTGTCACCCTTCGCTGCATCCTTGTATTGTCTTCGATGCGATATTTGCGATGCGATCGCAGATAGCAAGTTCTAAACGCGTTAAGCCCTTCGCTCCTTGTCTACTATGCGATGCGATCTTATCACAGATCGCGCCTTCTACCAAGTTGATCTCAGCCGTCTATACGTTTTGATCCAATGGCCATTATTTGTTCTTACCTTGTTCACGCCACCGCCATAAGTGTCTTTTCGCCATTTACCTATTTGTGTTCCCAAAGGAGAAGGAAGATCAAATCCAGCTCCTGGACATTGAATGCTCAGCTACAGCATTTAATCAATAGCATGGCCGAGAACAAGAAGGACGCGCCACGTACAGGTGCATTAAAAGGATTATGGATTTCTTACAGCAAAGCTGGCCGCAGAGCATTTATCAGTTATGAGCTTCCAACAGCCGACTTCATTTTTAAGGCATCACCGCTTGCTGCATTCAATACGCAGATAAGCTTTAGAAGATATTTTTTTTATTTTAACATATATAATGTGTAATGAACAGAAGTTGTCTCTAAGTAAGTAAGAGAGAAGTTGTAAAAGAATCTAAGAGTTTTTGTAATTATCTGTAAACGCACAGCAGTGTTAAGATAGTTGAAAACAGATTCTGGAACTGGATCGTTCCTGTTGTAACCCCTCTGAAGAGGAAGACTATTTTGTAACAGTTTTTCTTTTTATATGATTAAAGATCATGTATTGAAATCAGAGCGTTGTTCTGTGTGAAATTTCTCTTGTGTTTGAAATAAACAGAAATTTCCAACACTTCAGAATGTTCTCCATGTTTGTAGTAATTTTGAGAATTAAATATTATTGTATACATTGAGCGCCTCCTGATCTAGTGATTCAGGAAGTCGAGTTCAGATGTATGTAGTGTTCTATAACCTACATCTATTGTTAGATTAGTCGGGTTTTCTAAATTGAATGTGCGTTTCTACGTTCACATTGTAATATATTTAATGTCCGTTTCTACCGATTTTTTTATCGTTTGCTATTATATATCAGCAAGAAATTTATCGTTGAATTTTATGAATTTGTAATTTTTTTTGTGTGATAATCATCGTAGCTGTGCAACCGGTCCCATTCCAATGGAAAATCATAACGACTACGTGAATGTGACATTAAGAAGTAGTTATGGGCACATAATTTCAGTGGATAAACATGTGGCATAATTTCAAAAATATAATACAAATTGTGGGGCAAGACCAATTACCTCAACCGGTGATGCCTGTTACATTAGCAAAGCAAACACTGGAAAAAATGTTTGAATACATAGAGTATTATGTACGCAACGCTTTTCAAGCGCTCCATGTTATAAAGCAATGGGATCTGAATTTCATCACTTGGGAAAATAAATTTAGGGGTAGAGGAGCTCAAAAATCAGTTGCCGCAAAGTAGGTAAGGTCAACTTCAGTTGTAGAAAAGTAAATTTTTAGGTTGCTGGGAGGATATCGCAACTATACAGGGACTTAGTTAAACGGAAGAAATAACTCATTGCAAAAAGTAAAACAAAAGAGGGTTGCGGAAATTTAATTGTGAAGGCGCAACATAACATACTTTTGATTATAATATAAAACATAGGAAAATACATTGGCGTGCTAAATTGGAGGTTGTTGCCCCAAGTAAAACACAAAAGACTTACTGCGATTTACACTTCACTCAGTTGCGGAGTAAACAAAACTCTGTAAAACTAGTAAAACTAGTTTTCACGCGCCCACCAAAATTTTCCTCCACGATTTTCTCGCTCCCTAACTTACCCAACATGCCCAACATTACAAATGACATTTTCATCAATATTTATCGCAACATAAAAAATTGACGTTAATTACATGACAGAGAAAATATTTAATAGGCAACATGGGCGATTTTACATAGTAAATGATTTTAACTTGCAGGTGTTGTGGAGTGTAGGAAATGTTTGCCCATATCTAATTAATAAACTTCATTAAATGCTTTAACCTCTGTGATGTGTTGCGGAATGGTTCGCTCTGAACTTTTGTTCTGACTTATGTCATTCTGCAACCGTGTAGTGGTTGACTGGGCAAACATGATGGTTGTCAGTGTGTTTAAGGAGGTGGTTGGGATTATTATTTCCAACACTCCCCCTTAATCGCAACTGCCGCCATTGACAATTCCCAGACAATCTCTGAGATAAACAAAATTTTCACGTGTCAATGGCTTTGTGAAAATATCAACAAACTGTTCTTCTGACCTGCAGTGCTGCAACACAATTTCATCATTGTTAATCAACTCTCTAATAAAATGATATTTAGCATCAATATGCTTGGTCCTCTTGTGAAAGACCAAATTCTTTGACAATGCAATTGTGGATGTGTTATTGTAGAAAATAGTTGTCGCTCCCTCTTGGTTGCGACGAAGATCCCTCAACATCTTTCTCATCCAAACTGCCTAATGCGTTGCTACTGCTGCGGCGACATATTCAGCTTCTACTGTTGACAATGAAACTATTGGTTGCTTCTTGGATGCCCATGAAATGGCTCCAAAGCCCAAATGGAAAACATATCCTAACGTGTTCTTTCTGTCATCAACACTTCCTGCCCAATCATTATCAGTGTAACCAACCAACCTGAAATCATCTATTGTGGTGTACAAAATGCCATACTGTTTTGTCCCATTGACATACCTTAGAATTATTTTCACTGTTTGCCAATGTGTCTCCTTGGGTGTCTCCATGAACCTTGACACCAAACTCACTGCACACATTATATCAGGCCTAGTGGCGGTCAAATACACCAGGCTTCCTATCATACTTTTGTATAATGTCGGATTGACATTGCTGCTGCAATATTCTTTGTTCAACTTCAACCCCATGACAGTTGGAGTTGGTGCGAGATTGCTGTTCTACATTTTAAGCCTCTCTAAAATGTTTGCCACATACTTTGTTTGAGAGATAAAAATTCCATTTTCTGTTTGCTTCACTTCTATACCCAAAAAATATCTTAACAACCCCAAGTCAGTCATTTCAAATTCATTCTTCATGACTTGTTTGAAATCAACGATGAGGAAATCATCACTGCCTGTAAAAATTAAATCATCTACATATAAGACAACAATGAGAATCTTACCATCATTCTCTTTGATGTAGAGGGTAGGCTCTCTGTCACACTTGTCGAAACCATTGTCCAACAAGTAGGCATCTATCCTGCTGTACCATGCACACGGTGCTTGCTTTAGCCCATAAAGAGCTTTCCTCAACCGATACACTTTGTCTTCTTGGCCTTCTACCTCATAACCAGGCGGTTGCACAACATACACTTCCTCTTTCAACACTCCATTCAAGAACGTTGATTTTACATCCATTTGATACACTTTCCATTTATGTTGCGCGACAATCGCCACAACTGTACGCACCGTCTCCATCCTCGTGACTGGTGCGAACTTCTCCTCATAATCTCTTCCATGTTTTTGCTTGTATCCTTTGACAACGAGCCATGCCTTGTGCCTTTCAATCTTCCCATCAACATTGCTCTTGGTCTTATAGACCCACTTCACTCCAATGACTTGTTTTCCTTATGGAAGGTTCACTAACTCCCATGTGTCGTTCCTTTCTATTGCTTCTATTTCTTCCTCCATTGCTGCAACCCATTTTTCTTCTTTGACTGCATCTTCAGAATAGATTGGGTCATCTACATGAAAAAATAATGCAAATAAGGAATTCAAACTAGCGTTGTTGTCAACTTCATCTTTCTCATAGATCTCATTTAAATTTATGAATTTTGGTCTTCTTATGCTTGCTGAAGATGGGCTTGACATATCACTTGGTGTTGCGCTTTGTGGCATTCTTGGAGAAGCACTTGCTTGACTACGTGACGTTGTCCTATTATTTGTTGATGGTGTTGTTTGCTGCGTGTTTTGTTGAGCTTGAATAGGAGTATAAGGAGTCACTGTTGAGGAATTGCTTGCTGCTGTAAACTCCTCTTTGTCCACATGTGGTATACATGCTTTCACATTGATTGTCTTCTCTAAACTTCCATCCCATGCTTCTTTTTCGATGAACTGCACATCTCTGCTGATTATAACCTTCTTGGTTGATGGATTGTAGAGCTTGTATGCCTTGGATTCATCACTGTATCCACAAATATACATTTCTCCCCCTTGCTGTCCAACTTCTTCCTCAACTCATCCGGGACATGTGCATATGCCACACAACCAAAAACTCTCATGTGAGTGACACTATGCTTTTTTCCACTCCATGCCTCTTCAGGAACCATGTTCTGGACGCTTTTGGTTGGACATCTATTTAAGATATATGCTGCACATGCGACAGCTTCAGCCCAATAATCATTTGGAAAATGCTTTGTGTTCAACATACTCCTTGCCATTTTCATAATGGTCCTATTCTTCCTTTCTGCCACACCGTTTTGCTGCGGTGTATATCTTGTTGTAAATTGCTTGTGAATTCCACGTTCCCTGCAAAATTGAAGGAAGTCATTTGAGATGTATTCTCCACCTCTGTCAGTCCTAAGGACTTTGATGTAGTGTCCACTTTGCTTCTCAACAAGAGCCTTGTATTGGCGAAAGCGCTCAAACACTTCACTTTTTTGTTTTAGGAGATAGACCCATGTCTTCCTTGTGTAGTCATCTATGAAGGTCAATACATAGTGGCTGCCACCAATTGATGGTGTCTGCATTGGTCCACATAAATCTGAGTGGACAATATCCAAAGGTGTCATTACCCTTACTGACTTACCTGCTGGAAATGTCTCTCTATGTTGCTTGCCCAAGATACATCCTTCACATAGGTTGTTCAGTTTTTCTATGAGTGGAAAACCCTTCACCATGTCTTTCCTATGTAGCAAATTCAAACCTCCAAAGTTGAGATGTCCAAATCTCAAATGCCATAACCAGTTTTCATCTTTGACCTCTGTTTGATAGTTCACTTGTGTGACAACTGCCTCTTTTCTTCCATCTTCTTGTGAGTCCATTGATAGTTGTCCTTTTGCACCTTCTTTCAAATCTGATCTTATCTTTAGGGGAAACATTATATTGTTTGTCATATGAACATTTGCAATTAGTTGTCTGCTTGGAGGCCTATCCAAAATTGTGCACTCATCATTTTTGAAAAAGACATTGTAGCCCTTTTGCATGAGCTGTCCAATGCTTATGAGGTTATGCTTCAGACCAGGGACAAAGTAAACATTTGAGATGTACTTTTTCTCCCCCTTCTTTGTTAGGATATTAACTCTTCCTTTCCCCATGACAGAGACTTTTTATCAGTCCCTAATGTCACTTCAGATTTCACACTTTTATCTAGATTGGAAAACATTTCTATGTTCCCTGACATGTGGTTGTTACACCCTGAATCTAGATACCATATATCACTTTGTTTTTCTTGTGCTACATTACAAGCTAAAAACATGCTATCATGGTTCTTATTTTCTTTTGTGAAATTTACACTTGGCTTGTTACTAATGTCATATTGCTTCTTTCTACATTCATTTGCATAATGACCATACTTCTTACAATAATGACATTGAACTTGAGATTTATCATACCTCTGACTTTGTGCTTGATTTTGGCTTGGGCCTTGACTTAGATTTTGATTGTTGCCCCTTCCACTTGAGCTTGAAGGGCTGCTTCTTCCACCTCTGTGTGGGCTTCTTTCTCTTCCTCTAGTATATGATCTTCCTCTCCCTCGACCTTGACCAAATGATACTTGTGTGTTGAAGGCATACTCCAATGAGGAGCTTGCTACTCTATTCAATCTATGTTCATGAGAAATTAGTGATGCATTGAGCTCATCCACTAAAGACTGTGAGAGATCCTTTGTCTCTTCTATGGCCACAACAATAGCCTCAAACCTTGTTGGCAAACTTCTCAAGACTATCTCAACTATTCTTATTTCCTCAAGTGTCTCACCATGGGACCTGATTTGAGTAACCAGCCCGCTTACATGTGTAAAAGACGAGTCTATATTATTAGACTCTTTCATACAAAGTGTTTCAAAATCTCTCCTTAACATTTGCAGCTTTGTTGTCTTGACTTTTGCCATGCCTTGGTAGGCTGTCTGGAGGGTGTCCCATGCTTGCTTGGACTTCGTTGTTGCTGCAACCCTTGGGAAAATACTTTCATGAACTGCTTGGAAAATATAGAACAGGGATTTTGAATCCTTCTTCTTGTTGTCCCTTAACAGATCTCTTTCTGCGTGAGACAAGGCATTGTATGCTACTGCATTTGCTGGCTCTTGAAACCCATTTTCCACCAAATCCCAAATATCTTGAGACGAGAACAGAGTCTTCATTGTAATAGCCCAATAATCACAATTTTTGCCATTAAATTGATGTAGCTGAGGATTAGTCAAGATTGTGCTTGATGTTGACATTTCTGAGTGTAAAAAAAAAAACTTTCTACCTGCTGGTAAATATGCTTCACAAATTCTTCCCTCAAAAATGAATTTCTTAAACTGCTAGTAAAAACACTTGTTTTTACACTAACAATATTTAACCCGCTCTGATACCATGTTAGAAAAATAAATTTAGGGGGCAGAGGAGCTCAAAAATCAGTTGCGAAAAAGTAGGCAAGGTCAACTTCAGTTGTGGAAAGGTAAATATTCAGGTTGCGGGGAGGATATCACAACCACACAGGGACTTAATTACACGCAAGAAATAACTCACAGCAAAATAGAGTAAAACAAAGGAGGGTTGCGGAAATTTACTTGTGAAGGCTTAAGACCACATCGCAACATAACATACTTTTGATTATAATATAAAACATAGGAAAATACATTGGCATGATAAATTGGAGGCTGCTTCTCCAAGTAAAACACAAAAGACTTACTACAATTTACACTTCACTCGGTTGCGGAGTAAACTTCTGTAAAACTACGTAAAACTAGTTTTCACGTGCCCACCAAAATTTCCTCCATGATTTTTTACTCACTACCTCACAGACTCTCGCTCCCTAACTTTCCCAACATGCCCAACATTACAAATGACATTTTCATCCGTATTAATCGCAACATAAAAATTTGACATTAATTACATGACAGAGAAAATATTTAATACACAACATGGGTGATTTTACATAGTAAATGATTTTTTGAACTTGCAGGTGTTGTGGAGTGTGGGCAACAGTCGCGGAATGAATGTTTGCCCATATCTAATTAATAAACTTCATTAAATGCTTTAACCTCTGTGATGTGTTGCAGAATGGTCCGCTCTGAACTTCTGTTCTGACTTCTGTCATTCTGCCTGCAAACAAAATCGCAACCGTGTAGTGGTTGACTGGGAAAACATGATGGTTGTCAGTGTGTTTAAGGCAGTGGTTGGGATTATTATTTCCAACAGATAATGATATGTTGTTGCATCTATTGAAGGTAAATATTGTTTTCTCATACGATTTTTTTCTTTGTTTTAGATGTACTGGCATTGGCATTGGCATTGGCATTGGCATTGGCATTTGCATTTGCATTTGCATTGCAGGTGCCCAATGTTATCTCAGATTTAATTGAACCATTTTATTACAGTTGAAACATAAAATGTTGTTTGTTTATATGTTCGTAAAATATGATGTCCATATCTGTATTTTGTCTTTTTTTAAGATGCACAGGCATTTGCATTGCATGTGCCCAGTGTTATCTCATATTTAACTGAACCATTTTATTACGGTTGAACACAAAATGTTTTTTTTTTTTTTTTATGTTCATAAAATCTAATGTCCATATCTCTATTTGCAATGCAGACAAAAAATTGGCTAGGTGTAGATAGTCTTTTGGATTTGGCAGTTGAAGGATTAGCAAGGAATTCTTGTCCATGCTAAGAGATTGTTACAGAAAACCGGATCATTTAGTAATACCTCAGAGGATGGGTGCCGATGGATATGTCAGTACTTTAGGCATTAATTACTCATTCACATTCCCCATTTAGGTCTTAGATATCTCAATCACTTATAACAATCAATTAGGCATTCACAATGCAAGATTATAATCTTAATTGTAAATAAGTTACAAAGTATATGCATTTATTATAATATTTTTTTGGATCATTCTAATATTTTTTCCAATTTGCATGTTATCTATTTATATATTGAAATTGTGCATATAGATAAAGCAAGAAATTGAAATTGAAGTTGTACATATCTTTAATTTTTATTTGCATAAGAGATTTATCAAAATCAATGAAGTTCATTAATGGAGTCATTTAAATCTTCCTAACACTCAAGCTTGTGCAATCATAAAAGTACCATTTATTCTTATGTAAAGCATATTACAAACCCTTGGGTTTAATATTAATACTAAAACAAGACAAGACAATATTGTATGTTGTATGTGTAATTTTATTTGCTTATGTGATTTATCAAAATCAATGAAACTTATTAATGGATATAATTTAACCTAAATAGGTTTTAAAAGATTAAAATCTAATCCATTTGCAAGAATTCAAATCAAAGAAAAAATAAATTTTCAAATTTTTAAAAGGAAGAAAAACTTACAAGTTTTGAAGTCTTTTTTTAGTCATACACACAAATTTTATAACCAAATTTATTTCTCAACATAAACTTAAGGACCAAAAGGTCTAGCAATTAGTTTTCTGAAGGCTACATGGGTGTGATTGATAATAATTCCCTTGTGGTGGACGTGGATTTTCCTAAAGTGGCAAGCCATATGGTATGCCCCCAACCTGAGGGAGGTAAGAAGTAAACTGGTTACCCCCATAATAGAGGTTGCCTCCAATAGATATTGATGGTTGAGTTGGAAGGCCTCAAGGAGATGCAGCAGGCCTAGGATATGGGACACCTCTTTCCACATAAGGTAGGTTAGGCGTAGGACTACCACATTTTACGATAATGGGACTAACATTAATAGGATAACCACCAACATGAATAAAATCAATAAAAGAAAGACCTCATTGTACCATGGGTTGAGTGCGTGCAGGAATGCCCCTAGCTATCGAATAAGTACCAAAAATGTTACCCCTGCCTTGTGGTAAAGGTGGGATTGAACTTAGAAGTGGATTCCATAATGAACTGTTCATGCTGAAAGGAGTGTTAGTCGAAGGTCCAGGAGCCAAAACAAAAGGATAAGGGTTGGCAGGAGGCACTCATTGCAACCCACCACCCACAGTTGGTGTAACTAAGGTTCCTAGATTAGACATAGTTTGGACAATGGGATAACCGAAAAATGGTGTAGAAGCTAAAACAAGTGGGGTATACAATGGTGGAACAAAAGTGTCCACAAATACCATGACTCACGAGTAGTCATTAGGATATTTGGAGTGGAAAAAAATGAAGAAATTGTAGGGAAAGGTGCTACCTGGATCGAAACAGGCCCAAGAGGATCTATCAGGGGAGGATTAAAAGGAGGTACTAGACCTTTAGTAAAAGCGTTTTCGGGTAGAGTTGACATTGGGTCAGTGTGTAATGATTCATAATTAAAAACTGGAGACCAACTCCCCTGAGTAAAAGGAGAATCTGATTCACTCAAAAATTCCTCCACATAAGGTTGAGGAGGACCTTGCAATCATCAAGACTGATGACGAGATCCGGTGGAAGCTACGGTGATGTGAGTGAAGCAGGATTTTCTCTCTTTAACAAAACTAGTTTATTTTTACAACCTTGGGGAGTTGACTTCCACAACCTAACCCAAGACCCTAACCTATGCTAATGTGTGTTTTTTTAAAATAAAGAGTTACTAATTGATTCTATTACATTGCTTTTAAAGGAACTTTATTAGTGTCTTCAAAAGGGTGTTGACATATGAAGTTTGTGAGACCTCACTGAAACCATGCCAAAACAATATTGTTCAATTAAATTTTGAAGAAACATAGTTTCTACATGGAGAGAGTGCTAATGTATTTTCCAAAACAAACAACCCTAATGCATCTTCTAATATATCTCAGTACATGAAGACATTCACAACTCAGAATAAACAACTCATCATGGGGGTAACTAGTTTACTTCTTAACTCGTCACAAATATTTTTTTTCTTTTATTTTCAAGTAATGCAATTAAACTACTCTGTTGGGCATGGAATCCCCCCAAGGCATGTTTTGTGGCTCAAATCCCAAGTTTTGACCGAATCTTGTTGTAAATCTCTGTGAATTGTAGGCTTGGGGCGTGAAAGTATGATAGAGTCACAGGGATGTCCACCTTAGTGTTGTAATGTAATGTCGGCTGGCTAGACCTACCCATAGTCTGCGGACCATGGGATTGTATAAATAAAGCGAGGTTCTAAGTGTAGAAGGAAGAAGGAGAAAAAAGTCTAAGTGATTAAGTCGCAAGTTGAAGTGTGTCTTTGGGTCGTAGAGTAGGAGAAGGCTCTGCAGCTAAGTGCGTAGAGGCCTAATAGTCCGCAGCTGAGTGCACAAGGCGAAGTTGAGTCTGTAACCGAGGAAGGAATTAATAAAGAGAAGTTTTGTTATAATTCTGTGTATTTGTTCTTGGGTTAATGAATGATTGATATAATTTGCAAATATATTGTTTATTTACTGCGCGCACCTGTATGAATGGTTTATATTGTTAAGTATACTTAAAGCACTCAAGTAGGCAAAGATAATTAACTAACATTGGAATACCAGTAAGGTCTTGGGTAATAATGCAGAATGCGGCGTTCAACCCCTGGGTAGGGCTACGCGAAGGCAGTATATCAGGCTGTGAAGTATGGGAAAGTGCGTGAAGCAACTTGCGCGCAGGGTCAAACTGCGAACCAGTTGAACTCCTTAGACATCTCTAGGGTGCGGAAACCTAGTTCTAGCACCCTCCCATACTACTTCGGGTGAGACCTTAGTCCACGCTCCGCGGACTTTTGCCAAAAGTGCCAGTAGTACCCGGATTTGTTTGGCTAACTTAGCTCTGAACCTGGGTCAGACCCTAATAAGCCAACATACCCTTTTAAAAGAAATTTGCATGTAAATGGCTAAAAGGATCAGAGTTCAGACAAAATGGACCTCAGAACCAGCAAACAAGCAAAAGCCAAAACAATGAAATCCACATGTAGGGTGCATAATAAGGTTTTCAAGGAACTAACGTGGGTCTCTAGGTTATACAATGTGTTAACAGTTGGGGTCCCGCTCTATACAAAAAGGGAACTTGGGTTAACACAAACTAGAAGGCACTAGTTGTTAAAATGTAACTAGTGTTGGTCTTCATAATTCTTCTTGAGTCATGACTTGATATAATTATTGATGTACTTGTCAAAAGAAAAGAAAATAAAAATTGTTTGTGAAAGAACAATTATTTTATTGAAATGGGTTTCTTTCCTGTTATGTTGTGGTTCGAGGTCAAAGCACCCATTGTGTTCTCCAGGGGTCTTATTATCAAGTCAAGAGTCAAGGTCATGATGTACTAGCCCTTGGAGGGCCCATGTAACAAGAAGGAAAATTATTTAATGTAATATGTCATGTCTAGAAGCCTCCAAGTGATGAGGCATCCAACCCTATTCAGGTCGGCCTAGAGAGGCCTAATTCGTTCTCATGGAGGCCTATAAAAGGATGAACATCACCTCATTTGATACACACATCGAACAACAAGTTATCTATGATCCTAACGAAGAAAAGAGAGGTCTGATCCAGTGAAATTGTGTGGGAATGAGATAGAATTCTTGGGAGGCCAACAAATCTATCGAAGGATACAAAATCTTCTCTTTGTTACTCGCACATGCAAGTTTAAAGGAAGAACTAGGGTTTCCTCATTCTAGATTTTGCAAAGATATCTTTTGGGTTTTGGCTAGCTCATCACTTGGGGTTTGGTCAAGGTTAAGGTCAAGGTCTTGGAAGTCTTCATTGAAATTCTATAAGAAGATATTTTTGTGGGTTTTCCTCTCTAGGAGAGGTTTTGGCCTTGGCTAACAGCCTACATCTAGTGTTCTTGTGTTTGGATTGTGATCTTCTTATTGGCATTTGTCTTGATGATCAAACATAAAAAAATGATAATAATAATATCACAAGAAATGTCATGGATAGAAGATAAATAAAGTTCAAAATAACCCTAACTATTATGCCCTAGATTTCTCAACATGGTATCAGAGCTAGGGCTTTGAACAATGGGCAGAAAGAAGATCAGTTTTGATTTAATTTTACCGCAAGAAGATCAATTTCCTTAAGCCAAAATTGTGAAGGAAAGTAGAAGAAGTTCGAGGTAGTTTTTCAAGCCCTAATTGCAGCCATTCTCAAGGCTAGTGACCCTTCATTGTTAGCCAACTTTTCGTACCCTACGAACCCTGCAAATGGAATTCATTCTCATTAAGATATTCTTCCTCTCAGGTATGAAAATTATTTTCATCTTCCTAAATGATTTAAATCTTATATCATAAAGAAACATATAAGACTGTAGCTCAGAAGAATTTGAGAACCAAAGATACAGGAAGAGACTGCAAATAAATTAGTACCAAAAATACAAGTTATGATTTACACAACTAGATCATAATACTCACATTGTCTTTCATCCCTTAACAATAACTTTTATGGAATTAAATATAGTTATTTATCTAGAATATAGTGATATATTAATCCAACAAAATGTTTACATTAAATGAAGCCATTCAAGATGTCATAAGAAAACATAATGTTTCTTGGCTCTTTAAAATTTAAACAAACATATATATCTGATACAGGTTGCACAAATCACTCATAAGATATAAAAGGAATTTCTAAATAGAAAATAAATAAATTATTTCCAGGTTCATCAAACTCACCTTGGAGCTATCCACACTTTCCACCATATACAAGTTGGGTACACCAACTTCCATTAGAATGTTGAATATACAACAAAATGCATGAGCATAACATCCATACTAGAATTCAACAAAAAGTAAAGAATTCATCATAAGACAACAAATCTCAGATGTTGCATGCATATGCAACATAAATTCTTCTTCTCACACCTTAATAGAATAAGATTAATAATGGCCATAGAAGGCACCCAATTTTCAAGAGAATAAACAATAAATGTAGATGATGTGAAAAAAATTATCAGGTGCTCAATAATGTTAAAGTATATAGTGTTAGATTCTATAATGCCTAATGTTCCAAAGTTCTAGTATAAGAAAATATGTGTGCATAACGAGAACTTGGTGTTTAAAATATTCAGGGTTAAGATGGATCTATGCATTTTTTTTTCTTTTTTTTCTTTTTTCTTTTTAACATTTCACATATGAATTCAATTTTTTTCCACACGTGTGACGCATATCATCTAACTAGACCACAAGAGCACCTCATTTATCTAGGCACAATTATGGTTAAAGGGTCAGTCTTGAATTTAACCATTTTTTTCCACCCATTCCTTTTTTCCTTTTAACATTTGACATCTAACATTAAATTTTTTCCTTTTAATATTTTATATCTGACATCAATTTTTTCCATTTTATTTTACTAATGTGATGGACATACATACAAATGTTACACATCTCATCCAACTGGGATGTAAGATCACCTCACTTCTCTAGGTGCAATTATGGTTGAAGGTTCCATCCACAATTTATTAAAGGAATATCTTATACATCGCTCAAGGTAGTTGTAGGTTGCACTATAAATATTTCACCTTTGTAATGAAATTTTCATGGAAGTATGAGAGATTATAGAATAGGAGTTTCATGTGATGATTTTATACACATCTTAAGTTTCTGGGCATATTTTATTTCCGCGTATCAGAGAATAACAGGTTGTCACACAAAAATCATGTCCTCCTAGCTATAGCAAGCACCTTCCATAATTTGAGGGGAAGCCTTTTTCTATTGTCGAACATGTCTTGGCATTTATTAAGCATATCTGGGACTTGATGGAAAGACGTGAAGATTCCATGATAAGGTTATTTATTCTTTCATTGGGACAAGGGAATGTTGGATAGTTGAAGCATTCTTGCAGCCCAAAGAGCATACATTCTCTCAAAGCTCTAGTTGAAATCTTCCTCAAGCATTGCCATCCAAGGTTCAGAAATTTGATGGTACATATCAAGAGTTGTTGACAACCCTACAAGAGGAAGGCCTCCTTGGTCTTTTTAAAGACAATGATAACATTGTTGGGGATGAAAGTGGAGCATCTATGGAAAAGGGATTGTTCTCAGAATTTGAATATGAAAACACTAGATATTTGTAACACGAACAACCTTGTGGCAACAATGACAAGAAGGAGGGCCATTTTAGCATATAAAGTGATTGTTGAACACATAAATGAGTACCACAATGAAAACTATGATGGAATTATTACACCACCATCAAATGATACATGTGTCATTCTTTCTGGTGAGGATCGACATCAGGTAGGTGATGTTTTTATTGTCTGCCCCATAGGAAACAGTGTTGCAGATCCAGAAGAAGAAACTAGTAGCAGTTTTGAGATGAATTTGGCACATGATTTATGCTCAAAACAAAAAATGAGAACAATCCCTTCTCTTATGGCTTATGTACATGATAATCATAATAATGAAAACATAAGCCTTGATAATGATCCTCTCATCAGTATGGATCAATCATCTGACCATACACTACTTGGATGGACCACCGAAATTGGTGATCATGAAGAAGAGGGGAATTCTGATGCTGAGCCCTTCACAAGCATCTATCGGGAGGGTTTTAAGGCTGTGTCATGTTATAACAGTGTTGGACTAACCTCCCTATACTTGTCAGAGGAATTGAGGATAGAATATCCCTCCGAGGATAACAGACTTTGCTCCAAATACGACAACAATAAGGATATTTCCCTAAACATTGGCATTTTTGATATTGAGTATCAACATTACACAAGTTATGAAAACGTGAATGATGAAAATTTTGCTCTAGAGGAACAAAAGTATTTATATTTTGCACATCAATTTCCGCAAGTCTTAGACAATGGAAAGCATAAATCAGTAGAGTCCTCTTATCTCTACAATCAAGATCGCAAAACTTCTTTAGTAGAGCAAAGGAATAAGGAGCATATTTGTGAAGAGTCAAAGGAATTATCTATCAGCATAATAGAAGCCACACCTCTTTACATTGGAGCAAAAAAAAACGGTGCCCACTAGGTTTGCATCTTCCAAATCACTGAATTTATGAACATCTACACAAACTTTGGTATGCACATTACTAATCGGTGAAATTATTAAGAATGAACTGTTCTAGTTTTGCAAGGCACTTAAGGCCCTCCTATTGGAAACTATATCAATCCTAGAAAGGAGTAAAACCCTCTGTCTATAGTTTGAAATTTGTGTATGGTTCTGTGCATAAGCCCTAGAAGGACAATATCCAAAAAATCCACTCCTATGCATTAGTTGAAGGGCAATGTTGGGAACCAATCCTATTTTGAGACCATTGTCAAAGGTTACTAAAGTTTTGAAGTTCAAGCTACATGAAGAAAGTTCTAAGCATGTTTTGCAAAGTCAAAATCAAAATTTAAGAAGTTGAAATTCTGAAGTCTCAAGTCTATCAATTTTTCTTAAAAGAAGTCGAAATTGTGAGAATGTTTGTGAAGGAGACAAGAGAATTATTTAAGGATATACCTGTATATTATAGATATGTGCTAGAAAACAATTTGAATCAACTCCTAATACCACTTGTTGCAATCCACAAGCCGACTCCTCACCTCTTCTTTTGTTTTTGTTAGGTGTTAGTAGAACTCGTCATTTTGTAAATCCTTGATCACGAAGGTTACAATAGCTAGACACAACACATTAATTTTGGGTTATGGACTCCCTCCAAAATGAGAATGAGAGAGTAGTTGGGTGGGTGGAAACGAGGTGTCTTAGTTGTTGTGTTTCTTGGTTGTAGAAGCAAGAAAAATAGGCTCAAAGATTCGAACGAAAGGAGTAGGTCTATCTCAAGATGGAAAGGTAGAAAGGCAGTCTTGTAGGCAAAACTTGCTCAAGTTGGAAAGGCAAAAAGGTGGACTTGCCCGTGTCTTGATCAAGCTAGAAATTCAGAAAGGCTTAGGGTTCAAACTTAGAAATGAAAAAAGGCTTAGGGCTGCAGAGAGGCTCGACTACAAAATGTGACCGTTCCCACTCACCTTTCCCACTCTTTCCCTCCGTGGGTGACATGTAGCTACGCTGCTCCCGACATTCTCTAAAAATATGGTGTATTTTTCCCTCCGCTTGGCCAAAAAATTTGGGTAAGCAATACCTTAGGTTATATATATTATTGTATGGTATATTAAAATCCTTTAGGCCCTCATTATAAACCCAATATATTATTTTGTGATTTTTCCATTTTTAATGCCCCAATATGAACTCACGTGATATAATATTGGTTTGTGAGTGATGCCCCTGTGCATAGGTAAATGGGAATGAAATCAACCTCTAATCACTGTATTCAAAGAAATTATATTTAGTGGTAGAGTTCATTAGGAATTTCATGATGAAAATAAGAAAATCATCATTGTATCTTTAAATTCACAAATTTGTCCACTAACCATAACTACAGAGGTCAATTGCAATGGAGAATATACAAAAATTAAGAGGTATTTGGTATTAATAAATCATGTACTTGTATCCTAAGAGGAATTAGTCAAGGCTAGGAGGAAAAAATCAAGCTTCAAGGATAATTTTGGTCAAGCTTGGAGGGCTTTTACACGGTGCTACAAGATGCTACATGATTTCCCTGTTTTGTTACAAGATTAGATCCATGAGAATTCTGAGGGTCAAAAAGGTGATATAAAGGTGGTAAATGGTAGTGAAATGTAGGAGAAGGTTGTATGTTTCCCTTTCCAATCTTATTACTCTTCAAGGGCCCATCTTGCACAAGTATCAATGCACACAATGGCTTTCAACCAACCCGAAATGTACTCTCAATGAACAATGTTTTGAATGAGTTGTTGAGGTAAAAATAAGGATATGTTGGTATAATAGGGAGCATAAATGATAATTCGGACCGTGCAAATCAATAGTAGCACCTACAGACCACAATTTTTTTTTATGATTTTTATTCTTGAAAAGACTAAATACCTAGTCTGCCAACTAGTCTATCCTCTGAGTTATCTCACCAATGACCAAGAAAATCGAATTCAAATGAGATGGGGTAATTTTTTTTATTAATAAGGATGTCATAGGACTCTGATCCTCGTGGAATCACTCTAAAATACCATTTTTAATGTGTGTTAAAAAATATCAGAAAACTACTACTCCAAAAACTATAAATTCAAGAATCAATGAGTAAGTTAACCTACCAAAGGCCTAACCTAATAAAGTGAAAATTTTATGGGATAGATTCTTTTATTAACTTGAATTTTTTTAGACTTCTAGAAATTTTAGATTTGTGAACTAGTAAACCAATCCAAGTAGCTCAATGATGAATATGATTTTTCAAAGTTGTTCTAAGGATGCATCATTCTTGTTACTCTATAAATAACCTTCAAAAAAGCCCACTTCAATCATTTAACCAATATGACCTACAACAAAAAAAAACATGAATAATATATGTAGAAATAAGAGATGCAAATGAAAAAGACATTCAAAGGAAATAAAGAAATTGTACAACAAAGCTCTAAGGCTCCTGGGATTGACATGCCCAAGGATACTTAGAGTCCTATAAAGGAAACCAAGATTTAGAAACTAAAAATGGCACCAAACTTCATTATTTGAATCAATCCAAGCACATTCCTGCTAGAAATTGAAGTGGAGCTAATAAATAACAAGTTTCTCCACAAGAAGACTAAGAAATATATGCCCCTAGAGGAAAATTCAAATTCGTACTTATGCAAATATATGGGGAAGAATACTCCTTGAAAGGAGGAAGATTTCCCCTCCAAAATCGCTCAAAAAGTCGATCTAGTTCCCAACACTAGGAATATTCATTAAATGATAGGGAACACTTTCCTAGATTTTCTCAATCAGTGGAGCTATAGAATTTGTCAATAATTTCATGATATCTAGTTCATTTACTATCAAACCTTGGTCCATTTCATAGTAGAGAGAAAGTCCCTATATTATCTCATTCAAAATTTACTCAATATTCTATAAAATAAATAAATAATATTAGGCACATAATATGCACTTACCTCTAAACCTTCCTAAGAATGTATTAAAGCTAAAAAACATTATCACATGTAGAAGGAGATATCTAATATAGCCTTTATGTGCCTAAGAAATGTTAGATGGTACTTAATTTGTGTCTAATTTGGAGGCCCATCAGAAGGACCCTTTTTTAAGATTATGTTTGTAGTTATTAACTACCTCCTCCATTGTCCATTAGGTTGCAGGTATTTTCTTAATCATTAATGAGATCCACTTGCCCTAGTTTCCTAAGAAAATGTCTTGACTTCCTGGTAGAATTATTGATCAATAATATTTTTTATAATCAAATAATATGATCCTCGGATTATATGCCTAGGTCTTACATCATCCAAGGGTTAATAAATTCCACCACTATATTGCATTCTATAGTTCTCTCTTTAGCCACTTATAGCCTCAGCATTGTTTTCCAAATTTTTACTAATAACTTAACAAAATATATTTACATATATTAACTATTAGTAACACAATATTGATAAACTAGTTCCACTTAAGTCATAAAGTTTGAACATCAACACACTTGACATATACAATATTCACAAATAAAAGCTAAATCAAGGTATATTACATCCTCCCACACTTGATTTTGACACCATCCTATTTTTTTCTCTAGACTTCCACCCAGTCTCAAAATAAGGATGGATATGATTCTTTAAAATCATCTTCCATTTCTCAATTTTCCTTCTCCAAGCTAAAGTGTTTCCATTGAACTTTGACTTGGGATATGCCTCTATTATGAATTCCCTTTGATCTAGTATGTGTATAGGTTATGCTAGGAACTCTCCCTTTGATTCTACCTATACAATATTCCAATCAATTATGCTAGCTCGATCATGAATATAATTTTTCAATAAAGACACATGAAACACATCATGAACTTTTATGCTTGTTAGAAGAGAAAGCTGATAGGAAATTGGAGTGATCCTTGCTAACTCTTCAAAGGGTTCACAATATATGGGTGACAGCTAAGCACAACTACCAAGTCTAATAGTACTTTTTTTAGGTTTCACTTTCAAATAAATGTGATCACTAATATTAAACTATTTGTGAACTCTCTTTAAATTTGCATAGCTTTTCTATCGATCTTGAGCTACCTTCAAATTTTATTTCACCTGTTTAACTATTTCCTCCCTTTCATTCAACATATATGGTCCTAATACCAACCCGTATTCACGATGATACGAACTTAAAATAACCTTATACTATCTTCCATACATTACTTCAAAATGACTCATCTTTAATGAAGTCCAATAACCATTATTGTAGGCTAATTCAACTAAATGCAAATAATATTCCCATTTAGTGGGCCTATCTATAACATATGTTCATAGCATGTCCTCTAGGATTTGATTGGTCCTTTTTTTATACCATCATTTTAAAGATGATAATTTGTGCTAAATTTCGGTTTTTTATCCATGCCTTCAAACAATCATTTCCAAAATGTAAAGGTAAATTTCACATCTCAATCTGATATTATAGTCTTAGGCATACCATGTAGTCTAAAATTTTTCTTCGTGAATATCTATACTATATTAATGGATTTGAAATTAGAATTTATAGGTATGAAATGTGCTCCCTTACTACTTTTTTCTACCACTACCATTATACAGTCTTGTTGTTTCCTATTTTTTGGCAAACTAGGGATAAAATAAATGGATATTACCTCCCATTTACGCTTTGGAATGTGTAAAGGCTATAATAATCATGTTGGATGTTGATGCAAAGCTTTAACATGTTGCTACATATTCTGTTGTTTTTCAATTCATATTAGGCCAAAAGAGTTCCTTTCTTAGCATTGTTATTAGCTTTTGATAACTTGGTCTCCTAGATATAAGATTTTTATGTAACTCATAAAGGATAAAGAATTTCACATTTTTATCATTAGGTACATAAATTGTATCTCTATATATCAACATATCTTGTTCATTAATTGAAAAATCATTTCCTTCCTCATCTTGAGAATATGATTTTTGATTTTACTCCTTGAATTTAGCATATTCCTCATCAAAATCTATAATTTCTTTACATTTTTTAGTAAATTGTGTTTTTAATTACTTGCAAAAATAACACAAATCTGTTTTATTTTCCTACTAAGAGCATCTGCTATTTTTTTTTACTTTCCCTTAATGTGTATTATTTCAAAATCATACTCACTAGGGAATGCCAACCACCATGTTTTCTTAACATTTAAGTTTGTCTAGTCAAAAAGATATTTAAGACTGATATTATTAGTTTTCAGCTGAAACATCCTTCCTATAAGGTAGTGCCTCGACATTTTCAAGGCATGAATAATAGCTATTAATTCTATATCATGAGTTGCATATTTTTTTTCATGCTCTTTAAGCTTTCAAGATTCATAGCTTACCACATGACCTTATTGCATTAATTCTCCCCCCAACCCTTCTTTACAAGCATCAATATAGATTACAAAGTCTTTGTTTGGTTCAACTAGTTTTAAAATTAGGACAATAGATTATAGTTGCTTTAATATTTCAAAGTTTTCATGCCATTTCTCATTCCAGTCAAATTTAATGCCCTTCTTTCGTAAAGAAGTACTTGGGTAAGCTAATTTAGAAAAACCCTTTATTAAACTCCTATAACAATCCAATCCTTACACATTGGCCATTCCATAATGGCCTTTATATTCTGTGTATCTACAACAATCTCCTCTTCAGATATAACATACCCTAAATAATGAATATGTGTTTGATAAAATGCACATTTGTTAAACTGAGCATACAATTCATTATCTCGAAGTGTTTGGAGAACCATTTGCAAATGTTGGTCATGTTCCTCCTTATTCTTTGAATAGACTAAAATGTCATCAATAAACAAAATGAAAAATTTGTCTAAATAGGGTATGAGTACACTATTCATAAACCACATAAAAGTGGTTGTTGCATTAGTGAGTTTGAAAGGAAGTATGACAAACTCATAATTTCCATATTGTGTCCTCAAAGTTGTCTTATGAATGTCTTCATCTTAGATCCTAATCTGATGATATCCAAATATTAAGTCAATATTTGAAAATATAATAGCTCCATTGACCCGATCAAACAAACCATCAATCTTGGGAAATGGATACTTGTTCTTGATTCTCATTTTGTTGAGTTGTTGGTAATATATCCAGAGTATAAAGGTTCCATTTTTATTTTTTATAAACAAGACCAATTCACCCCATGGTGACACACTGGGTTTTATATATTTCTTGTCTAGCATCTCTTGTAGTTGCATTTTCAGTTCCATCAATTCCGGAACACTTATTGTGTATGAAGCTTTAGATTTTAGGACTACTCTAGCGATAAGATCTATAGTGAAATATATATCCATTTGTGGATGCAGTCCTAGTATTTCCTCAATTAGTAAAGACATCCTTATATTTTTCTAGAATGGGATAATATGTAGTAGATCTAACCTACAAATATGTAATAATGGAAAATATGCCCAAGAAATCACACAAGAGATGATAGAACTGAAATATTTTATTAATGGAAAAACCATTGAGGTAGGGTAACACCATACAAACACTCCTTAAGGAAGGAGAACACTCCACAAGCCATATTCCTATCAATAAAATAATACTTGACATCTCTGAATGGGGAGTTTCTAGCCTCTATATATGTTTCATACATACAATACCATGGGTCTCTAAATACCATACATCCAATACCATGATATTATCACATTATTTCATAACTACTTGTGGTCTCTTGCATAATGTGGGTTAACAACTTTATTTATTAATTATGGCCCATTTCTTTTTCATCCTTTATTCCCTTGGGTACCTCTCTTTGTACCCCATATCATCCCCCCTAGATATACTACATTCCACCCCCCTTAAACATGTTTCATCCCCGAAACATGAGAAGAACACAAACAATAAGATCTACTAAAAAGAGTAGTCCATTGGTACCATGCACGTGCATCTAGCCATCCAAGAGAAAGGTGAACACTCGAGTTAGCCATTAGGTTGCTCAATTGAGATGTAAACTAGTTCTTCTGGTGCCCATGTGGATATGTGTTGTAGGTAGCTTGTGGTGCCTCACTATGTGTCTTCCAGTTGCCAATGTTCTAGTTGCTAATCTTGTGCCATCTTGTCGGTTGTTTTCTTGTTGGGTGGTGTGGGTGGTGTTATCATGAAACCTTGAATGTTGGTGTTGTTGTCTTCAATTCCCGACCTAATGGAGAACGATTGCTATCGAGTTCCTTTTTTGGTACCTAATTGAGTTTATTTTCTTCCATTATTCCTTCTGATATGGACTCCTCAGACTCTACCTGTTAACTGATGGAAATATCTTGTACTGTAATTTTCTTCTATTTTATTCCATACCTTTAGGAATCTCTTTTGTACATTAGTATTGATAGTACCAATGGATTCCATCCAAGGGTATCCCAAAACAACATCTAGATTATCTATATTTAAAGATAAAAATCAGAGTGCAACACATACTTATCCATAGAAATTTTCAAATCTTTATAAATTTGAACATCCTCATCATTAACCTGTGTGTGCTCAATATGTTTGACGGGGACTTGCAATTTTTTTGGCAAATTAATATTGATAAAATTATGCTTGCAACTAGGAATGATATACATAATGATCTTCTCTTTCTGAATACACCCATGCACATGTAATAAGGAGGTACTAGCAGAAAATAACCCATTTTGTTTATCATTATCCATTTTTATAGCATGAGACCATTTTTCCAAAATGACTTTTTCAAATTTTTCATCGAGAAGGCTTACTAACTTCTTTTTGTCAAGTGGGTACCATAATATGGCAGCCTCATCTCTAAAAAAATACTATGCTACCTCTTTTCAAACTCTCAGACATTTTGAATTTTCACTTTTTAGGAATTCCTCAATAGTGGGGCCATCATATTTTCCTGCAAAAAACATCTTGCTAGAACTCCTAAAATAGAGTAAGGGTTTTGAAGAAAATAACTTTGGAAAAAAATTAAAATGGGCATAACTCAATCAATATAACTTAGAATTATTATTATAAGTTGTTTTCGAAAATGGAACGACCATTATGCATCATACATGTAATTGAAATCCCGATCTGAGTACTCTCGAAACTCAGCTTCATGCTGCAATTGTCCTGTCGTCGCAAACATTTATGAAAAAAAATGATTTTAAATCAGAAATCTCCCTCATCCGGACTATGATTCGGCCGGTTTTATTTTTGAAATTGGCTTATTTGTCAATAGGGTATCCGATATACAATCAATTTTCAGAAACTTTGCAAAAAATGACTAGAGAGGCACCATCCACGAATCATTGTCAGAACAATTTCTGCAACACAACTGATTTTAAATCAACGATATCTCTCTCATCCAGATTCTGATTCAATTGATTTTTTTTAATTTAGGTATTTTTAGCAATTAATTTAGATTTTCTATTTGTTTCTGCAAATGTTCACCAAAAACTCCAGATCTGATATGCAAACTCGCCACCCAAACAATTCATGCAAAAATGAAAAAAAAAACATTATTCCCTCTTTGCCCAAAAAGTAGCTCTGATACCACTTGTAATATATCTGACATGCAATTATAATAAACTTGAAAAATATACCCAAAACATAACCAAAATATTTCTCGAATGAAAATGCTTCTTTATGATAAAACCCTTGAGGTAGGGTAACACCATACAAGCACTCGTTGAGGAAGGAGAACACTCCACAAGCCATATGTTTGTCAATACAATAATACTTGACATCTTTCAATGAGGAGTCTCTAGCCTCTATATAGGCTTCATACATGCAATACCATGGGTCTCTAAATATCATACATCTAATACCATGGGCTTATCACATTATTTCATAACTACTTGTGGTATCTTGCATAATGTGCGTTAACCACATTATTTATTAATTATGGCCCATTTATTTATCATCATTACATTATTCCCTTGGGAACTTCCCTCTATACCCCATATTATTTCCCCTAGGTATACTACAACTTCCATGGTATGAGGTAAGAGGATCTAGAAAATTTTCTCTTTGAATTTGAAATAGTTTGTAGATCTTATGGTTACTTATTAAACACTCAAAAATTGAGATTTTTTCCAACAACATTGAAGGATAGAGCTCTTAAATGGTTGATGAGTTTAGATACTAATTCAATAAGATCATGGAATATATGCAAAAGATATTTATAGAAAAATATAAAGACCGTGATCTTAAAGAAGAAATATTTATATAATGACTCAAAAAGAAGATGAGAGCCTTGAGGATATAATAGAGAGATTTATGTATAATGTTAAGAGAGTAAAATTACATCATTTAGTATTTGACACACTAAAAAACATCTTACTTAGAATAATTAGAGATGAGTGGAATGATCTCCTTGATCTCATGACTAGAGGCAGTGTATGACAATTATCATTTGAAGTAATTTGTGAAACATGCAAGCACATATCAAGAGGAAGGGTAAGAGTAAGTAAATCAACATCGAGATCGGTAAGTCAACCTAAAATTGAAAATTTGTTTGATAAATTTAAAATATAAATTCTTAGCAATCTAAGTGAATAAGTAGAAAGGTTAAGAATGCAAAATGAGAAAAAGGAAGATGCAAATATTTTTGTTATCCATGTAGAATCACATGCTATTAAATATTTCCCATCATTACCAAGTTTGAAGGAAGTTTACCAGGAGGACAGTGGAGAAAGTCAATCAGCAAAGCAACTCTATTATGTAGCTCCAAGAAGACCATGGTAGCCTAGTCAACATGTTATGATGCAAGAACCTAATTCACAATTTCAATGTCATGCACATCCCTCTCAAAGTAATTGGAACACACCCTTTCCTTGGTAAACTTGGCCATCTCAACTCCAAAGCCAAACTTGGAAACAAGGATGGGAAGGACCTTAAGGGAGGAATCCATAATATCCTCAATATTTTCCTCATTATCCTCCATAGTCAACTCCATGTTATCCCTACCATCCACCTCGACCAGAACCACAATCTCAACCACATCCATCTCAAAGATCCACTCCCACTCAACTACTTGTACAACCATTTCCAAACCAAACAATAAAGTAACTCAACCCACTTACCATGCTGAGGTATGACACTTCCAAACAACTCCTCTTGATATAAATGGTATTCATCTTAGATCAGGAAGAGTATTCCAAAAGGAAGATTCATATATTGTCATTAAATAACAACAACAATAAGAAGAACATCCAAAGGAGAATAAAGTGTCATGGACCACCTTCGACGGAGAGAAATCATTGGAGCCTGAGATTCAAGAGTTTCTACTATGGTTATCATCATATCATCTATGTGTTCAAGGGAAGAATCAGAAAATAGTAGAAGATTTGAATGACATGGAAAAAGAAGACATGACGAATGATCCAAATGAGAAAGTGGACCAAGGGCATCACATGTGTATTGAACATTGGTTCCTAGAAATCACTAAGCGGGAGCACCACTCTCTTCAACAGTGCTTGGCATCATCAAAGTCAAAGGAGTTGGTCTCTCATATTCAAGTACATCTCAAAGGATATCTTTCAAGCCTATACCTGAGAATATTTTTCATCTTGATGTGCACATAGATCCACTATAAGTATTCCTATAATTGAAAGAGAATTTTTTTTTTCAAGCAGAGTAGGATAGAGGAAAAAAGAATGGAAAAGAGAAAAAATAAGAAAAATAAAATCTCAAATGAAAACCTCGTTTGAGGCACTTGATATTGGCTCACTAATTGAAAACCTCCATGAGACATTCATTGGGTTGGAAACAAGAGAAGAAAGAAAAGAAATAAGATCTTAGGTGAAAACCTCTTATGAGGCGCATAGGCAGACCTACTAGTTGAAAACCTCATTGAGGCAACTAGTAGGCCTAGAAAAAAGAAAAAAAGTGCAAAACTAAAAAGAAAAAAGATTCTTGGCCCCAGGTATCTCTCTCTAATGAATGCAGGGGTTGTCCAAACTATGAAAGAAACATGAACAAGTTAGCAACATGAGAAAAAGTTGATCAAAAATGTAGTCAGGGAAAGTCAAACTTAAGCTTTCACATTCTTTGACCAGATACTCTAACAAGACCAAGGCCATGTCAATATATCACCCTCATCCATTTCCAACATCCACCCATCATTCCAAAGTATTTACCATTCATTTTCCTTGCTATCTTGAAGTGCTACATGAGTGTTCTGTGTTGCTACAGGATTGAAAAAAGATAGGGCAGACATTGCTTTCACCATATCTTAAAACCCGTGCATCTGTTGGCTGATTTTTTTCATAGGGAGATGCATAGGGATGATGGTAACATGCTGAAATTTTTTTAGCAAATTCTTGTGCATGTTTTTTGAGAAATCGACTGCCATCACCTACAACCATTTTTAATGTTTCTTAAAATTCGTGCATCAATTGGCTAAGATGTTTTATGGGGAGATGCATAAGAGTGATGGAAACATGTTCAAAAAAATTATGGTGAATCCAAACTACCATTTGAGAGATATGGATTAAACAAGTTTGCTACAAGATTGTCCATATTTGCTACAACATTGTGATCACCATTGAGAGAAGGGTCAGATCTTATGTTTTCCTTGAGGGAATGAAAAGAGAAGTCTACCAAACCTCCATCATCCATCCTCCACATTTAGTCACTTCTCCATGCAAAAATTCATCTCTATCCATGAGAAAACCCCATTTTCACCCCTTCTTCCACAATTTTCACCACAACCAAACCTTCTAATCCTTGTCCATGAATTTAACATGAATTATCAGAGTTTCTAGATGCAACATAGTTACCGATCAAATGAGAACTATTACCTCAAAATGGGTACTGTAGCCCAAAAAACTGAAAAAAAACATGAGAAAACAACTTCAAAACGAAAAGTGTTGATGTTGGAATAACATTTTTTTCCAGGGTAAATTTTCAACATTTTTTAAAAATGGAAGTAAAAGCCATTTTTTTATGCAAAAAAAACCATGAAAATGAAAAGTGTTGATGTTGTAATAACATATTTATTTTTTTGTGGTAAATTATCAACATATTTTAATAATGACGTTAAAGATAAAATATCATGACTTTGAAAAACCTTAAAATTCGAACGATAGACATGACATTAAAGATAAAATATCGAAAGTCTTAAAATTCCAATGATTTTTTGGCATGGTATTAAAGATAAAATATCATGTCCCCCGGATGCGGGTGTTAGATGAGCAATTAATGCTCATCGGCTGCCGGACAAGCAGATGGCTAATCCTTATGGCAACCTGTGCCTTCCCCTGTGGGAAATTAAGGCAGGTCCTAGCTCCTCGGCCGACGCCATTAACCAATTGTGAAAACCGAGAAATTCTCTACAATTTTAGAAATATGGAGCACAACTCCCTGCAATCACCCATTCGGCCTCTCAGTTGCTCTTGCCACCCCTCTGTAGCAAAGCCGAGCCTTCACACCACTACGGGAAGACATTGCAGACTCCTCTGTTGCATCGACCTGGGCAATGGTCATCATTTTTCTCAGTCCTTTCTCTACAACTTGCATTCTAAGGTCTCGGCCCCTCTCTATGGCCCGGATTTGAATTCCCTTGTTCCTCTCATCAACCCCTCCGCCGTTCTTGCCCCGCCTCCTGACCCTAAAATTCATCGCTCGCTACAGCTTTCTAGTCGGAGAATCATGCACCATCACCATAGAATGAGGTGCAGGCGAGGTGGTAGTCGGGGTGGAGCCACTCGCCCTTCGTCTCTGCCCCCTCCTGTCTCCACCTCCCCGTCCACCTCCCCTCCCCCTAGCCCTTCCAATTCCCGCTTCCTTGGCAGATACCCGGACACCCGCAGCGGCCGAGGTAGAATGGGCACCTGTGAAATTCAGCGTTTAGGCGGAAATGACCAGCACACCACTTCCACCGCTTCTTCCCAGCAAGCACAATTTCGACTTTGTTGCTCCATGGTTAGGCCGGTCATCATTGCCACCGTCATAGTGGATTTCAGAGAGGTAACTGACTCATGCCCCAAACCTGAGCTCAGCCCGGAAATGAACCAGGCTCCTCCTTCACTCGTCAACTTTCAGGGGAAGCCGAGCTCCAGCCACCCGCTGAGAGACATGGACCATCCGTCCAGCAGCTGTCAGCAGACTCTGGGAGGCGACACCACCCGTAAAGACAAAGGAATTCACGTGGAGGACCGTGAGCCACAGGACACTGCAGGTGGTGGGCAATCAGTGGAAACTGGTTCAGAAGAATATGGCTGGTGTCTGATCGTGGAGGAGAAGCCACCAACATAAGCCACCTAGCCGCTGCATGCCAGGTCATGTGTCGGGTTCTGAGTTCGGTTTTGTTCATTTTCGTTTTACTATGGTCATTTTTGAGTCTCGTGTCCAGCTCGGGTTCCGAGTTTTGGTTCTCTTGGACTATTTTACTGTGGTTAATTTTGAACTATACTGTGGGTTTTACTGTGGCTATCTTTCTGAATTTTACAGTCTTTTGGTTAAAAATTTTGAATTCTGGAACTGTAGCCCTTGCGTGGGTAAAATGAACTTTTCTTATCTCGTTCTCGGACTGGTTTCCCCAACTGGGCAGTCGCGATGTCAAGACTTACTGTTTAAATTGGTCATATAGCTGACCTAGTACTGCAGAGGCCGGTGCCTCTTTGTACATTATGTTTTTGTTATTTATATTACTTTAAAAAATTATTACCATTTAATTTATATTAATTTATTTTTATTTAAAGATATCATATTAATAACAATTTATTAAATATAATGCCTTTTTTATATAATGTATTGAAGTCACTCGATAGGAAAAACTTCAATTATGATAAATGAACAACTTTACAAAACAAATGAATTTATATGTGATTTTGGAGTTTTTGATACCTTCTACATTAAAAAAATTGCTTTTTTGGAAATTTGTATCAATATTTTATTTTTAAATAATTTTAGGGTTTTGAAATTTCCAAATTGTTTTTCAAAAACTATATATATATATATATATATATATATATATATATATATATATATATATATAATTCTATTTTCACATATTATAATAATAATCATAATAATTTAATATTAAAATTAAATTTCTTTTAATAAATCGAAACTAATAGACATATTATTAAAGATTATGCAAAAAAATGTCATTTCCATAATCCTATCGACTGCTAAGGAAGTACACCATCAACAAAAAATTGTTCTCCTAGACTTATTACTTTTACATATTTTTTATTTTGACATATATATCCAATCAAATATATTGAGAATATGAAAACATTGAAAAAATAAAAAACTAAAACAAAACAAAAAAAAAAACAAGTAAATAAAAATATATATTTTAACATTAAAAAATTAAAAAACATAAACCCAAAAAATTACAAAATATATATATATATATATATATATATATATATATAAAAAAAATAAAAAAAAATTTTAAAAATATCAAAATTACTAAAAAAAAAAAAACAAAAAAAAACAAAAACATAATTTAACAACAAAATTTAAAAAATGACAAAAAAAAATTAAACATCTAAAATAAATAAAAAATATTGATGAGATAAATTTAAAAGAAAAAAATACATTAAAAAAAACAATTAAAATAAATAATTAAAAAAAGTAAACTTAGAAAAAAAACATTAAAAAAATAAATTGAAAAAAAAAGAAATCTATATATATATATATATTATTTATAAAACCATTAATAAAATAAAAAATAATAATTACAAATATTGATAATAATAATTAAAAACATGGAGAATAATAATTAAAAACATTGAAATTTAAAAAAAAAATCATTAAAAGGATTTTTTTTAAATAACAAAACAAAATTTTAACAAACAAAAATAAAAAAATAAAACACATATTAAAAAAAACAAATTAAAAAATAAATAAAAATAATAATTATTATTATTTTTAAATCATTTAAAAAAAATCATAATCTATTAAAATTAAAATTAAAAATTAAAATAAAAAAATAAAATAAAAATTAAAGAGTAATATATATATATATATATATATATATATATATATATATATATATATATATATATATATTACTCCTAATGGTTAAGAGCATGTGTTTCTTCCTAAGAGGTCACAGGTTCAAAACTAGAGGGGGTAGAGTATGTATGCCTTCGTAGACTTAGCAGTCAAATCGCTGCGCACAGGTGGGTCCCTTGTCCCACAAACAAGGGGGTCTCATACACCAATTTGGTGTCTGGCTTGGCTGTGACCTTAAAAATGGATATTATTATTATTATTATTATTATTATTATTACTATTATATAATTACAAAAATTACAAAATAAATAAATAAATCGAATTGGCCCACCCCGCGGCCATTTGGGCAGGCGGGGAGCTGAGCGCAACTCCCCGCGACCACCTGGGCGGGTGGGGAACTGAGCGCAACTCCCCGCAATCACTGGGATGGGTAGGGAGCTCAGCACACCTCCACGTCTGCCCAGGGGCCAAGCCCCGTGGTCAGCTTCTCGCCCGCCCAAGGGCCAGGCTCCCCAACCTCCTGGGCAAAGAGGTTGATTCTAACAATTGGCCTCCCCGCCCAAGTGGTTGGCCCAGCCCTTGGGTTGGCGGGGACCTGAGTATAGCTCCCCAGCCATCCAAGGTCCAAGCCCCATGGCCACCTAGGCAGGAGGTTGATTCTCGGAATTAGACTCCCACCCAAGTGGCCACAGGGCAGGCCAATTCCATTTATTATTTTTTAATTTAATTTTTTTACATTTTTTTAATATTTTAATATATTTTTGAAATCTTTAAAATTTTATTTATTTCTAATCATTTTTTAAAACACTATTTAAATTGTTTTTTTAATTTAAATTTAAATTATTTTATTTTTTATTTTAATTTCATTTTTTAATTTTTAATTTTTTTTAATTTTTTTATTTTAAAATTTTTTTTGTGTTAAATTTAATTTTTAAGTTTTAATTATTTTAAATTTTTTATTTTAATAATTTTATTTTATTATTTTTTTTAATTATGCTCTTTTTTTTTAACTTAAAAAAAATTCTTTAAATTATGTGTTTTTTTTAAATTATTTCCCCATTTTTAATATATATATATTACAAGTTAATTTTGTTCTTTTTTACATTTTTATGGTTTTTTTTAATATATTTATTTTTTATTTTGGCATTTTTTTTAACTTTTTATGTTTTATTACCAACATTCAAAAAAAATGTCTACACTTTATACATTAGAAAAATTAAAGTGTAAAAAATAAGCTTTCTAAACAAAAATGGTTGATGTTGCATCAACACCTTTCAAAATCAAGATGAAAACCACTAACATTTAAAAAAAATGTATGTTCATAGTTGGTACATAAAAAAATTTAAAGTGTCAAAAATAAGCCCTAAAACAAAATGTGTTGATATTGCATCAATAGTTTTCAAACTCAACGTAAAAATCACCAACATTTAAAAAAAAATGTTCATACTTGATACATAAGAAAACTTAAAGTGCTAAAAATATGCTAAAAAAAAATATATATTCTGAATCACCACTTTTTAATATCGGGTGACTTTTTACTACCTCGAAAAAATGGGTACTAGGTAATTTTCTCATTTGATCGGTAACTATGTTATGCATTTTTTGAAGTTTATTGTGATGATAAGGGGGTCTATGTGACTGCTACAGGAAAGAACCCAATCCTATAGCAGTCTGCACAAGCCCTCTTGAACCACAATAAAAAGTAGTTGGAAGCACCAGAACGAAGAATTAGTCATCATCAAGCATCAAGGGATCATCTCCTTCATCTTATGAAACCACAAAACTTTTGCAGGGATGCTATAGGGTCACTGTTCACTTTCATCAACAATATTTATTCCACCTTTTGAAGAACCTGTATTATCAAGCTTTGATAAGTCAAGCACATGTCGGGAGAAAAAAAATAAAATTTCAGAGTAAAGCCAATGCATGGAGTAACGAGCATAAGAAGATGACAACTCAAGAAGCCAACAACATGCAAACATCAAGTGATCAACACATCAGCTTTAGAACCACCAAAGGCAGCTTCAACAATCATATCAACATCCTCAAGATCACTTGTACAATCACATCAATGGTAAGGCCCATGTATGCAATAATCAAAACCTCTCCTATAGACTTATTTTAGCTCAAAAAAATGTTGCAAGTGTATGAAGGAAATGGTTTTTTTATAGCCAAAATTAGAAGCAGAGAAACCTTGGCCATATCTAGTAGTTAACTTTACGTTTCCACCAAAACATCCACATGTGTGAGAGATGAACAAGACAAAAGTGAAAAAGACTTGAGAAACTGGGTTGTTATCATTTAGTCGTGATAGAGGAAAAGGAGTGAAAAGGGGTAGGTGGGGCCAGCTCATTTAACCCAAAGCACTATGAGTTTTTTTTTACATGCACTAAAAAAAAAGAGAAAAAAAAAATTGAAAAATAAAAAATGAAAAAATAAAAATAAAACAATTAAAAGGTGGGCCCACCACCTCTTAGCATGCAAAGATTAACTGCTACAGGATTCACGTTGTGTTTTATAGGATTAGAACATACTGCTATAGGATAAGAACAAGTTGCTATAGGATGCAGAAAAAGTGTTACAGGAAGGCCAATTTCACCCAGAACAACCACTCATGATCTGAAAATGGGAGAAAAACTTCAATCGTCCTCTGATACTTTGCAAGTTATAACAAAAAGGGTCTTTAAAGGTAAAATTATTTTCACAACCTCTCCAAAGACCATGAGTTAAGTTTTCACAAGAAATTATAAGTGAAACACATTCATATGTAACTCAAGAAGATAATCATGAAGAGAATAAACCAGCAAGTGATAATGGAGTTCACCCTTCCTAGGCTACATCTATGGGCCCTGCTCCAATGGATAAGACTGCTATTGATTTTACTAGGAAATGAGTACATTACAACTTGTTGACTTTAGAGTGGCTTGTTTCTCCTATAAATAATTCTCACTCAAAAACATGACTCCCTATAGCAAGTCATGACTATTAACAGAAAAATGACTCTCTCATAATAGGTCCTTGTACTCCACCTGGAATCAAAACACATAAACATACAACTACATCACAATGAAGTGTTGAAAAGAGCTTATCTCATAAGCACATTATGAAAAGATTGAAAATAGCTTCTCTACTGATGTAATAGTTATTGCAGGTGAAACTGGAAGGCTAGAAAACTATAATTAAGCACTTTCCATGCTCAAATATGCCTCCAAATTTCTTCAAAACTCTCTATGCCTCTAGCACTAAAGAAATTGAATTTGGAAAAATTCCATCATAGAGTGCTCAAATCAGAAAACTGAGGTTTCCATTGAGTCCAAGACACTTAAAAACCCTATCTAGACTCTTCTTGAGCTCAAAAAGGTTAACAATTGAGCAATATATGCCTCTTGGAACCAAGTTATGATATTTGTCGTGCAAATTGGCAAAACATCCTAACTGTGCAATGAATTTTCCCTTTACATAGTCCGTCGAGTGATAATTTTTCCTGGAATCAACGGGATTCCCATCAGAAAGGTGCAATTTGTCGCTTAGTTAAAATTCGTCATAACCCGTTAAGTGTCGGGTCAGGGTCACGTGGATGCAATATGGTCGGGGGATGGGGCTAATCGCCCAACCCTGTCGGTTCAGCTCTGTTGCTTCGAGATAAGGTAATGTGACGTAAATATGGCTGGGGGTCGGGGCTAATCACCTGCCCCCACCAAATTTGGCTCTGCTCCGTATGTTGTTTGTCATAACGGTCGCCGAGAATGGGGGCTAGGGCTTATCCGCCTGCCCCCTACCTTGGAACCTCCACGTGGTTACATGGGCTCCCATATGCCTAGGGTGAGAGCTCATGAATCCACCTAGCTCCCCTTTGCGCGTGCCAATGGTCATGTGGATTGTACATATGGCTTGGGGCAAGGGCCAAGCACCCTACCCCTCTCCCTTCCATCATGGGTCTTGTTGTGAGCATTGAAACCAGGGGTTGGGGCTTAGTTCCCTCCCTCTCTTCTATACCACCTTCACTTCCCATCATAGGTCGTAAGTTGGCAACAAAACTGGGGGCTATGGCCAAGTACTGTGTCACTTCCCCCAACATCGAAACTATAACACTTCATATAAAACTGACAACCCTTATATAGCAAGAACTAATGAAATGGATTGGCGGTAATACATTGAATTGGGTTATGGTAGGTCGAGGGGTTGAACCCCCTAAGTCCCCTAGGCTTGTTATAAATATTTTGACCAATGACAGAGGGCTATGTGGTGCCCTCTCATTTGGCCACCTCAACCACTGACCACCAATCAAAAGCCAACATTCCAACTTTTACGTTGATTCCACATGTCAGCAAGGGATTTTCCCATCTATAACCGTACCTTTCACAATTAGTTGATGATGACAGTGGTATGGACTGCCCATTCAGGAGTCGAATCAACCCTGTTACTTGACTATTTAGTTGTTGGTCAAAAAATTCATAATGCCATAACTCCTTCATACAATGTTGGATTGAAGCAATTCAAACGTGATTAGAATCAGTACAATGAGAGCTATGATCTGGTGCTAGTTTCGGGAGATTTCGAGAACTTTCATTTTTGAGCCTATTTTTTAATCTCTAAATCAACTAGAGCCTTGGGAATCAAAGAAATATTCAAAGGAAATGGAAAGGGTGTAAACAAATATGCTATAGGAGAAAACAGAGTTGCTACATGAAAAAAAAAGTTGCTATAGGATGAAGAAAAAGTGCTACAAGAAGGGACAACAACAACTCAAGAGGAAGGAGAAGGTCCGCAAGGACTCCAAGAGCCCACCCCATAGCCTGATATTGGATCCTATTACAAATTTATTGAAGGGGGAAGAATTATACCTACAAAATTTGCAATTCCCCTCTTTTTTTGAGTTAGAAAAAGAGAGGTAGAACTCACTGATGGATGCGAATTACAAAATCCATGAAGGTAGAGGATGTGGGACTCATGGAGGAAAGGGTGCAACAAATGGCTAAGGAATTGGCTTACTTGAAGCTAAAGGAATTAGTCATGAAGGAGGCACAACTTACAAGTTTGTCCTTGAAGGCCATCCAATGTAGGAAGCCATCCAAATCATATGCCATTTTCCTCAAAGAACAGGTGAGCTAAGGAAGGGATTTGCATGAAAATTCATCTAAGGCATAAAAGAAGATCAACAGGGCAAGAAGATGGATAGGTTGCTCAGAGGATGAGAAATTTTTTTAATAGGGGGGTATAATGGGCCTCTAAATTAGACAGAAATTAAGGCCCATCTAACCTTTCTTAGGCACATAAAGACTATATTAAATATCTCCTTCTACACTTAATAATGTTTTTTTTAGCTTTAATATGTTCTTAGGAAGGTATAAAGATAATTGCATATTATGTGCCTAATATTATTTATTTTTGTAGAATATTGAGTAAATTCTGAATCAGATAATATAAGGACTTTGTCTCTACTACAAGATGGATCAAGATTGAACAATAAATGAACTAGATATCATGAAATTATTGACAAATTTTGGAGCTCCACTGATTGAGAAAATCTAGGAATGTGTTCCCTACCATTTAATGAAGATTCCTAGCGTTGGGAAGTCGATCCACTTTTTTAGGTATTTTGGAGGGGAAATTTGCTTCATTTCAAGGAGCATGCTTACCCATCTATTTGTATAAGTACCAATTCGAATTTTCCTCTAAGGGCATGCATTTCTTAGTCTTCTTATGGAGAAAACTTGTTATTTAGCAGTTCAACTTTCATTTCTAGCAGGGATGTACTTGGGTTGATTCAAATAATGAAGTTTGGTGCAATTTTTAGCATCTAAATCTTGGTTTCCTTCATAGGAATATGGGCATCCTTTGGCTTGGCAACCCTAGGAGCCTCAGAGCCATGTTGTACAATTTCTTTATTTGCTTTGAATGTCTTTTCCACTAACATCTCTTATTTCTACATTTACTATTCATGCTTCTTTTGTTGTAGGTCATATTGGTTAAATGGTTAAAGTGATTTTTCTTTTTCAGGTTATTTACAAATTCACAAGCATAATGCATTCTTAGAATAGCTTTGAAAAATTATATTCATCATTGAGCTACTTGGATTGGTTTACTAGTTCACAAATCTAGAATTTCAGGAAGTCTCTTGTAGCAACATAGTAGTAATTTTATGTTATTTTTTACCACATGTTAATGAGGCTATTTTGATTTTATTCCACTCGGAATGAGTCCTAAAAAAATTTAATCTAATAAAAAAACTACCCCGTAGCATTTGCACTTGGTTAGGTTAGGCATTTGGTAGGTTAACTAACTCATTGATTCGTGAATTTCTAGTTTTTGTAGTAATTTTTTGCTATTTTTTAACACACGTTAAAAAAGATATTTTTGAGTGATTCTACTTAGATTGGAGTCCTATTACATCCTACTTAATAAAAAACTTCACCCCATGTCATTTTTATTCTATTTTCTTGGTCATTGGTGAGATAACTCAGAGGATAAGCAAGTTGGGAGGCTAGGTATTTAGTCTTTTCAAGTATAAAAATCATAATATTTTTTGGGTGTGCACGTGCTACTATTGATTTATAGGGTTATAATTTTCATTTGCACTCCTTTTTGTACCACCATCTCCTTCTTTCTACCTCAAAAACGCCTCCAAAAAATTGTTCATCGAGAGTACATTTCTCGTTGGTTGAAGGCCACCATGTGCATTTTTGCTTATGCAAGATGGGCCCTCGAAGGGCACTAATATTGAAAAGGGAAACATAAAAACTTATCCTACCTTCCACTACCCTTTCCAACATTTATACAGCTTTTGCATAATTATAATTCTCACGAATCCAATCCTTTAGCAAAACAGTGCAATCTTGTAGCATCTTGTAGCAATCGTGTAACGTCCTATAGCACCATGTAAAATCCATCCAAACTTGACTAGAATTGTCCTTGAAGATTTATTTTTGCCTCCTAACCTTCAATAATGTCTCTTAAGCTCAAAAAGCATGATTGATTAAGGTAAAAGACCTGTTAAGCCTTTTCTCTTCTCCAGTGCAATTCACCTCTGTAGTTATGGTTAGTGGGTATATTTGTGGATTTAAAGCTACAATGATGGTTTTCTTTATTTCCTCTTGAAATTCCTAATGAACTCTGTCACTAAAGATAATATCTTTGAATGCAACGATTAAAGGTTGATTTCATGTTCATTTACCAATGCAAGGTATACTAGGACTGTTTCTCTTAGATTCATGCTTCTTTTAGGATTTTATTTGCAAACATTATTATTTCCATTGCATAGGTTAGGTTTCCTTTTAAATGCAACTTTTATATTCTGCAATTATGTTATTGTTTGCATTCCTGCAAGTACCATAGAATTTACATTTATTCAAATATCCTAATTTTTACATTTATGCAATTGGGGCAAGCATCATTTCCATTTCTTACAAATATAATAACATTTCCATTTCTGCAACTAGTTTAGGCTTTAATTTCATGATATTCACTTAATTACATCAGATAAATGAAAGAAAAACACATTACATGCTTCACATATAGTGCCAACACCTCTTAAGTTTGTATGAGCCCCGGGATAATAATTTAACTTGGTAGCCTTGAGAGTTGCAACATTCTTGTTGCAATAGCGAGGCTCATCACCTTCTATCCTATACTATAGTTAGACTCACATGGTGCATAGCTAGAGTGGAGGAGGTATAATGGACAAAAATGGAAAGATAAAATAAATGAATAGAATTTTAGGCTAACCAACAGTCCATTAGAGCTTAGGGGGACTCCTCTAAGAGGAGGAGTCAAGGTTGGGAGGAGCAATGCAACTCCAATATTATGTTCCAGATTTTTTGGACAGTCGGTACTCTGAATAAATTGTATTTTAAGTCATTATTACTTGTAAAGTGATTTATGGTTAATAATTTGAGTAGTAATCTTCTTATTATAGTTTGTACATTTTTTGAATATGCATGCAGGTAAAAAGGAAAGATATAATTTATTTTCTTCCAATATTTTAAAATGTTATAAGTATTTGTGCACACACGGGGTAGAGGACATTATGATGCAAGTATTTGAGTAAGAACATGTATTTTCTTCTTGCGTAAAAGTGCTAGAGAAAATAATGACATACTTTAGTGAAAGGTCAAAAACTGTTATATGAAGCATGGAGAATGTTAGTGTCCTTTGTTATAGTAGTCAAAGTCAAGCTTAGTCTTTTTATCATTTTGGTTATTTTGTAAAGTCTTGTTATGATCGCTTAGAGATCAAGTTATTAGTTTTTTGAGTGAAGATAATAACGGATTTACATTTTTCATCATTCAGCCGAATCAAGTGGTGTCTTTTAAAGTCATTTTTAAGGTCAAATCATCAAATCGTCATCATTACAAGTTGTTTTTGCGCTTTCCTTTTGCGTTGCGCTTATGCAAATCAAAGGTTTTCTTGATACCATGACCATCCCTAGGTTCCAAATTTCTCTTTTAATAATTCATGTTGTCTACTGATAGATTCATCTTTAGTATTTGAGGAGAGCACCTAGTAAAGCTTGCAATCCTCATAACCTTTAACTTGTTGTTCTTTCTTGCTACGCTACTATCAAAGGATATTAAATGGAAGGAATAATAGTGTTATTGCTCTTATTTTCACATGTGAGGGTTCAAAGAAAGTTTTTAGTCCTGAAAACATCATCTACTAACTATTTTACTCGGTTAGAGACCCCAACATATAATCAAACATATGTAAATGAAATTTGTTATGCTTTGGCAATACGCTTCTGATGTAGGTGATGATATTTATGAATGGAAGTTTACAATTTAGACATGTGTTTTCCAATGGGTGTCTGATGATTTGGGAGTTATCTTCTAATTTCTTGGCACATAAAGAAGTACAGGGGATGATCATAGTTATGCATAAGATGAGTTCGTTGGACTCAGTTGCTACGCTTTTATTGCAGGGGATTTGCTGCGTTTTTTACTATTTTAGAAGTTAACTTCAAGATCAGCTTCGGGACAATTGGAAATGGATTTTGAAAAAATAAAAGAAGTTTTGTCACGCAAAATCCAAATAACAAAAACCTCCATTAGTTTCTTCAAATTTGTCATATATTATAAGATTTGAATGAATCTTTACAACCTATCTTTTCAGGTTTCATAATTTCCCATTTTAGTCATGATCTTTGGGTGCCTATTTTGAGGAGCAGGAGAATAATTTTTGAAAATTGAGAGAGGTTTATCTCAATATCAAGTGAATATATCAATGTTTGGGGAAATGGTTGAGCTCTACCCCCTAAGTATAGGGATGAGCTATTTTTATATATTTTGATGAATTTTAGTGAGAAAAAGGTTGGTTGGTTAGGGTTAGAGAAAGAAAACAATGTGCATTGTACTTTTCCATTTAAAACTTTTCAGTGAATGATGAAGGCTAAGGTCTACTTTTTTAGGGATTCATGTGTCAATTTATGATGGTGATGTTTTCTCTTGTGTATGTGAGTTTTTCTCTTGTTATAATTATTCTTGAAATGTTATTTATTCATGTTTAATTAAGCGGAATTTGTTTCAGAATTCACTTTTTAAGTGCTCTATTATGGCTTATTCAAAATTTTATGTTTTTCTTCCATTGAGATATCTAGAATTCATCCTCAGATAGATTCTTTAGATGTTACCAATTCCACTATTCCTCTACTCGCCCTTCTACAACGAAACTTGATAAAAAATACCGAAAGGATTGCCTACCTTTCCCATCTCTAAGGATTCCTCATATCACTAAAAATAATTAGCTCAATATGACTCCATGCCCAATCGATTTTCCCTCTTCCCTGCCATCAAACTTTGAAACTTATTCCTCTCTTATCATAATACTTAGACTAAGACCTAAGACTAAAGATTCATATAGAGAGAGCCCTCTCTGAAGCTAGAAGGGCTAGATTCCAATTTTAAAGTGGTTTGTGGTTGCCTTTTTGTTCCTCTCATCCTGGAGGAATTACAAAGTGATAACAGAGAATTCATCCAACTTTTGTATGAAAATACAGTTAGGGCAAAAAAAATATAAACATTAAAAATAATGGAATTTAATGGTAAGGTCAAGTTGGCCTAATAAATTAGAGAAGAGTAAAGTTAGGGCTATGATTCTAGGGTAAATAAATTTTATTTATAAAGGTTAAGGACAAAATTTACATCTAAAATAAATCCTGAGAGAATTAAAAAATTATCTATAAGATATATTTTGTAAGACTAAGTCAAGAATGTGAATGAACAAAAAAGGAAGGGTAGTTAATTACTATAATTTGAAATAAATGATAAAGTAACCCAATAAATGGTATAGTTAATGTATAACTATTAAGCTAGAATTTGATTAAGAATACATGTATTGAAAAATTAACTCAAGCATATACACAAATTTCTGTGAATGGTAATTTATAAAGAAAGAAAATGCAATTTTTTGTGTCCATCCTTTTAAATTTTCAAACAAAGGATCAATATCCAATATGCTATTACAAAATAATATATAGATATTACACAAAATTGGTCGAAAATATCCAAGTAACAATATTAGTATCCTATGACGGAAGACTTTTGGTCATGATCATTTGTAATAGTTACAAGCAAGGCAAAATTACCTGTAAACCATAAATTCTTTTTTTGCTTAAATAAGTGTCGGACCTTCTATTCAAATATACAAACAAAACCAAATTACAAAATGTACACAAGAGATGTGGGCCACCTAAAGCCTAAGAAACCAAGCCTAAGGCCCATTGTCTAGGCTCCAAGCGCACAAAACCTGACGTCAGAACCACAAAGTAGAATCGAACATCACAACCGTTCTATCTATCATCGAAGATCCAACGGTCAAGAACATTATCGGAACGCTAGCAAGCTCACTCTTTATCTCATAAATCGGACCCGACAAGCCTTTAGAGACCGCTCTATAAAAATTTCGGGTCTGATTTGGTTGATAACCCTCGCACATGTTGTTCGCCCGATATCCACCAGATGCAAGCGATTTGTGCCGGTCCGTGGAACTCGCTCGATGTTAACACTGCTTTCGGACCCGAAGTCTAATAAAGCTGTCGTTTAAAGTTGATTTCGGGTTTGTTTGGCTTGATAACCACCTTGCTATTTGCCACGTGAAATTACTAAGATTGCTTCTATTTCTCCTATCTGCTCGCACTTTAACCAAGCTCCTTGCATAGGCAATAAAAAGGCAATATGTTGTATAATTCAACTCCATGTGAATACTTGTGCTGACAAACTTAACCCGCCCGAGATCCTTGTGTTTAAAGAGTTTTGGGCTCAAATTCCGGCCAAAAGGACTGGACATTCTTTTCATAATATCCCTGATCTGCTGCATCAAGTGAACTGAAATTCAATTGTTTCCTGAGGTTTGCAACCTACTAGCATCCCCTGCTCTGATATAGCTCTCGGTCCGTGTTCACCTGTCTAAGACACTCTTCCCTCAATCTACCCTAGGGGGTCTCTATCCATTTATATTTATTGTTTCTTTTAGCACAGAGTACTCCTTCATTAGCTAAGATGTCTGCTAATTTGTTGGTTGTTCGGCGCACATGAGTGAAACTCAGGGTTCTCATGTTCTGCAGATGGAAATGAATCCTTTGGTAGACTTGCAGAAACCTCCAATGTCTCGAAACTTTTTCTGGAGCTGAGCCATAGCTAATTTTCTTGACCGAATTGATAATCAATTCAGAATCAGCTTCAATTATAATGTTATGAAGATTTGAGTCCCTCAGGATTTCTAAGCATTGCTCAAGGGCCATGAGCTCTGCCATATTATTTGTGGCTTTCCCCAAGTTACTATGAAAGATTATTTCTATGCACCCCTTCTCATCCCTTATCACTCCTCTGTAACCAGCCATGCCCGGGTTTCCTTTTGAGGCCCCATCTATATTTCATTTCAAAAAACCTTGAGGGGGAGGTTGCCAGAAATCCTTGTCATCAATTATATGATTTGCATTTTTGTTTTTTCCCTGTGGGATAAGCCCCTGCATACCCAACTGTAGTAGTATCTACATATCAGTATCTGTAGGATTGTTCTCAGGGGGGTTTTTAATGAGGATTCCTACCGTCTCATTGAGCTGTCTTAAGATTTGTGTCATGATGCTCTGGGGAGACCCTTTCCTCTCTTTGAATATTTTGGTGTTGTGTTCTTTCCAGACATCCCAGATAAGAAACCCTGGAGCTAAAGCCCAAGCTTTGTTGACTGTTTCATTATGAGAGAAATTTTTCCTCCACTTCTTTAAGGTGCTGGTAATGCTACCCTTGTCCCTGTCTATTTGTCTCAAGATTGAAGCAATCCAATTCCATAATGTGGATGTGAATGGGCAGAGGTTGAGAAGGTGATCCATAGTTTCTTCTTGTAATTCACATAGCTGGCATTTGGATGGACTAGATACCCTTCTTTTCCTAAGGTTTCCCTAGGTTAGAATTTTTCTATGCTGCACTAACCACATGAATAGTTTGATTTTCATCTAGCTTTGGTTCTGCTATAGGCCCTTCCAAACCCCATCACAGTTTGTAAAGTCAAGCCCAAGGGATATGCGCTTGGCCTCTTTGAGGTTAAAGGTGCCTTCATTGTTATTGCCCCATCTCAGCTGGTCTGAATCTTCTGATACCAGAATCTTCCTCTATTCCAGGATGGCTGTTAGAGCTTCTGCTTGTGCCTTCAAGGGGGAGTTATCACTATAAACCAAGTTCTTCCATATCCTCCATTTTCCTTCGCTATTTTCCTAATCCAAAAATTCATTTACTCTGAGTAACCTTTTGTTGTCACTATCATTCTTGAGATTTACAAATTCTTCTTTTGCCAATTTAGGTTCCTATTGCCACATATCCTTCCAAAACCATGTCAGGTTTCCATCTCTAATTTCCCAGAAACTGTGTTTTTGAACAATGGCTCTGTTCTCCGAAGCTTGTTTCTAAATGTGGAAGCCTTTGATGATCCCAAACATTCTGATATGGTCCCTGTCTTTGTCAGGCGGAAAGAGTCGATTGTGCTGACACAACCAACCTCCCTAGGAGCCTAAGACTCTCTAGTGACAAACAAGACAAACAAGAGCAATCCTTCTCTAAACATGCATTTACTATATGGGAAATCAAGTGTTTAGATCCTACCTGTAATCCAACGCTGTTGTAGCAGTCCAGCTCCGCTGATCCGGATGAGCTCCTCCTTCACTTTGAAACCTGCATACACTAACAATCAAACGATTAAATAGCACTTGATAATCTCATAGAATAAAACATATTTAACACATAGACCAAGGAGTACATGAAACAACTCATAAATAACAAGTTATTGAGAAGAATGGACTCATTTGCATTAATAGGTAACAAAAGGAACAAATACAACCTGAGCCTTCGTGTTGTGCAAGTCCCTCCCAGGGTCCATCAAGAGTTCTCCTTTACTTTGACAAAGCTCACCCACTTCCAAATAGAACAAGCAAAGATGGCAATCTCTCCTCACAAGCTTCTAAATGGGAGTCCTAATTCCTGCAGCATTTACCCTTAGAAATGTATAGCTTCCAACCTCTCTCCTTCTGGCCCAATGCCTGTATTTATAGTGCTCAAGAGGAAGTTAATCAGGTCCACCATCAATGGGATAATCCCCTCTTTGGATGGGATAGCTCCCTTATTGATGGGATAAGTTCCTCTTTGGTAGGAGTGCATGAACCATCTGGAGGCGCTCAATACACGTCGAACAACCTTCTAGAATGCTCTAGAAATGACCACAAGTGACTTTTTAAAGATGAAACTTGCGCATTTTAACCTTTACAGGGGGACGCACCTGCCCCTTTACATACAGAGCGTCCAAAGACGCAGCTTTTGTGAACATTGGGTGCGTCCTCGCAGGTAAGGTTGAGAGAACCTGCGTCCCCAGAGATAAATACATTTATAAAGACTTTTCTCTCTTTTTGGAGTTTGACATGGAGAGCAGAGGCATAAGACTTGCCTAAGAGGGTAGCATGACTGTTGATAGAGCCATACTAACTGTAAATAGTCATGGTGACATTTTTTAGTGTAACAGATTGCCCCCTAAAGTGCGAAGCCTGTAATAGATTAGGGTTTTGTATTATCTAGGAAGGGTGAAGCGCTTTATCATTTCAAGGATTATCTCGTGGAGAGCCTGGTCAGAACCTGCAATTTTCAACACAAAATACATGTATAAGATTATATCATCACTGAGGTAGGCATTCCCATACTCAGATTAAAACTTTGACTAACAGACTAACTACTCTGATACAGGAATGATCTTGCAGTACATCATAATCATAGACTTTTGTAGACACAGTATGGGCGCAGCCATCTGTTTATGATTAGTCTACTTAGATAATGAATACAAAACTCCTCGCAGCCTGGATGGTGGAAACTAGATCCAGGGTCTTCATTTCTACTTCCCGAATTGGTACGATTCTAGCCATGCGAATAAATGATTTGATGTCGAACATGGTAGAAACCACTTGATTACCAGTCGATGATGTAAACTGTTAACAAGCGTGAGAGAGACCACCAGTAATGTCAATGGTTCTCAAAGTACCCAGTACAATCCATGAGATGTGAATGAATGAGTTGATGTCGAACATTTCACGGAATCCTTCGATCGAAAGTCAATGATGTAAACTGACGTCAAAGGCGAGAAACCTGCCATTGATGCATGCAGACTTCAAGGTACTGACGATTTCTAAGTCATCTCTCTAGATAATGTGTTGATGTCGATAGAAAGGGACTCGTTGCAGGGCAAGCCCGCAACACGAAATCATTGTTCAAGTTGAAGAAATGTTGCTTGTAAGGACTGACTCAGGGATGGTCAAATGGATGACAAGTATTTTGCAGATGAAAGTTTTGCTTGCAGGCCTCTTGAACACATAACGACACAACAAATGGCTTGGTGATAAACGACTCAAAGTTAATCCCCGGAACCCGGCTGAAGACTTTCAAAGTGGTTTGATCAACTGTGAGGTAAAGGATTTCCCAACCCAGGTGAATGAAAAGTGTCGTGTTCAAGAGTGGTAATAAAGTTTCTTCTGAGACAAAAGGTAACAAATAGGCTCATTCTTCTCTCTTTTCCCCCACCATTTCTGGCAAGTACCTCTTTATTTTTAACAAGCTTGAGGAGGATAACATATGCTTGATTATAAGCTCATCCTTCGGATGAGTCCAACCTAGTTTTGATTCGAACCCTAGGAAGGAGTGGTTCGTTCCTGTTTGTAATTGAACAGGTCCTTTACTGTGAAATGTTTAACGAGCCCAGTATAGGAGAAACTCGGCGTTTTTCAATTTTAGAGAGTCTGAAAAACTTAAGAAGACTCCAAGTTGAACTTTTTCGTAGATTTGTGTCCCTCAAGCCCGAAAAAGTATAAAATAATACCTGGGGGAACCGCTCGATCTTGCGACCAAGGAGTACTTTCATAATTAGTGCCACTGACCTGAAAAGTAAAAAGCGATCAAGGACACGTCGTTTTATTTCCGTATCGAGTTTGAAACGACAAAAACCCGGCAATCTTTTCCTGATTTTACGGTCAGAAAAGAGCTATAAGGGGACCGTCTTTTAATTCCGTTTTAACGAGTGTAAAAGAAACGCTCGGCAATCTTTTCATTTTTTAGGAGTCAGAAAAGGGCTTAAAAGATGACTCTGATATTTTGGTTCGTGAAAAATGACAATTTTCCCTCTAAATCCCTTTGTCCTGCACAAAAACGACACATTACTCATACCTGTTTAAGATAGGCAAAAATACATCGAAAAACATCCTTCCATGGTGAAAAATGAACAAATTCATCCAAAAAACCTATAAAAAGACTTTTTACCATGTCATTTTTACCATTTTACTGTTGAGGTTGAAAAAAGGGCTTTTGGCAAGAAACTTCCTGTGGTCGCTGCGGAAAATCCGACCGTCAGAATCGAACGCCGTCTCTTCCAGGTATTTTACAACATCCTACTCTTCAATTTCATCCAATTAAAATTGTGTTTTAGGTTTTAGTTTTGATTTTTGGGGGGTTTTGGGTTTCAAAATGCGCTCTGCGGTGGACGTAGGTGCCCTTCGGGTGACCTGCGTCCCCCGACTTTTTCCTACACAGGAAAAAGGTCGGGGGACGCAGCCCACCTTCAGGTCAGCTGCGTCCCGACGCCCTGTGTTCTAAACGCGGGGTGCGTCCCCCGTGAAAGGCGGAATTTGAAACCCCAATCTCCACAAATAACCATTCAAATTTCCCCAAATCAATTCTAATCATTGTTTCTTAGTGTGTAGGGCACTCACCATGTTGGATTGGAGAGAAAGAGAGCACGAAGACATTGATTTAGCTGCAATTGAACATCAACCTTCCATTGATGCCCTAAAAGCATGCGGGCTATATAAATACTGGGCCATACCTGGCATGAGGGCTCAGGTGAGATTCTTGGAATGGCTGGTTGAGAGATGGAATGTTCAAGAGCAATGCTTTTACATCGGAGGGCATCAGCTCGAGATAGAGCCCTCTGATGTATACTTTCTCACTGGCTTGCCAAATAGAGGCGAGCAACTCAATCTAGCCGGGACTAGGCCGGGTGGCCAATCCCGTCTCCGGGCAGATTGGTGCACACCCAATGCACACCATGCGAAAGGCGTGGAAATCAAACACATCTCTCTGCGTGAACTCAAAGTTATAGCTTTCACGGTTACCAGAATTTGCGGTGCAGCCGCTTTACATATCGCCTCTGGGTCCCAAATGCGAATGGCGATTGACTGTTACCAAGGCACCATTTTCAACTGGTGTGATGCTGTGTCGGCTAACATGAAGAGCCAACTGACTAGGGCAAATAACGGACGACTGAAGACCTTTGGATATGGGCCTCTAGTCGTGAGCTTTGCCTTAGAGAGAGTTCCGATGCTGATCCCTCAGCAACTCACTGTTGATATCTTGGGTCCTCGGGAGCCAAAGCTGGTACGATGGGTTGCGGTGATGGCCCGGCATCCTGACGAGGGCGCGGCGATTGTTCGATTCTCTGATAGCTATTTTCACTGGTTAGAGGACCAGGTTTTTTCAATCCAGGACTTTCCGTATGCCGGAGTAGATTTTCGAGGTGATCCGGACATGGTTCTTCCACAGGGAGAACAATGGGATGATAGAGGTACTTTATTTTTCACAAGTTTTCAAATTATATATATATATATATATATATATATATTTTTTTTTTTTTTTATATATATATCGTCTCAAAACTGACAGTAAAATTTTCAAAATGCAGATGTTGGTCCACAGCGCCCAGCCAACCTCCGGCCTTTTGAGAGGAGACATCCAGTTGCACCGGTACCGGCCCCACAGGACGCGGCTGCAGAGTCACTAGCTGAGTTGGAGCAGGATCTAGAGCGTCTGACGGCGGATATGCCTGAGACTACCATAGATGATATTCCTATCAGACTTCAGTGCTATGTAGTCGCAGTCCCTGGACCGTTTAGGAGATTTTTGTGTAAGGTAGCCCGTGCAGTGGTGTCGTATAGGGAGCACCACCAGTGATTGGCTAGTCACTTTGTAGACACATGTGACATTTTGATTTTTTGTACTTTATCATTTTTGCCGATCATAAGGTGTTTTTCAACCTATGATCGAAGACGATGTATATTTTTTGACACACTCCTATCTATATATATATCACTATTACCGGCTTATCTTGTTTAACATATGTGATGAAATGTTTTTAAATTTACTTGCATGATTATCGTAAATGTCTGTCCAACATTCGAGAAGCAATTGCATCTGCTAATGTATTTAAAGACCTTGGAATATGCTGATATTCAATGTAATCAAATTCACGTTCCAAGAGACGCACTCTCAAAAACAACCTTAATAACACAGGATTTCTAATGGCATAAACTCTATTAAGCTGTAATACAACAAGTTCAGAATCTAACCTCACTATCAAACGTCGAATTCCAAATGAAATAGATTCGGATAATAATTCAACCACTGCACTGTATTCTGCAATGTTGTTCATTGTTTGACCGAGGCTTACCCCATGCATAGAAACTAACTCGTCAGAGGGTGAATAGATAACCCAAGCTGCGGAAGAGATATTCCGTGTACTACGACAAGCACCATCAGCAAATCCAATGTATGTTTGGAGAGGCGTCGACATCTGCAATATCAAGAGTAAAACCAAGATAAGCCAGAATAACGACGAAAAACACACTCTCTAAGCTAAGCACACTGACTAACTAACAAACATACTAGCTAGAAAGAAAACCTAACCTAACTAAAAATTCTCCATACCCACCATTTAAGCATAATACCTCTTTAGGTAAAGTCCATTTCTGGGTTTACCCAAAGAGTCCCCATCAAAATCTACCAGCTCATAAGCCCCTTTTGCTAGCTTTCGCTTTACAATGTAGGGTCCATGCCACATAGGAATGAATTTTCCAGCACCTAGCTTATCGTTAGCTTGATCATATAATAGCACTAGGTCTCCCTCCGAAAAACTTCGAGGGGTCACATTTCTATCATATTGAGCTTTCATTCGCTTCGCGTGAGTCTCGATTGCCAATGTAGCGTCACGTCGAGTCTCATCTAATTTAGCTATGTACAATAAACGCTTCTCCTCTTCGGAAGTAGCTGGAAGTAATTCGACAGCCATTTGAAGTGATGGGATTTCGCATTCAATAGGTAACATAGCTTCCAAGCCATAAACTAGCTGGAAAGGAGTGAACCCTGTTGAAGTTTTCACTGAGGTTCGGTATGCCCATAGCGCCGAAAATAACATGTTGTGCCAATTCGACCGATGAATACCAATGGTTCGTCGGATCATGATAACTAGAACTTTGTTGATAGATTCAACCAAACCGTTGGCTTGCGGATAATAAGGAGTAGAGCTATCGTGGCGCAAACCAAGCTGGCTTGTAAGCTCAGTCATCATGATGTTTCGAAAATGGCTCCCATGGTCAGTAATGATTGCTTGTGGGACACCAAACGTAGTTATGATATGATTGAATACGAAAACTGCAGCTGTTTTGCCGCTTGCGTCGAATGTAGGCATCGCCTCGGCCCATTTAGTGAAATAATCAACCGCGAGGATGATATACGCATGCCCCTCGGCCAAGTGAGGGTTACAAGTAATAAAGTTGATACCCCATTTGGCGAATGGACCAACGGCAATTATAGGGTGGAGAGGAGCAGGTGGTGCGCGCATCTTGCGATCAAACACTTGACAGTTGTGGCACTTCCGGACTGCAATGATACAATCTTTAAACATAGACGGCCAGAAATAGCCAGCGCGCAACACCTTCTGAGCTGTGGCATACCCAGACATATGACCGCCACATGCTCCAGAGTGGCAATCATTCAAAACCCTTTCAGCCTCTTCGTGAGTTAAACAACGTCGAAAAACTAAGTCTGCCCCCCGGCGATAAAGTGTATCTCCGATAATTTTGTATTGCTGGGATTGAAACCGAATTTTTCGACGTTCCGCCTTGGAAGCTTCGGGCCAAAAGGTTTGGGTTTGGAGATAGATGATTATATCCCCGTACCACGGATCTAAAGTACTGATAAGAAACAAAGATTCGTCCGCAATGGTCTCCTCTGCCACAGTCTCTGTGTCAGCACGCGGGAAATCACACATCAATTCCACAAAAACTAAAGATTTCTTAGACTTGGACTTCTCGAACTCCAAGTCGAACTCTTGCAGGATAACGATCCATTTAGAGTACTTGCCCCCTAGCAGTTGTTTTGTCAAAATGTAAATCATAGGGTTGCAATTCGAAATAACTGTAGTTTTACGGAGAAGAATGTAGTGACGAAAACGCTGGACAGCTTGAACGGCTGCCAGGGCCAATTTCTCCACATGCGAATATTTTAGCTCAATGGGATTTAAGGTCCTACTAAGATAATATATCACATGTTCCGCTCCGAATTCATCTTCTTGAACTAACACCATTCCAATGGTGGAATGCGAAGCTGCGAGGTATAAGAAGTAGTCCTGGTTGTAGTTGGGAGGATGCAACAACGGTGCATGGGTCAACGCGTGTTTAAGTGCATCAAAAGATTGTTGGGCAATCTCGTCCCAAAAGAATTGAGCGTTCTGTTTCAACAACCGTGTAAAACCTTTAGTGACCTCGGCATAGTTTGGGATGAATCGGTGTAAAAAGTTCGCTTTCCCTTGCAAACTTTGGAGTTGGCGCAAACTCGAAGGAGGAGGAAATTTGATGATAGCTTCGACCTTCGAGGGATCGACGCGAATGCCGGCTTTTGAAACAACAAATCCCAGCAATCGACCTGTTTCTATACAGAAAACACACTTGTGGGGATTCAACCGAATCCGATAATGCCTACATCTCATAAAGATTGCTCGTAAGTGGACAAGGTGATCAGCTCGATGTAAGGAATGAGCAGGCAAATCATCGAGATACGGTTGCACAATGTGCTTGATGTCATGAAATGCGTAAGACATCGCCCGTTGAAAAGTGGCCCCGGCATTCTTAAGCCCAAAAGGTAATTTGCAATAAGCAAATGTCCCCCATGGACAAATGAATGTCGTTTTTGGTTGGTCGGCAGGTAGAATATTGATTTGATTATAGCCCGAAAAACCATCCATGAAGGAAAACATTTCACTTCCAGCACAATCATCAATAATTTGATCGATATAAGGCGTAGGATAGTTGTCTTTTGGACAAGCTCGATTTATATCCCTATAGTCGATACAGATTCTTATTGTTCCTTGTTTTTTGTTGACCGGAACAATATTCGATACCCAATCCGTTAACGGGATCGGATAAATGAAACCTGCTTTCAATAGCTTTTTGACTTCTGCTTTAATGGCAGCCGCTTTTCGAGGGTGAATCTGACGCAACCGTTGCCGGACGGGTTTAGCATCCGGGTAGGTCTTTATTTCATGAACAACAATGGCAGGATCGATTCCCGGCATTTCCTCGTAAGACCAGGCAAACACATCGCGGAATTCTTGGAATAGGGCCTTGTAAGTTTGGATTTCATCTTCTGTACATGCGGCACCTATATGAATGTTCTCCTCAATTCCGGGCTTCACTGAAATATCAATGGGAATAGTACGAGAAATATTCCCTAAATTCAACTCTGAATCAGAATGTTTCGTTGGATCCTGAGCGTCTTTGACATATTCAGCGGTAAAGATAGATGAAAAATCATTTTCAAATGCATCATCCTTAGGTAAAAACGAAGATCTGTGATGGAGATCTTCCCATGGTAGATCGTCTACACTTAGGATTTCGCGAAGTTGTTCGTCAGATGACACGACTTCGGGAAACGCTATCCGTTCTAAGGTTGAGGTGAAAAGTGATTCTTCATTGACCACATTCATTTGGTCGATTTGGGTTGAACGCGAGTCGGTAAAAGACATGACAGCTTCATAAGCAATTTCATATGGACTCAAAGGCATAGCATCACCGAATGAGTCTATCTCAGAGTCAGATGGGACAATCCAAGGATCATCATAAATAATATTTTCTGATGTAATCATATGAATTGATGCAAAGGAAGGATCTACGCTGAGTGGAGGTAGAGGAAAAGTTCCCAGTAAACCGGAATCTTTAACTAAACCTACGCCAATGTCCCTATAAGGGATTGTCGTCTTACCGACATGCTGGATACTCTCTGAAGAGGCTGGGTCGGATGAAAAGTATGTCAGCTGATCAATAGTCACGATCTTACCGTTATGTGGAAACTTAATTACTCTGAAGACCGATGAAACAACGCCGTCATAGCATATGACCAACTTCGACCCAAAAGAAGGTTGTAGTCTAGAGGGGCATCAACCACTTCCACATCCAGACTAACGGTTTTACCTTCTACCCCTATAGGCAATTCCTGTAGAATACCAAACGGACGGAACCCACGGCCATCAAAGGCCTTAAGGATGGTGGGGGATTGGTTCAACGAAGGAGAACCAAGAGATCTCCAACATTGAATCGACATAATACACGTAGAGGCTCCCTCATCAATCACAGTCCGATGAATAGGCCTGTTTTTTACTATCACCGGGATTTGGAAAGCCATTTGATGGGGGAGACGTGGTGTACTATTTTCTAGATCGAAGATTATTAGATTCGGGTCCTGAACATCAACAGCTCCGATAGCCGACAAAAGTAATTTTCGTTGTGCTGGGCATGATTGCAGCACTTCTAAAGCCGACATTGCTGAGGGTGAAACAGCTAAGTCCTCAACAATGTTGTAATTCTGGGCCGCTCTCGCATGTGGATTGAAAGCAGACCTTCGAAGTACACCCTTGGCGGGCGGTTTGATTACTAAGTCCGGGTTAGGTTTCTCGATCTGTAGTGGATCGGAACCAGGAGCTGAGGTTGATGGGTTAGAGTGAGAAGATTCTGCTTCCTTACCATCAACAGGATTCTTACTACCATAATCTTGCGATCGAGTCGCAATCCTCACATGAGACATCATCAAAATGGGTTCTTCACTGGCATTCGAGGAAGAACCTATCATCTTATTCTCCTGCTCCGGAAATGGATTTTTTAACACAGCAGGAGTGGGAGAACCTTTGACTATTTTCACAACCTCGGCCCGATGAGGGCAATCTCTCGTAAAATGATCCTCTTCACAAATAAGACAAGGATATCGAGGTTTGCGCTTTTCGTCATTGGTTTCCGACTTTTCTGTTTTCTCCTTCGGAGCCTTGTCTGCTTTAGCCTTCTTCTTTCCACCGTTTTTTGATTTGGCCGTAGATGACTCTACAGCGTGAATATCGGCGGTAAGTTCAGGAAAAGACTCTCCTGTCGGGGAATCCGGCAAAGTGATAATAGGAGTAGTTGAAGCCTTGGAAGAGTTCTTCTTGCTCTTCGTATTCACGATACCAATCATACCATCAGCGGCATGAGATCCCGAAGGAGCAGCAGCGATTTGATTCGACTTTCGAAGATCCGGAATCTTCTCGTGTAACGTACCCGACTGAGTGTAAACTAAGTCAAGGTATTGCGCCTGAGCAATGACTTGCTCCTCAGTAACTACTCCGGCCTTAGCTACATCTTCAGTAATCTTCGGTAATAATGATTTAACAAACCATTCAGCTAAGATTTGGTCCGGGATAAAAACTTTCACTAGTCTTCTTCGACGTCTCCACTCATGAATGTGATCAGAAATATACGTGGACGTTGATTGTTTTAGTGAAGTTAATAACTCCGTGCCGTTATCGTATCTGACCGGCAACTGAAAGTGAGTTAAGAACGAGGTAGCTAACTGGCTAAAATTGTAAAAAGAGGCCCGTGGTAACTCAATGTACCACTTGGCCGCGAGACCAATGAGTGTACGCTGGAAAAGACGTAAGCGGATCGAATCATCCGAGATAGAATTTGAAGCACAGCAGAGGTGGTAAGTCATCACATGATTGGACGGATCCTCTCCAGACTTACCTTCGAACTTGGGTATATCACTGGGCAACTTATTTGGCATTGGCGGCCAGAACTGAAGATATTGAATTGGATCGTTCGTTAGGCGCGTCAAGTCTGGTAAATCCAAAGTTGCGATAAACGGTAACTGCCGGTTAGGATCTCTAAAACTCTGGGTCACAATACCCGCCCCAGGAGGAGGATATCCAGGATAACTAGGAACAGGAGTCGCATTTGGGATATTATATCCTCCTGGAAAACCAGGATTAACCGGACCGTACTGGGGTTGTTGAGGTTGTTGATAAGTGTACCCAGGATACGGTTGATACTGGTAAACCAGTTGTTGGACAGCTTGCCCAAGTTGGTTCTGTCCCTGGTACGGTTGGTGAACAAATTGAGGTTGAGTAGTGACAACCGTACTTATACCAGGCTGACCTGCAGGCATCTGGACCGTGGTTTGAATCGTAGATCCAGACAACGGTAAAGATGTCTGAGGAGTGGTTACAGAGACAGTAGAAACCGGAGCTGTCGATACTCCAGAAGTAAGTATGGTAGATGTGGCGGTAGTTGCAGCAGCCGTTTGAGATGGAGTACTAGGTGCAATTGGCGGCTGAGTAACTACCGAAGTTACAGAAGTTTGAACATTTGACTGGACAGGTTGCGGTTGCTGGGGTGGACCAGAAACTACGGGTTGTCCAGCTTGAGGAACCAACTGTAGACTTGGCTGGAACACCTGTTGACCCTGCGATGGATCCCACACTAACATTCCAGGGTATTGACCCGTAACAGGTTGAGGATACTGAGATCCATAACTGGATTGAGGATAGGATTGATAATTGTAAGGTGCAGTTCCCATACTTGGAACATATGACTGACCTTGGGGCGGTTGATAACCTTGACTCGAGTATTGACCTTGAGGTTGATAACCTTGAGGTAAATACGGATACTGGGGTTGACCTTGACCTTGAGGTTGGTACCCTTGAGGTTGATACCCTTGGGGTTGATACCCTTGGGGTTGATACCCTTGGGGTTGCCATCCTTGAGGTTGCCATCCTTGAGGTTGATATTGATACTGAGGTTGACCCTGGGGTACATATTGAGGCTGGGGTTGACCTTGAGGCATGTATTGCACCATAGGCGCATACTGACCTTGAGGTTGCCCCCCAGACACAAATGGTGTACCTTGAGGTTGCCCCCCAGGCGTTAACTGAGGCTGCCCCCCAGGCGGTAATTTGCCACCTTGAGGTTGGGAAACGGGAACTGAACCTGACATCATGTAAATGTCTCCTACACCCAATGGTATATTACCACTGTTTCCAACTAATAACCCATGATCAACGGGTTGAGGAGATGCCCCCGCAAAGGTACCAGAAAGTGATTGATACCCGGTGGGAACAGAAGGACCGCCGTGTAAGAAAGATTCAGGACTTTGAGTAAACACGGACGACTGACCAGACATATTTACAGGAGTATGAATACCTCCAGGTGGAAAAGGAGTACGAGGTGTAGAAAAACCTAGCCCAAAGTTGTCTAAATAATTGGTTAACGAAAGGTACCAAGTAGTACTTCTAGGAGGACTGTAAAAGATAGATTCACGCTCCCTTAGATCAATAGTAAGTTGATCTTCAAGGTTAGAGACGCCTATTTCTTCCTCTGGAGCAAGTTCTTCGATAGCAATCAAACCAGTAGGAAGATTTTCGGTGATAATTCTTTCTATTCTCGGTGAATCAGGAACACTAGAAGTCGGAGTAACAGGTTCAGATATTTCAGGTTCTTCGCCTGTATCACTAGCAGACGAAAAACTACCAACAAGCTCAGAAACTGTAACAGCTTCGGGATTATAACCTGTCTCTAAACCTTGGTAGTCTGAATGGACTACCAAGGAAGATTCTCCTTCTTCAGGTGAACTTACTCTACTGCCACTAGGAGGAGTTACAAGGACCTTTAAACCTTCTAGATTACCCGGGTCGTCTCGAGGAGGTGATCCCCTAAGTCTACGGGATCTTCTCAACAATTCGGCCACAGAAACAACTTCAGGAGACTGGCCCCGAAGTCTACGGGACTGTCTTGGTAATTCCGCCACAGCTAAAAACTTTTAACTACTACACACGAAAACAAAATAAAATTTCAAATCAAACCACCTAAAGTCTCTAAAGAACCAAACAAATTTGAATCACACGCCTAAAGAATCTAGGGCGTCAAACCAAGCACAAACAGTAGCCTTCCAGACCGAAAGCGCTAGTTGGTGATGAAGCCCAACATCGCTGGATTCAGTACAGAAGTGGCGGGTGGAACAGTTACCCCGGCAACCTGCTTAATGAATAGACTGGACCAAGTTCCTCCACTTTAACCGTCTCGAGTGAAGTGAACCCCCCAGAAAATCCAAGTGAGTCTAGCCGACGTCTGCTCCAGGTACAGTGGGATCTTCCCTCCACCGTCACCTCGGTAGAATCCTAAAGATAATGGTCACTAAGGTTACCAACCGCAACAAATGCACCTAGGGGAACAGTCTAAACTCCGACAGCACGCAAGGGCAGAGTAGCAAGCTCAATCCCCTTGCCAGCTCCTTGACAATAATCCAAGGTTTACCGACAAGTGACCCCTGGCTCCTCGACAATGGTTAATCCGAGGTTTACCGTTTGTAATACGTGCGTGTCTGGCGTCGTTCCCAACGAGGGGGGATTGATCCCCTCACTGGTTCGGACACGAGCTCGTGCTTCTCCTTTAAGAGGAGCTTTCCCAGAGTACAAATGAGACAATTGGATTTATTCTATCACAAGATAAGATACTTGTTTGGTTTTGTTGTCTTGGAGAGTTAATTACACACCTACTCCAAGACACTAGCCTGATCTAAATTGGTGTTTCAGAGCCCTAGTAAATAAAAGTTACTACGTCGATTTTACTTTAAGTGTTAATTTTATGGTTTTTTCTTAAAGACAAAAGGTAGCGGAAGTGAAACCAATGGTGTGTAGACTCGACTCAAACCACTACAAAGATGCACCTAAGATGATTTACGCTACTTTCCTTTTTCAATGAAATTCTTAACTAAGAGAGTTGAGAGATGCAAATTTTATAGAAAACAACTTTCTTAGTAAAGACAATCAAAGAAACAATCCTCTTTATCTTTTCAAGCATACAAACATGACCACTCCTTACGTGCACGAAAAACTCTTTTTCTTTCAAAACTTTTCAAAGCTACTTGAAACAAAACTTTTCAAAGGAGATGTTTTTGTATTTTCTCTTTTTAATAAAGCATATAAATCTATTTTAACAAAAATCAATCTCAAAAGCTATAAAATCTATGAAAACTTGACTCACAAGCAAATCAAAAGAAATTTACTCTAAGCAAACCTAACAAGGCAAAAGCTCACAAAGATGATTCTAGGTTGTTTTACTTGACCAAAATCAAATCAAGGACCAGCTAATGCAGAATCAAAAGACTAGTCAAAACAAAACTCAAATCTTTTTGTTCTTTTTGTAAAATGGAATTCAAGACTCAATCAACAAGCACTTCGAAATTTGCCCAAAGAGACAACTTAATGGTAAGTTGCTCTCACAGGTAGACTTTATGACAGGTCTGACTTCTAAGAATGCTGACAAAACCAGAGAGATCTAAGGCTTGACAACTTCTACCGTCAAAGTCACTACAAGACCTACTCAAAAATCAAACCCTAGGGCTTAAACTTCTATGAAATCCACTAAAACACTCAATGCTATCGAAACAAATTCAGGTGAAGATCTTTGACAAGAGACTAATAATCTGGGCAGTAAAAACTAAGAAAAAGCAAAACCTAAGAGCAAAAATGCAAAAAATGGAATTTTCTCAAATTTTAACAGGGGACGCAGGCGACCCGTTAGAACAGGTGCGGGCCCGCTCTGTGCACACAGCGACAGTGCGTCCAGGGACGCACTGTGCAATACTCAGAGGGTGCGTCCTACTGGAAAATTCAAGAAAAACCAAAATAAATCTAACCCTAAGCTAACCCACCCAAAGACAAAGTCACAGAGCCAAAAACCAGAAAAATAAACCAATTTTCTCAGAGCAAAGTTCATACAAAGGAAAAGACTTTTCACATCAATGGAGTCCCCAGTGGAGTCGCCAATTTTTCAGGCGGAAAGAGTCGATTGTGCTGACACAACCAACCTCCCTAGGAGCCTAAGACTCTCTAGTGACAAAAAAGACAAACAAGAGCAATCCTTCTCTAAACATGCATTTACTATATGGGAAATCAAGTGTTTAGATCCTACCTGTAATCCAACGTTGTTGTAGCAGTCCAGCTCCGCTGATCCGGATGAGCTCCTCCTTCACTTTGAAACCTGCATACACTAACAATCAAACGATTAAATAGCACTTGATAATCTCATAGAATAAAACATATTTAACACATAGACCAAGGAGTACATGAAACAACTCATAAATAACAAGTTATTGAGAAGAATGGACTCATTTGCATTAATAGGTAACAAAAGGAACAAATACAACCTGAGCCTTGGTGTTGTGCAAGTCCCTCCCAAGGTCCATCAAGAGTTCTCCTTTACTTTGACAAAGCTCACCCACTTCCAAATAGAACAAGCAAAGATGGCAATCTCTCCTCACAAGCTTCTAAATGGGAGTCCTAATTCCTGCAGCATTTACCCTTAGAAATGTATAGCTTCCAACCTCTCTCCTTCTGGCCCAATGCCTGTATTTATAGTGCTCAAGAGGAAGTTAATCAGGTCCACCATCAATGGGATAATCCCCTCTTTGGATGGGATAGCTCCCTTATTGATGGGATAAGTTCCTCTTTGGTAGGAGTGCATGAACCATCTGGAGGCGCTCAATACACGTCGAACAACCTTCTAGAATGCTCTAGAAATGACCACAAGTGACTTTTTAAAGATGAAACTTGCGCATTTTAACCTTTACAGGGGGACGCACCTGCCCCTTTACATACAGAGCGTCCAAAGACGCAGCTTTTGTGAACATTGGGTGCGTCCTCGCAGGTAAGGTTGAGAGAACCTGCGTCCCCAGAGATAAATACATTTATAAAGACTTTTCTCTCTTTTTGGAGTTTGACATGGAGAGCAGAGGCATAAGACTTTCCTAAGAGGGTAGCATGACTGTTGATAGAGCCATACTAACTGTAAATAGTCATGGTGACATTTTTTAGTGTAACAGTCTTGCCAATTGTTTTCATATTTATGTTTCCAAATTTGGGCCCAAGGTGAAGCTAAATCTTTTAGCCATCTCCACCATAGTTTTGCCCCCGAAACTTTGTTTAGCACCTTAGGATCATCCAGTCCCAAACCTCCATGTGTCTTAGGTTTACAGATTTTTTCCCAGGCTACTAAGGCCCATTCTTTTTTCTCTTCCCCTTTACCCTAAAGAAAATCTCTTTTGATATTTCTGCAAATTTTCACGACTCCTTTAGGAGCAGGTAGGGCTGAAAACATAAAGATGGGGACAGTTTGTAGGATAGCCTTTGTGAGCACTAGTCATCCTGCTAAGTTCAAAGACCTACTTGTCCATTTCCGTACTTTGTCCTGTAGCTTATTAATCACAGGCTCCCAGACTGTCTTTCTTAGGGGTTTGTCTATTAGTAGTACTCCCAAATATTTGGATGGCAGCATATCTCTCTGAAAGCCTAGAATTTTGGATATATTTCTCTGAATAGCAATGTCAGTATTAAAAAAGAAAATCCTTGATTTGGAGAGGCTTACCTCTGTGCCCACAACCATTGCAAAATCTTTCAGGATTTGTTTGTAGGCTAGAGCTTCCCTCACCGTAGGTGTACCCTGTAGCATAGTATCATCCACAAATTGTTGATGGGTCAATGCATTTCCATTCATGGTGAGTTTGAGACCCTGGATTTTGCCTTCTGCTTTAGCAGACTTGATAGCTTGGCCCAGCCCTTCCATCATGAGAATAAAGAGGAAGGGAGAAAGAGGATCTCCTTGTCTGAGACCTCTCGAAGGATTAAAGGGCTTGGATGGTGAACCATTTAATAGGATTGAGAAACTAGAGGAAGTTACCAGGGCCATTACCCATCTTACCCAGTTATGGTCAAATCCATATGCTATAAGAACTTTCTGTATGTAGGACCAATTTAGCTTATCATAAGCCTTTTCTAGTTCAAGTTGCATAATCATTCCTGCTTGCCTATTACTTATAAGTGAGTGAACCACCTCGTATGCTTGAATGATGTTGTTGAAAATTTGTCTGCCTTCCACATACCCAGTTTGCTCTTCAGATACAAGAGTTGGTAGAAGTGGTTTAAGCCTGTTGGAAATTATTTTGTACACCGCATTGCATAATGCTATTGGTCTAAATTTGTCTGGTGTCATAGCATTAACCTGTTTTGGAATCAAGGATATGAAAGAGGTATTGAGCGCCTTCAAAACGGTTCTATATTTCCTAGAGTTCTCCACCACATCAATTTCTGTTTCCAGAATATCTCCTCTTGTTTGCATAATTCTTCCCATTCCTGTTGATGGTTATTAGCTTGTTCATTTTTTTCCTCGCTGAAGCCTTCTGTAATGAGGATCTGATTAATGTCAAGTAGCTTCCGTTCAACAAAATTTTTGGCTACAAAAATGTTGCCAAAATCTTTTTTATTCCACTCTTTAAGCGTGATTTTGATATGATTCAATCTTTTATGTAGGAGGAACATTTTAGTGCCCTGAACCTGCATATCCTCTTTCCACCATTTTTCAACATTGTTGATAAAGTCTGGATGGGTAAGCCAAATGTCTTCAAACCTGAAAGGTCTGTTTTTTGGAGTTCCTATAAAGGACGCTTCAAGTTGAACAGGCCAATGATCCGATCCACCAAAAGGAAGTATCATGGTTGACAAATCAGGGCTTGATAGAATAAGGTCCTCCAAGATAATGAATCTATCTAGTTTTGAGGTCACTTGTGACTCTCCTCCCCTTTTGTTATTCCAGGTAAAGATGCCATTACTTGTCTTTGTGTCTACTAGCCTCATGTTGTTTATAAAATTCTGAAATGCTATGGAGTCTCTGCCTAGTGATTTGGTTCCAACTTTTCTTTTCGACAAGGACCTGACCATGTTAAAGTCCCCTCCCCAAATCTAGGGGATGTCCGAATGTCTGTCTCTTAGATCCTCCAGTGAGGTAAGCAGCCTGAGTTTGTCTTTAGGCTTCTGAGGACCATAAACATTTGTGATTAAATAAACTTCCCTATCCCCCAAGGGTTGAATCACCATTGATAAATAGTTCCTAGATGCTTCAGCATCAAGGATTCCTAGTTTCTGAGGGTTACAAAGTGTGAGAAGTCCTCCTGTTGTTTTGATTGCTTTAACTTCTAGATATTCATATTTAGTCAGCCATTTGTTGTGTATTTCTCTTATTTTTTCTACTGAACATTTTGTTTCCTGGATGAAAATCATATCTGGTTTTTCTTCTTTCATTCTATTGCTAAGATTCCTTTGCTTCCTTTTACTCCCTAGACGCCTAATATTCCATGTTGTGAGCTTCATTAAGAAAGGTTTGTAAATTAGTAACTGGTTAGGTCTTTCATCTTACCTGAATCAATCATGAGTTTTCCACACTCTATCAACAACTTGTTCTATTTTTTCCTACCTCTTTTCCTGCCTGGGTTCCTAGGAGCTAGTCCCAATGTTTCCTTCATAGTTTTCACCACTATTGAACTCCTCTTGTGGTAGCGAATCCATTTGTTTGGTGGTTCCCTGCTCTAGAAACTTTTCCAAATCTCGATGCTCCCTATCAAGAATATCTTGTAGTTCATGATCCTCTCTTCCCACCTCGCTTAGGGTCATCTCCTGGTCCCTATCAAGTTCCATAGTGTTCAACAGATCCTCCTTTTGCTGGTTGTTGTCATGTGAGTCCTCCATACTCTCTCCCTTTTCTTTCTCCATAGGGCTATCCTCCAGAGTCTGATTAGCTTTATCATGCTCCTCTTCTTCTTCTAGTACCTTGTACCTATTCTGACTTAGCTGCTTTTCCTCAGTGATTTTCTTTTGGTACTTTCTCCCTCCTTTACCTCTATTTCCCACTTTGTTAAAGCTATCAGTTTCTTTCCCTGAGGTAGCTTTGGTTCTGCTTTCTATTTTGTTTAAGGGGCAATCCCTGAATAGATGCCCATGTTCATGGAATTTGCAGCATCTGAAAGGAACATGCTCATAGTCAACCGCTTGCACCCATTCTTCATCAAAAACATCCAAAATTACTTCATTCGGTAGAGCTCCAAAGAGGTCCATCTCTACACATATACGGGCAAAGGAGGTATACTTTCCTCGCCTGGTGGCCTCCGATATTTTAACAAAATGCCCTAGTTTATTTCCTATTTCTTTTAATGATTTAGGCTGCCAATAATCTAGAGGTAAGGAGTATAACCTTACCCAAACCGGGACCGAAGTGAAAGTCCTGCACTCTGGGAGAAAATTCATTATCCAAGGTCTCATATAGAGGCCTGCAACAGCATAGAAGTAGGGCCCTCCTTCAAACACCCTATCTTTGTCCTCAATGTTAGTGAAAACTACAGTGAAGAAACCCTTTGATCCAAGGTGTAGATCTATACCCCCCTTAGGTTTCCAATGATTCTTTATCCATGCCTATAAAGCCTTCTCCGTAGGCCATAACCCCATGAATTTACAAATGACTGCGTAAGTCGCCATGTGTTCCCTATGCGCCTATAGCACCTGATCACTTAACACCACTCTGGGTATGATAGTAGCCCTAGGCTTACACGATCCAGTTCGAGTTTTGGTGTCTGCATTCTGATTTTCTCCTTCTATTCGTTTTTCTCTTCTGGCTTCTTGCTACATAGTTTCCTACTCCTCTGTACCTTTGTTGTACTATTTTCCTCCTCCTAAATTCCAGTTTCTGCCTCCGGAGGTTTCTTGAATCGATTGGAGACTACCTGACTGTAGGAGGGAGTGGAACTCCCCCCCTCTCACCTCTCCATGGCGCGCAATGCTTAACTTCTACTGCAAACCCTAGCTCAATCCTTCCAAAACCCCTTGCCAATCACCTGATCCTTGTTATCAAACTTCCTCATCGAGCTTATGATAACATCAATATAGTTACAAAGTTTTTATCGGCTTTTGCAACCCTTTAAACCATAAATTCATGCTCAAGGTAACATTCCTCTTAACTAAACTAATGATAGAACCCTGGTGTCTTGTCTTCGTCGAAAGAGTCAACCACATATATAAGTGACCATGAGTTCAAGAACACTCGACCTCGAGAGAAGGAGTCAAAAACTCATTAAGTATTGGAAGGATCCACAACATGTACAAAGGAAAAACTTTCAAAATACTCCAGAGACTGAATATACCTATGAATTTCCACAAAAACCAAATTATAAGTTGGGGTTGGTAAAAAGGAAAAAAATCCTAACTAAAGAAATCAAGAAAATATTTAACACTGAATTTTCCTAAGGAAAAACCTATGTCCAAGGACCAATGTCATTTCGCTACAACAAATTAACCAATATGTTAAAACTGTTGTAAATAAAATGCTAAAATAAAAATATAAAATTCAAGCAGGGATTAAAACCCTATGAATGGACAACATTTCTCATATAAGGAGGATAGCCAAATACAACATTTATAACCATGGACTTAATTAAAAGATTTATGTCAGGGATTACCAATGGCTAAATAAGCCATGGCATGTTAGAGTTTTGGTTTTGAAACCCATCTTCAAAAAGGAAGAAGCAAAAGACCAAGAAACAAACAAATAATGTAAGGTAAATATAAAGGGGTATATGAAGCAAACATTTAAGATTGTAACTCTGAATAATAAATATACTATGTATAATAAAATTTATGCCATGGAATGGCCTAACCATAAAGGGCCATGGAAAAAGTAATTAAGCACGATATTTAACAAAGGAAAAATCAAACTATATCATTTTGTCCAGGGTTCTAACATTCAAACCCTAATCTTGTAAATCGGCCAAGAGCTAACAAACACTATGAGAAATGTATTGTTAATATTTAGGAGGAAGGGAGTGTAAACTTAAGTGACAAGAATGAACCTCCATCAAAGTAAGAGCCTATGCTGAGAGAAAATTTATGCCAAGAGTAGGTCAAAATTCGCATTATAGCTCCATGACGAACCTATTCTGAGTCAAAAATAGGGATTAAATTAAAACCGTGTCATTTAACTAAACACATAGCATTGCATAGAGAGAAACATATATATATATATATATATATATAAAGAGAGCTCACTTGAAGAAAAATGGACGAGGAGAAATAACATTTATGACAGGTTTAAGCAAGAATACGAAGCCAAGTAACGGAAGATTACTTTTTCTAGCGATTGAGAAAGAGGTGGGTCTCGGTGAATGTTAATGAAATACCCCTTATGAAACCTACAAGGTCAAGAAAAATAGTTGTTCAAAACTAGTAAACAAAAGCTACTGACATTGCGGAAGAAAATAAGTATGAACATGAAAAATAATTGCAAACCCTGATACATATTATTTTGGTCATTCAAAGCCACAATAGGTATCAAATCAAGAAACTTGGACGAGTTTTGGAGAGAAGGAAAGATTACATATGATTGTTAGTAACCATGAGTGGAAAATTCGAGGAGTGGTTACAGAGAAAAGTGATGCTCTGTCTACAACTCAAACGAATAATGACCAAATGTGTTATCATATGGGAGGTCATTTTGAGATAGAAAAAAAAAAAACAAAAAACAAAAAACAAAAAACAAAAAAAGGCCTAAACAATGAATATTGTTGATCAAACCAAATTGCATCGCAGCCATTGATTCAAAATTTACATATTACCAAGCATGTCATGTGAAAGTATGTGAAGGGCCACAATGTAATCAAATGGAAGGGAGCCACATAATTAAGGAAAGTCCACATATTATATTTTCATGCCACTTCAAACATGGCATGAAACAACTATGAAATAAGACAGGAGTCCCTTGCAATGTGTTAGATCTATATGTGATATAAAGTTTGATGATGATGATGAAACAACATAAAAGGTGGGACAAAACATTATGGTAGTTTATTATAACATTTATACAAAATGAATTCAATGTTGTGAGAGACATTCAAAGGGTAGATTATGTGTAAGTCCCATAAAGGACATAAAGAGAAATATGAAATTAATTGTAGGTGTATAAAACTATATTTGAATTGAATTTTATTGGTGGTGAAAATAAAATTCATTGTGAACCTCACTGAATTTATATTTTAGTAAGTCACCAACTCAAGCTATAGACTAAAGAATGTCTTAGAAAAATATTATAGGCAATCAACAAGGTTTGTATTATAAAGTGAGCTTTATGTTAAAATTTAGTGTTCAATGTTTGTCCATGCATTAAAAAAGAAAGTTTGGAGAGTGAACAAGCTTGTATCTAAGTGTTAAATTACAATCCCTTGAAGTACTTAATTTCATTGCCAAGATTTAGACAACAAGAAGGAAAAAAATTAGGTGTACTTTTGGGGTTCATTACAATGCCACTCCTATTTTCCTATCACCTAAGAAAGAGAAAAAATAGAGGTTGTGCATTGACTCTATACATATCAACAAAATCACATTAAAGTATAGATCCCCACTACATCATATGGATTCCATCTTAGACTACTTGGTTGGTGAAAAAATATTCTCCAAGGTGGACTTAAGGAACAGTTTGCACAAGATCAAGATGAGAGAAGGTGATGAATGGAAGACAATGTTCAAAACCTGATATGGATTGTATGAATGGTTAGTTATGATGTTCACATTATCTAATGCTCCTACCACTTTTATGCAAATTATGAAGTAGGTATTTAGACCCTAAATAAGGAAATTTCTCATTATATATTTTCAAGACAATTTGATTTTTAGCAAAAACCTAGAAGACATTTGAATCATTTAAAGATAGTGTTTGATACACTTAGAGAAGAAAGGTTGTTTGCGAATATTTAGAAGAGTGATTTTTTACAAACAAATTAGTTTTCCTCGGGAATGTAATTTCTGCAAATTGAGTGAGTATGGACCCACAAAGGTTAGAGCCATATTAGAATGGCGTACCCCTCAAAGCATTAGAGATGTGAGGAGTTTACATGGGCTAGTTAAATTTTACAAGAAATTTGTCAAAAGTTTTAGTGGGATGAGTGTTTCCTTAACTTATTGTACAAGGGGAAAGTCAATTTCATGGAATAAGGAAGTTGAAAAAGTTTTGAAATTATCAAAATAAAAGTGAATGGGGCCCATTCTAGTTCTACCATATTTTTATAATGTATTTACCATTGAATGCAATTCTTCAGTCATTGTAATTAGGGGGTCCTAATACAAGGTCAGCTAGTTTCTTTTTTCAATGATAAATTAAATGCTGCAAAATGAAGGTGTGACACCTATGATAAAGAACTATATGCAATTGTTCAAACATTGAAATAATCGAGACATTACCACTTACATCTTCAATTTATCCTATTAACTGTCAATCAAGGGCTGAAATATATAAATTCTCAATCCAAGATGTCCCATCAGCTTGCTAAATGGGTCTCCTTTATGTAGATTTATACATTTGTAGTGCAACATATAAGTGGGAAAAGATAGTGTTTTTTCTCCGGAAGAAAAAAAATATATGTGGTAAAAAAGTAGGAGACTTCACCTACTTGTCACTATGACCAACAAGTTTGTGGGGTTTGGATAAATGAAGGGAAAAAATGTCGGAAGACCCCTATTTTATCCAATTAATTTAAGCTCTCAATAGTCAAGTAAATGCAGGAAAACATCCTTCTGGAGAGTATTTATTAGCCGATGAATTATGTTTAGAGGAATCCAATTTTGCATTCCTCAAGGATTTCAAAGGGAACAACTGATTAGAGAAATGCATTTGAGTGGATTGGGTGGTAATTTTGGTAAGGACAAAACCTACAACCTGATAAGTGAGAAATATTTTTGGCCTACATTGAGGAAGAATGCCAATAAATTTGTTTCTTCGTGCAAAATTTGCCAAATTGCTAAGGTTGGATAAAAAAACATAGGATTGTATAAACCCTTTCTAGTACTAGAAGGGCCATGGATAGACATCTCCATGGACTTTGTTTTCGGGTTACCTCACGCTCAAATAGGAAATGGCTTCGTTTTCGTGGTGGTGGAAAAATTCTCCGAAATGGCCCACTTCACTTCATTCTTGGTAATAAAACAAATGATGCAAGCAAAGTGGTCAAATTATTATTGAGTTGAGGCTTCTGTGATGCATATCAATATTGAGATATTCTTCACAGAGATAGTGTGCCTACATGGAATGTCCAAGTTCATCACTAGTGACTGAGATTCATAGTTTTTAGGCTATTTTGGAAGATATTGTGACGGAAGCGTGTCAACAGATTACAATATATTTCAGTCTATTAATATCAAATTGATGGAAAAATAGAAGTAGTGAACATAAGCTTGCGGAATCTACTTCGGAGCTTGGTGGGAGAAAATCCAAGGCGACGGGACTTCGTTTTGACATAAACGGAATTTGATTTCAATTTTAGCATTAACAGGTCATTTTCAGGCTGTTTGTGGATACAACTTAGAGGCAATAGTAAATCTAATTGATCTTCCCAAGGGAGAACGAGTTAGTCAAAATGTCAAAGATTTTGTAAAGTGTATGCATTATATGAAAGAGTCAGTCAGATAGAAATTACAGAACACAAATGTGGTGTACAACATAAAAACATATATGCATTGGAGAGAAAAGGTGTACCAAGAAGGTGAACAAGTTATGTTTTACCTACGAAAGGAGAGGTTCCCTAAAGGAACATACCATAAATTGAAATCAAAGAAGTTCGGTCCATGCAAAACCCTCAAACAAATCAATGAAAATGCCTATCTAAGTTACCTGCATAGATAATTTGACATTTGTCCCATCTTTAATGTTACAAATATATATTACTATCATGCAGGGGTCGAAGAAACCCCTGACGAAGAAGTGTTTAAAGAATGGAATAGGTAGCTACCGCAAAAAAGGAAGGAATGTGTTGAGAAAGGGGTAGACACCAAAGCTACTACCATTAGATCAAACAATTGTAAGTTGTATCTAGTAAACTGGCAAGGGTTTCCTGATTCACGGAACACTTGGATCATTGAAGAGAAACCCATTAGGTTTACTAAACTGGATTCCTTTGAACCTAGAGGTTCATAATTTAAAAAAAAAGGGTGTGACTTGTAGGTTGGAACATTGTTAGTAAACATAACTAGCAATAAACCTATGTTAGGTTAGAACATTGCTAGTAAAACATAACTAGTAATAAACCTATGCTTGTCTAGGTCTATCTTCTCCTCTGTAAAAACAAGATCACAACTCGAAAAATTTGAACCTTAGATCTTTCATTTTTAACATATTTCACATTACTTCCATCACCAATTAAAATACTCTAAAAAGCTTAGAATAACTATCTTTTCATCCCGTCATTAAATATCAATTTATTCTCATCCATGCAATTAGCTGACGGTGAACATGGTGAATGATGATTAACATTTGCCCCGCTATAATTTCGTGTTTCGATAACGTGAATCCAATTCGACTTTCGTGTTTTAATAATGCGCTGTTGTTTCGATAACATGCTTCTAGTAACGGGAATCCAATTCCACTCTCGTGTTTTAATAATGCGCTGCTGTTTCGATAACATGCTTCTAGTAACGGGAATCCAATTCCACTTTCGTGTTTTAATAATACACTCCTAACAACGGAATCCAGATGATTAGGTATATATCTACGTGTAGACATGACAGCAATTCCGCGTCTTCTGAATTATTTATTATGGTTTCAGCACTGTTTCCGAACCTTCCTTTGGAAATACGATGAAGGCGGCGGTCAACCCTTTCGTCGGTAGCACAAGAGCGGTGCTTTACAGTTTGTAAAGTCGTGGACCAGTGTCCCTGCGGTATGAACTGAATACTGCAAATATGCTTTGGGTTTGCAACTCATTCGAACTCCTCTTCCTTGACATTTCCTTGTCTGGATTTTGCAAACTGTAAACAACGCACCGCGTTGCGCTTTCCAATACATCTAATCATTGAACGATCTCGGCTCGAAATTTCCCACCGTCGACGCCGCGTTACAAACGTTGAGTGACTGAGGTCATATTATATATGTGTGAGACTCAGAGTGTGAGACACAGCAGTCTAGCGATTCAGTGAAGTTAAAAGTAGACAAGTGCATTCGGCAATGGCCTTTAGGTTTAGTCTTACGGCTTTGGTTTTCTTTATCATATGTCTTATGTTCGTTAAAATTGAGAGCAATGACCAGCAGCACTCCATTTCTCTGAAATCTGCCTGCGACGCGACGTTGGATCCAAAATTCTGTGTTTCCACAATGTCGAGCCTGTTACCGGGATCGTTGCAGGCAACTTCCGCAGATCTCGCCAGGACGTCTATCAGGCTGAGCGTTATCGAAGCACAGAAAGTGTTTCAAATAATTTCTCGTCTTGGATGGGGGGCATTCAAGGGAATACAAATTGATGCTCTTGAAGATTGTATGCAGTTGAACGATATAACGTTGGACCACCTGAGCAAGTCCCAGACAAATGTTGCTGCTGATACTTTGAAATGGAGGCAGGCAGTTGACATTCAAACTTGGCTTAGCGCAGCTCTTACTAATCAGGCTACCTGCGTCGAAAGTCTCCAGGAGGCCACTGGAACCCTGCAAAACATACTGAGTAAGAGTGTTCTTGATGTGTCACGAGTCGTGAGCAATTCTTTGGCTCTTGTCAAAAATATTCCTGTCATTGGCAAAGCTTCCAATACGCCTCCTTTACACAGCCGACGCCTGTTCTCCAATCCAACGAGTCATGAGCGTCACAATCAAGTTGATGTAGATGATGAATTCCGTTCATGGTTGTCTGCTTCAGACAGAAGGAGACTTCTTCAGACCTCCGAGGCAGCCGACAATGTTGTTACGGTGGCTCAGGACGGGAGTGGTAATTATACCACAATTACTGACGCGCTGAATGCTGCCCCAAACAATAGTTTAGATAGATATGTGATACATATTACAAAGGGAGTCTACCAGGAATACATTGAGGTGCCCAAACACAAGATAAATATTATGTTGGTGGGAGATGGCATAAATGCCACTGTGATCACCGGCAATAGAAGCGTTGTGGACGGATGGACTACTTACCGCTCTGCAACAGTCGGTAAGCTGCTTTACTCTTCTTCTTTTTTCAGTCGAAAAAAACGCCTTCTTTACTCGTTTCTTTCTGTGGTTAATTTGTTATTTTTCTTTTGTCGATGAAGGCCTCTTCGTATGACCCTGGTAATCCAATTTTGAATTTCAATTTAGCACGGGGATGGGTTATTCTAATTTTGTTTCCACGAATCTATATCTTTCTGTCTTGTTGCCCTCATACGGAAAATGATTGCTATTACAGCTGTAGCTGGGCAAGGATTTCTCGCTCGGGATATCACTTTCGAGAACACGGCGGGCCCAGAGAAGCATCAGGCTGTCGCCCTCCGCGTTGCCTCGGATCTATCAGCATTCTACCGCTGCAGCTTCAAAGGTTACCAAGACACTCTTTACGCACACTCTCTTCGACAATTCTACCGGGAATGTGAGATTTACGGCACAGTTGATTTTATCTTCGGCAACGCTGCAGCTGTGTTTCAAAACTGTAATCTCCTGGCTAGGAAACCGATGGAAAATCAAAAGAATTGTTTCACGGCTCAAGGAAGAGATGACCCAAATCAAAACACTGGAATCTCTATACAAAATTGCACCGTCTCTGCTGCGCCTGATCTCGCTCCGGTGAAGAGCTCTTTCCAGACATTCTTGGGGAGGCCCTGGAAAAATTACTCTCGCACAGTTTATATGAAGTCATATATGGATGATGTCGTCGATCCTGCAGGTTGGCTAGAATGGTCGGGGGACTTTGGCTTGACCACGCTGTATTATGGCGAATACATGAATTCGGGACCAGGGGCAGGAACTGCAGAGCGAGTTCAATGGCCTGGCTACCATACCATGAACATTTCAGATGCTCAGAACTTCACTGTGGTTAATTTCATCGCTGGTGATGCCTGGATACAGGCAGTGCCCGTCAATACAGGCCTAGATTAGAAAACAAAAGTGACAGGAAAGAGACGGCTAAAGAGTCGGTATATATTGTTTTGTGTATTCGTGTCATTTACATGATTGTTTCGCCAATCCCCTTAATTACATTTATTCTTTGCTAATGTAAGTGTAGCATTCGATTACAATGCACAATATGTAATCTAAATTCTGGCCTTTAATGGGGCACAAATTCAAGACTATTCATACTTTCTTTACCTTGGCTGAAACCTTTTCGTGTCTTTCCATGACCTTGTGATGCCAAAACAGGAATCTCATGTGTCTATTTCCTTATAAGTTTCTAACGACTGACTTTAACAATATCTATTTAATTTTTAAAAAGCAAATTAATAAATAATCGACATTTTTCCATTCGCTATCGATTCGGCAAACCCCAAAGACATGATATACATAATAAAAAGTGGGATAAGAGGAAAAATTTCTAATGAAAGTGATTTTGTGGCACATTAAAAGACATGAACCTCGCATTTTACAATCAACAAATTATATCTTTTGTCAATCATGTTGAAGTCGTAATTTCAACGCAGTTGTACGTTCTCACCCAAAACCGCCAGAATAAAACCACAAACCACTTTGAGGGATATTGGACCGCTTTTGCGAAAAGGCAGTTTCCGTATTTTTGACTCCGATACAATATGGTGCAGACGCGTGGCTCTCACCATACGTAATCAAGTTCAACTTTTCGGGAGCTATCGTTCACTCAAGTGAGGCCTTCCGATATCTCCGTCCGCCGTTTGATCTGCTCCACCATTTTTGTCCGTTGATTGCTCAAACCTGCATACGGCAAACATTAACTATGTTGCGTGGAGTAAAACTAAGTTTTCGTTGACCATACCTTTCATTTAATAAACTGTCATATGCGTAGGTGAAGTTTTAATGTTCCTTTATGCGGGAGGTATGGGCATATATTATATGTGTTATATTTCTTTAAAAAAAAAACATTGACCATATAAAAAAAAAAGTTTTTTGTATTAAGTTTTTATTATTACGAGCCAAGTGAAATATATGCTCGTTGTTGTATTGGTTGTATGTGTGAGAGTTGTAAGCCCAAAAAAACGAGGGGAATGCACATGAAGCATGTGAAGATATTGCACAGCAGTGCATAAAGAAAATGGTGGAGCGCATTTTTGTATGCATATGTAAATTTTTATTATAGCAGTAAAGTGTTTTTCACAGCGGTGAATGTAAAAGGGGTTTTACAGCAGTAAATCCAGCTCAGTAAATTCTCAGGTGAAAACAGAGTTCTGGTTGAATATTATTTTTTGGTATATCCCTCTCAATAAAAGAGGATGAAGTTTGTATCAGTCTTTTGTTTTTAATCAATAGAAATGTGTTATGGCTGTGTAATGGTTTGTTCTGAGATAATTTATTTTAAATAGCTTCCCTGTGCAAAGATCCTGGAGTAAAGGAAACAGAGCATTGCCTCTGTGTGTTTGAATTGTTTGTTTTTGGGATTTTCCCATTAAAAAATCCCCAACAGTGGTATCGAAGCCAGGCTTAGGCTCTTTGAAGGTGACAAAGAAGCTGAAGGGAGGAGCTTGTTGCAGCAGTAAAACTTCTCAAGCAGAGTGAAGGCTCAGTCAGGAAAATACTCAGGTATTTCACAAAGTTTTTTTTGTGTTGCTGAAGAAACAGTCAGTTGTTTTAAACACACAGTCAAGGATTTAGAGGCATAGATCAGAATGCAAGGAATGGCCAGCACAAGCACTGGTATGGGTATGTTTAACACCCAGCTCCCACAGTTTAATGGGAAAAACTATGACTATTGGGCAATAATCATGACAGCCCTGTTTGCCTCTCAAGATTTATGGGAAATAGTTGAATCTGGGTTTGAAGAACCAGCAGATGAAAATGAGTTCAATGCATTAACTCAGGGAGAGAGAGATCTACTGAAGAGCAATAGGAAGAAGGATTCAAAAGCCCGTATGTTGTTGTATCTAGCAGTAGACCAGAGTGTGTTTCCAAGGTTAGCAGCAGCTAAGACAGCAAATGAAGCATGGCAAACCCTCAAGACAGCCTATCAAGGCATGGAGAGAGTGAAGACAACAAAACTACAATTGCTGAGAAAGGATTTTGAGAACTTAAACATGAAGGAGTCAGATAACATTGACTCATTCTTCACTCATGTGATTGGTGTAATCACACAAATGAGAACTCATGGAGAAACCATTGAAGATAAAAGGATTGTGGAGAAAATATTGAGGGTCTTACCCTCAAGGTTTGATGCCATAGTCACCACCATTGAAGAGACAAAGGATCTCTCAAACTATTCAGTCGATAAGCTACATGCATCACTGATAACACATGAGCAGAGGTTGAGTAGGAATGAAAACTCATCTCTTGAGCAAGCCTTCAAGACCCAGATGTCCTTTGGAAGAGGAAGAGGTCAAGGAAGAGGAAATCGAAGAGGAAGAGGCAGAAGCCAGAACAGAGGTGGAAGGAACAGCCCATCAAATGCACAAGGAAGAGGCAGCAATACAAATCAGAACCAAGGCCAAGGCAGCAGCCAACAAAGAGAACAGTATCATGCTCAAGGACAAAGGTATGATAAATCTAATGTTCAATGCTATTATTGCAAAAAGTATGGACATTATGCAAGTGATTGTAGAAAGAAACAGCATGATATGAACAGTAGACAAAATGCAAATGTTACAAGAGAAAACAACAGTCAAAATAATGTGTTGTTAGCCTGTAACATGGTTGAAACAAACAGTGAGGACATTTGGTTTTTAGACTCAGGTTGCAGCAACCATATGACCGGAAACATAGCCTTCTTTTCTGCCCTAGATAAAAATGTGAAATCAGAAGTCACACTAGGAACTGATAGTAAAATCTCTGTTATGGGAAAAGGAGAGGTAAAAATATTTACAAAGCAAGGAGAAAAGAAAACCATAGCAGATGTCTACTATGTCCCTGGAATGAGATGTAACCTCTTGAGTATTGGACAGCTTGTCCATAAGGGGTACAATGTTTTCTTTAAAAATGATGTGTGCACCATCATGGATATAGCACCCAGCAAACGATGCATTGCTGAAGTAAAAATGACAAGGAACAGGATGTTCCCTCTCAGGATCAGGTTAGATTTGAAAAACAAAAATGTAATTGCAGTAGTTACCCAAGAGGCTTTCCAAAGCGTGCCAAAGGATGAAAATTTGTTGTGGCACTTGAGATTTGGTCATCTCAATTTTGGAGGTCTAAATTTGTTGAGCAGGAAAGGAATGGTAAGAGGATTACCATTGATAGAGAAACCGGACAGCCTATGTGAAGGCTACATTTTGGGAAAACAACATAGAGAAAGTTTTCCATCAGGGAAGAGCATAAGGGCAAAGGCACCCTTAGAGATCATCCACTCAGATTTATGTGGACCAATGCAAGCTCCATCATTAGCAGGCAGCCAATATTTCCTAACATTCATTGATGACTTTACAAGAAAGACTTGGATATATTTCCTTAAAAACAAAAGTGAAGTGTTTGAGAAATTCCAAAACTTCAAGGCATTTGTGAAAAACCAAAGCGGACTGCATATAAAAGTTTTGAGAACTGATAGAGGAGGTGAGTATATCTCCAAGGAATTCCTAAGATTTTGTAGAGAAAATGGAATTCATAAACAGTTTACAGCAAGGTACACTCCGCAGCAAAATGGAGTTGCTGAAAGGAAGAACAGGACCATCATGGATATGGCGAGAAGCATGCTGAAGGCAAAGCATTTGCCAAATGATTATTGGGCTGAAGCTGTAAATTGTGCAGTGTATATTTTGAACAGGTGTCCTACAAAAGCAGTGTTGAACAAAGTTCCGGAAGAGGCATGGAGTGGGAGAAAGCAAGGAGTCACCCACATGAGAGTTTTTGGATGTGTGGCTTATGCACACATACCAGATCAGCTAAGGAGGAAGTTGGACAGCAAAGGGGAGAAATGTCTTTTCATTGGATACAGTGAGGAATCCAAAGCCTACAGGTTGTATATCCCATCTACCAAGAAGTTTTTTGTCAGCAGAGATGTTCAATTCATTGAAGAGGAAGCTTGGGATGGAAGCATAGAGAAAACAGTGAATGTTAAAAACTATTTGTCTCATGATGAGGATGAAGAGGAGGTGGCTGAAATGAATCCCCAAACAGCAGCACCAACACAAGAACAACAAGGTACACCATTGAGGATCAATGAGAGTGCTTCTCCAAGCACACCACAAGGAGGAAATTCAAGTGCATCTTCAAGCACTTGTACACCAAGTGAAAGAGGTAAGAAATTTAGAAATCTAAGTGACATTTATGATGAAGGAATGAATTCCTTATTTGCCTTGTATTGTCATGTTGATGATCCTATTCATTTCGAAGATGCAATTAAAGATAGGAAATGGATAGAAGCTATAGATGAGGAGATGAATGCCATAGAGAGAAACAAAACATGGGATTTGGTTGAGCTACCAAAAGGCAAAGAAGTTATTGGAGTGAAATGGGTTTACAAGACCAAGAGTAATGCTGAAGGCAAGATAGAAAGGCACAAGGCAAGGCTGGTTGTCAAAGGGTACAAGTAGCAGTATGGGAGAGACTATGAGGAGACTTTCACACCGGTTGCAAGAATGGAAACCGTGAGAGCAGTGCTGTCCATAGCAGCTCAAAACAAATGGAAAGTATACCAAATGGATGTGAAGTCAGCATTCCTAAATGGAGTGTTAAAGGAAGAGGTTTATGTTGAACAGCCTCTCGGCTATGAGAAGAAAGGAGAAGAGCACAAAGTGTGCAGATTGAAGAAAGCTCTTTATGGGCTGAAGCAAGCGCCAAGAGCATGGTACAGCAGGATAGATTCATATCTATTGGATAATGAATTTGACAAATGTGAAGGAGAACCCACAGTCTACATCAAGGAAAAGGATGGTAAAATTTTAATTGTTGTCTTGTATGTAGATGATGTTATTTTCACTGGAAATGATATTTATCTTATTGAGAATTTTAAATCAGTCATGAAGGATGAATTTGAAATGACTGACATGGGCTTGTTGAGATACTTCTTAGGCATAGAAGTAGATCAAAATGAAAGAGGAATTTTTATCTCACAAGCAAGATATATAAATCAAGTATTGGGCAGACTTAACATGCAAGAATGCAAGGCAGCGATCACTCCCACAGTAATGGGATTAAAACTCAGCAGAGAGGACAGCAGCAAGGATTTTGATCCTAGTTTGTACAAGAGTATTGTTGGCAGCCTTATGTACTTAACAACTACTAGGCCTGACATTATGTATGCTGTTAGTTTAATTTCCAGATTCATGGAGAAGCCAAAGGAGGCACATTGGCAGGCAACAAAAAGAATTTTAAGGTATGTCAAAGGTACCAAAATGTTTGAAATTTTATATAATGTCTCAAAACATTCAGATTTGGTTGGATACACTGATAGTGATTGGGTTGGAAGTGTAGATGATCGGAAAAGCACTTCCGGTTATGTGTTTCATATGGGTTCAGGAGCCATTTCATGGGCTTCTAAGAAGCAGTCCATTGTAGCATTGTCTACAGCAGAGGCTGAATATGTGGCAGCTACAGCAGCAGCATGTCAAGCAGTTTGGATGAGAAGAATGTTGAGGAGCTTAGGCCAAGAGCAGGCAAAAGCGACAGTGATTTTTTGTGACAATAGCTCAGCTATTGCATTGTCAAAGAATTTAGTGTTTCATAAGAGAACGAAACACATTGATACAAGGTTTCACTACATCAGAGAATTGGTGAACAATGGAGAAATTGTCCTAGAACATTGCAGGACCCAAGAACAGGTAGCAGACATCTTGACAAAGCCACTGGATCAGAAAAGCTTTGAATTTTTGAGGAAGTGTCTCGGTATGACCGAATTCCCAGCTGTTGAAATTAAAGGGGAGTGTTGAAGTCGTAATTTCAACGCAGCTGTACGTTCTCACCCAAAACCGCCAGAATAAAACCACAAACCACTTTGAGGGATATCGGACCGCTTTTGCGAAAAGGCAGTTTCCGTATTTTTGACTCCGATACAATATGGTGCAGACGCGTGGCTCTCACCATACGTAAGCAAGTTCAACTTTTCGGGAGCTATCGTTCACTCAAGTGAGGTCTTCCGATATCTCCGTCCGCCGTTTGATCTGCTCCACCATTTTTGTCCGTTGATTGCTCAAACCTGCATACGGCAAACATTAACTATGTTGCGTGGAGTAAAACTAAGTTTTCGTTGACCATACCTTTCATTTAATAAGCTGTCATATGCGTAGGTGAAGTTTTAATGTTCCTTTATGCGGGAGGTATGGGCATATATTATATGTGTTATATTTCTTTTAAAAAAAAACGTTGACCATATACCCACGGTTGTAAAAAAAAAAAGTTTTTTGTATTAAGTTTTTATTATTACGATCCAAGTGAAATATATGCTCGTTGTTGTATTGGTTGTATGTGTGAGAGTTGTAGCACGCAGCCCAAAAAAACCAGGGGAATGCACATGAAGCATGTGAAGATATTGCACAGCAGTGCATAAAGAAAATGGTGGAGCGCATTTTTGTATGCATATGTAAATTTTTATTACAACAGTAAAGTGTTTTTCACAGCAGTGAATGTAAAAGGGGTTTTACAGCAGTAAACCCAGCTCAGTAAATTCTCAGGTGAAAACAGAGTTTTGGTTGAATATTATTTTTGGTAAATCCCTCTCAGTAAAAGAGGATGAAGTTTGTATCAGTCTTTTGTTTTTAATCAATAGAAATGTGTTATGGCTGTGTAATGGTTTGTTCTGAGATAATTTCTTTTAAATAGCTTCCCTGTGCAAAGATCCTGGAGTAAAGGAAACAAAGCATTGCCTCTGTGTGTTTGAATTGTTTGTTTTTGGGATTTTCCCATTAAAAAATCCCCAACAAATCAATGGGTAACCCTCTTACAAAATTAATTAAAAATATGAGTGGTTTTTAGTGTAATTTTTGGATTTTCTCTTGTTTGGTAGGAAAAAATTTGATGTGAAATTTTAATTTGTGTTATTTAAATTAGTTTTTTGATTTTATATATAGATTAGCATCTTGAAAAACCAAAAAAATTGACTTGAAATTTTAATTTATGTTATTTAAATTGGTTTTTTGATTTTATATATAGATTAGCACTGTGAAAAACCCTTTGAGCAGTTAAATTGTGCAAAGTTACCTATCAAATTTGTGATTTCAATAAATTTTTGCGAGATTTTAGAGAAATTAGACCCTAAAATTAAAAAAAAAAATATACGGAAAACAACTTATTAAAAATTTAATCATCTTATTAGTCCCTGCCTTCGGCATAGTATAGCGTTAGATTGAACGTTTGACCGCCTATTAATCCATCCATTGACCTGTTTTTTTTATGTTTTCTTGTGTTTTAACCAAAGTTTAATCATAACAATTTTGTTTACTTAAATTTTATCCAAAGTTTTAACTCTGAAAGCATTCTACCTCTTATTAGAGGTTTCACGTGGCCCGATGCAAGAAAATTGTGGCAATACCATTTAATCCAAAGTTCTGTCATTTTATATACCGTTGCCAATTTCTTTATATCAAAGTTTTTGCAATTTATTTATATCGCAGCGTTTGAAATATTTTATGCAAAGTTTTTAAGCCTCCACTTCTAGTGGACACTGCATGCCACCTGCATGTTCTTCGGGCCACTTGTCACCTCCTATATCTCTTTTCCCGTATTTGTTCCACGCAATAAACAATACATGCAATATCTGTTCCCTCCGCGTCATTCCTCTTGCCCCTCCTTGCTCATGTTAGCCCATTGTTCTCTGCAATAGTTGTTCTCTGCAATAGTTGAGCCAGTCAGTTCAATTCAATTCGCATCAGAGCCAACCTGTTCAATTCGCAGAAGAAAAGCAGAGAAAGACAAGAGCTACACTGTTTCACCGAACATTTCTTTAGTTGATTTGCACTTTTTCATCAATCCATGGCTTCACCCAACGCCTATCTTATCCGGTTAATCTGCGCCTGGAGGTACAATTTGGAAATTCAATTATATTTTTTTGACAACCTGAAAAAATCATAACTTTTCATTATAAAAATGATTACAGTAGCTTGGTTTGTTATGCTTCTTCAAAAAAAAATTCATTATAAAAATAATTACAAGTAGCTTGTTTTTGTGATGCTTCTTCAAAAACAATTTTGAATTTCCGCACAGTTCTTAAAATTCTTCTTATAGTGCTCTGCAAATTACCTGATTTTAGCGTCATTTTCCGTAGAGCACCGTTCAGAAAAAAGTGCAACTCAGATTTCTAGCACTTCATCGCAGGTAGATATTAATACTAATTCAGATCTCTGGTAATACATCAAACACCCAAGAAATGAACAGCTCGTAGAAGTATTGCGAATCTCCTTACAAATGGATCAAAAACTTAATCGCTTAACTTATTTTTTTATGACAACAATTATCCATAAAAGGCAACAGTTAAACGAAGCAGCATAACCTCATCTGACAGCAATTACCCAAAAAAGGCATCAGAGAAATGAGCCAGCATAATCTCAGAAAGACACATAGGTAGATGCCGAAACCCAAAAACAGTAAGCAATGAACATACGTAGATTTCAGATCCCAACAGGACAAAAAGAAGCTTAAAGCTCAATTTAGTAAAAACAAGACAGACGAATACAGAGACCAGGCAATCTTATAGGAGAAAGTCAGACGCTGGGTTTCGAATGCAAACCGCGAGGAGAAACCTGCGAACACTGTACAGAACCCACGATTGATTCCCGTACGCCTCCCAAAAGAGCTGTATCGGAAGAACTAGACCGAGTCGAAACAATCTCATTCGGAGTAGGCCTTTCATTCCTCTCAGCCGGAGTGAGGATGCATAGATGCAGACCCAGCGCTTCTCTCGCTCTTCTCCACTTACTACCCATCTCCCCCAATCCAACTTTATCCTTCCAAACAAAGTATAGTTTCAGTGGCCAAATACCCGATTTTGCTCTCTGCCATGGTCTCAAGTTCAAAGCCCCTCTCCTCCTGCCTAACCTACCCATCTCCCCCAATCCAACTTTGTCCTTGCAAACAAAGTATAGTTTCAGCAGCCAAATACCCGATTTTGCTCTCTGCCAGGGTCTCAAGTTCAAAGCCCCTCTCGTCTTGCCTAACCTACCCAAGAAAAGAAAACAATAGAGGATTATATGTTCTTTGATCGCATGATTACTCTGTCGTTTCGTCTGTAAACGCTGGGTGCTAGAAATAGCAAGAAGAGAGTCATGGGAAACAACTAGCCACCATCCATGACTATTGGTTACAGTTTGTTGGGCCTTTCACTGCTTCAGATCAGATGGCCATTGCATTGAAATGAATGAAGAGCAGTCAAGAAAAGTGCAATAAAATTTTACCAGGCTGCCCTACATGTCCTACTTTCACTGTTCCTGGATTGTGCAAAGCGGATAGTGGTCTTGCAGTACTTACCAGTACAAGTGACTGAATATGCAAAACCTGTAATGGATGTAGAGCTGTACCTTTGCAAAGGATACTTGTAGAGCTGTACCTTTGCAAAGGACACTTGGAGTGCATGCAGAATTTCACATACAAAGTAGTAATATTGTGTTTTGACCGAGGTTTACTCGTGGAAAAGGCATGCTATTGTAAAAGAAAATGATAGAATCCAACTTTGAACAATGTGACAGGTTAGGTTTACTAGTGGGGAAATGGAATCCGACTTCGAACTTGGCGATAGGTTTAGCGGTGGTATCCCGCATGGGGTCTACATGTGCCTTTAATTACTAGGCATGCAATTTTGAAGAAACAATGGTGTATGGCACGCATTTTAAAAAGTTTGAAGATTTTGAGTATTTTGGAGGTTTTTTTTAGTCGGGTTAAGTTTATTTTCACTATCAAAACAAAATTAAGCACTGTTACTCTCAATTTCTTTTTTTTGAAAAAGATAATCAGATTAAAGCAATTTTCATGGCCTTGACAAAATTGACACTAGACAAAGCCTTTTAAAATTACAGGTTTAGTATGTGTAAATTTGGAGTTGAATTTCCATTTTAAAATGCTACCAGTACGATACAAATGGCATTGGAATCCAACTTTGAAATTGAGGAGCCGCGTGGGGTCTGCATGTATTAATCTCATTTCACACACAAAGTAGTAATAAATCACCAGGACGATAATTGCACGAGAGGAATATATGTTAATATCTCATTTTGTGTTTGATAACATTTATGAACATTTAACCACAAGTTTTGCACCGGAGGTTGTGCTGCTATTCCTGATTCTAGACATATAACAGAAATATTGATAACATCTATGAACATTTAACTGTGGGTTTTGCACCGGAGGTTGTGCTGCTATTCCTGATTCTGAAGGTTGTGCTGCTATTCTTGATTTCGGAACTTTTAGGAACATATGACTATAACGTTCTGGGTCGAAAGTTTTGATGCTATTGTAGATTACAGAACTTCTCAGACTTGGTCATAAGGGCACACTTCTGGTCATAAAGGCACATTTCCAATGGTAATAGGGAAGAATGTAATACTGACTATTCAACAAACGCTTCACGAATATTGCAAAAACACCGGCAGGGACTACCGCTACGGCAGTGGCTCCCCTGTTTTAAAATATTTATTTGAGTATTACTACAATAAAAATGTTTAAAATTTTAAGAAAGTGGATTACTCCCCGTGGATGTACCGCCGTTGACCTTTTCTTTTATTTTTAAATCAACGATCCAGATTTCATGGCAGCCGACACTTCCCTATATTGACTCACGATTGATGTACCGCGGTTGACCTTTTATTTTATTTTTAATCAACGATCCAAATTTCATGGCAGCCGAATATTCTTCATCTGATTGAGCATTGGAGGGTTGTGATTAAATATGGCATTTCATCTTGCTGTTACAAACTTAAATAGGTATTTTACCGAACTGGAACACGATTTGTAGTCGGAAGTGGAAGTGGAAGTGGCGACGCTTCCATTGTGTCTTCCGCCGGCTCTGCTGCGATGGAACATGAAGTAAAATTCGGTCCGATCCCTCTTGCCGCCGGAAATGTGGTGGCAGCGGAAAAGGAAAGGACAATAACCACTCAGTTACTCTGTTGATGGTGGTGGGCATGCTAAACGCCTGCTAAGTGCGTTAGAATTCAAAGCTCTCCATGTTTGTCGTAATTTTCAGAAATAAAGATTTTGTGTATGTAAAGCGCATATAGCGTAGGTACTTGAATGTTTGCACAGTTACACATTCACCGATGGACAACATTAGTGTTGAAATTTCGAATGGTTCTGGAGTTTAAGAAACGTCTACTACTCGCTTACACTTCAAACAATGGTGCGGTGTATCGTCAAATGACGCGAAGAATATAAAATTTAGGTCGTAGGGTACCTTTGAAAATGTCTGTTGTACGCTTCAAAATGTCCTCCACGGTTGTAGTAATTTTGAGAATTAAAGATTATTGTATACATGCAGCGCCGAGTGATCTAGTGATTTCGGAAGTCGAGTTCAGATGTATGTAATGCTCTGTACGCTACATCTATTGTTAGATTAGCCGGGTTCAGATGTATGTAATGCTCTGTTTCTACGGATTATTTTATCGCTTGTTATTATATATCAGCAAGAAATTTATCGTCGAATGTTATGACCTTGTATTTTTTTTTTTGTGATAGTTGATTCTGTTATCGTAGCTGTGCAATCGGTCCCATTCCAATGGAAAATCATAACGATGACTTCAGTGGATAAACGTGTGGCATTTGAATCGAAGGTGATCATAAATATAATACAAGTTGTGGGGAAGACCAATTACCTCAACAGGTGATGCTTGTTACATTAGCAAAGCAAACACAGGAAAAAATGTTTGAAAACATAGAGTATCTTGTAACCAACTCTTTTCAAGCTCCCCACATTATAAAGAAATGGGATCTGAATTTCATCACCAATGTCGATATTGATATGTTGTTGCATCTATTGAAGGTAAATATTGTTTTCGCATACACTTTTTTTTCTTTGTTCTAGATGCACTGGCATTTGCATTGCAGGTGCCCCATGTTATCTCAGTTTTAACTGAACCATTTTATTACGGTTGAAACACAAAATGTTGTTTGTTTATATGTTCGTAAAATCTGATGTCCATATCTATATGTTCACTACAGGCAGCAAATTGGCTGGGTGTAGATAGTCTTCTGGGTTTGCCAGTTGAAGAATTGGTAAAGAATTCTTGTCCATGCCAAAAGATTGTTACAGAAACCCGGATCATTTAGTAATACCTCAGAGGACTAGTGCCGATCGATATGTGAGTACTTTAGGCATTAATTACTCATTCACATTCCCAATTTAAGTCTTAGATATCCCAATGACTTATAACGATCAATTAAGCATTCACATTGCAAGATTATAATCTTAATTGTAAATCAGTTACAAATTATATGCATTTTTTATAATATTTTAAAATCAGTTACAAAGTATATGGGTTTATTATAATATTTTTTTTGGAATTTAATTCCAACTGCAACATAAACAGCTGGACAGAAATATGATTTGCTGTAGATATTCCAGACTGTTGGATGCCTCAAAGTCGTGCTTGATATTTTCCATATTAATGTGCATTAAATTTTGAGCATTAAATTCCCCTACAACAGCCGACTTCACTTCTTCAAAAGGCATCACCGCTTGTTGCATTCAATACGCAGATAAGCTTTAGAAGATATTTGTATTATTTTATTGTTTAAAGTCAGATATGTTTTAACATATAAATGTAATGAACAACAGTTCTGTTTCATAAGTTAGAAGAATGATAAAGAGTCTTTCTTGTAACGCACAGCAGTGCTGAAACTGTAATTTTCTGAGATAGCAGAAATTTGTTTGTGGAACTGAAGTGTTCCTGTTGTAATCCCTCTATCAAGAGGAAGATGCTCTTCAGCATAAATTGGTGGATCCCTCTGTTAAGAGGAAGATGTTTTGTAATAGCAATTGTGAAAATCCCTCTATGTGAGGAAGACGAATTTGTATCAGTTGGTTTACTGTTTATAAATAGAAGTTTTATTTGCGCGTTGCTGTTACACCGTAACCAGAAAATAGCCTTGACATCAAAACAGAGTGTTGTTGTTACACCAGTTTCAGCGTTGCTGAAACACCGTTGCTGATACACTGCAAACAGCAACTGACGAAACTGCGTTGCTGAAACACCGTATTCTGCAAACGATTTTTATTTCCGTTGTGTTAAAACTTGAGTATTGTTCTGTTTTTCAGTTTTGTTTAGAATTATTAGAAATTCCCAACATGGTATAAGAGCTAGTCTAGGCTCTTTGAAGACGTCAAAGAAGCTGAAGGAAGGTTTCTTGCTGAAGCAGCTTCTCCAACAGAGCGAAGACTCAGCAAAAAGATCCAGGTATTTCTCAAGTTCTCTGTGTTACTATTGAAGACAATCAGTTATTTTAATACACAGTCAAGTATTGCAAGAATGGCTAGCACCAGCACCAGCATGGGTATTTTTAATACTCAGCTCTCACTACTTAATGGGAAAAATCATGACTATTGGGCAATAGTTATGAGAGATTTGCTTTTCTCAGAAGATTTATGGGAATTTGTTGAAGATGGTTTTGAAGAACCAACAAATGAAGATGAGTTTAATAGCTTAACTCAGGCAGAGAAAGAACTGTTGAAAAACTATAAGAAGGAGGATGCTAAGGCCCTCTACTTCTTGTATCGAGCAGTGGATGAGAGTGTGTTTCCAAGGATAGCAGCAACCAAGACATCCAGAGAAGCATGACAAACTCTCAAGACAGCCTATCAAGGCATCGAGAAAGTGAAGACAGTAAAACCTCAGTTCATTGAGGAGGAAGCTTGTGATAAAAGCTTAGAGAAGACAGTGAATGTGAAGACAATTGTTTCTCACGAAGAAGAAGAGGAAGGAACAGCAGCAAATAATCCTTCCTTGGTGGCTCCTCCTCCACCACAGCAAGTACAACAAACCACACCACAAGCTGGAATTCGAACAACCTTGAGAAGTCAAGGAAGTGCTTCTACAAGCACACCACAGGGATCAGAAATACCCTCAAGTTCGGATGGAACTCCAAGCACACCAAGAAGACCAAGATTCAGAAATCTAAATGAGATTTATGAAGAAGGAGAGGTAAGTAACAGTACCGGTCTGAATTCATTATTCGCTTTGTATTGTCATGTTGATGACTCAGTTCATTTTGAAGATGCTGTAAATGAAGATAAATGTATTGAAGCAATGAATGAAGAAATTGGTGCAATTGAAAAGAGTAAAACATGGGAGTTAGTGGACCTTCCTGAAGGAAAAGATGCCATTGGAGTTAAGTGGGTCTATAAGACCAAAAGTAATGCTAAAGGCAAGATTGACAGGCACAAAGCAAGACTTGTTGTGAAAGGCTACAAGCAACAACAAGGAAAAGGCTATGATGAAACCTTTGCACCAGTAGCAAGGATGGAAACAGTCAGAACAGTGTTGTCTATTGCAGCACAACACAAATGGAAGATTTATCAGATGGATGTTAAATCTGCATTCCTGAATGGAGTGTTAAAAGAAGAGGTCTATGTTGAACAACCTCCAGGTTATGAAGTTGAAGGCCAAGAGCATAAAGTCTGCAAACTGAAGAAGGCTCTTTATGGGCTGAAGCAAGCTCCAAGAGCATGGTACAGCAGAATAGATGCTTATCTAATTGAGAATGGGTTTGATAAGTGTGATGGTGAACCCGCACTCTACATAAAGGAGAATGACAGTAAGATTCTTATTGTTGTTTTATATGTAGATGATTTGATTTTTACTAGCAATGATGCTTCTCTCATTGTTGATTTTAAAGCAGTCATGAAAAGTGAATTTGAAATGACTGACTTGGGCTTCTTAAGATATTTTCTTGGAATTAAAGTAGACCAAAGTGAAAATGGTGTTTTCATTTCTCAAGTTAAATATGTAGAAGCAGTGTTGAAGAGATTTAACATGCAGAACAGCAAGGCAGTTGTGACTCCAACTGTAATGGGGTTGAAATTGACCAAAGAAGACAGCAGCAAGGATTTTGATCCAAAATTGTACAAGAGCATAGTTGGCAGCCTTATGTACTTGACTGTAACTAGGCCGGACATTATGCACGCTGTGAGTTTAATCTCCAGATTTATGGAAGGACCGAAAGAGACTCATTGGCAGGCAACCAAGAGGATTCTAAGGTATGTGAATGGAACGAAGGGGTTTGGTATTTTATACTCCTCTTCTGAAAGTTTCATGTTGACAGGATACACTGACAGTGATTGGGCTGGAAGTGTTGATGATAGGAAAAGCACTAGGGAAAATTTTAAGAACCCCCCTAAATTTATAAATATAATAAATGGGCGAATCTCCATGGTATATAGGAAAAATGAAAGGCGATTTTATCAATAATATAATATGTATATATAATTTTTTGGCGAATCTCTCACCAGGCATGGCGAATATTTTACTCAATTATAAAATCTTGTAAGATCTTGGTGAGTCTTTCACTAAATAATAAAACTTTGTAAAGTCCTAGTGAATCTTAGCATAGGCTACATGCTGGTTTAATTCCCCCATTTAAATAGGCGACATTCCAGGTGAATACCATGGGTAAATACCATGTGCCATTTTGGTGAATACCATGGGTCAATACCATGTGCCATTTTTATTTTTATTAATTCTAATATTAGGGTTAATAATGGTTTTTTGCATGGTATTAATAATAATCTAATCCATGGTATTTGTCCCATAGTATTTTGGCCATAGGTTTCACCTAAATATAACCCATTTTTTGAGTGTTCGTAAATATAAGGTGACTTATGGAGTAAATATAAAAAGATGTTCTATTTGTTTACCATACCTCTCGTTTATTTATATTTTTATTAATTTACCATACCTCTTTTACAAATATGGTATTTGGCCCATAGGATTCACTTAAATAAAACCTCTTTCTTGAGCCTTCATAAATAGAATGAGGGTTATGGACTAAATATAAAAAGAGGTTTTATTTATTTACGATACGTCTAGTTTATTTATATTTTTATTTATTTACCATACCTTTTGAGTAAGCATAAAAAGACGTTTTATTTATTTACCATACCTCCACTTTACTTATATTTTTATTTGTTTACACCCTTACATGTATATAAGGTGACTTATGGAGTAAATATAAAAAATGTTTTATTTATTTACCATACCTCTCATTTATTTATATTTTTATTAATTTACCATACTTCTTTTATGAATATGGTATTTGGCCCTTAGGATTCACTTAAAGAAAACCTATTCTTGAAAATGGGCTAATGGATTCACTTAAATAAAACCTATTCTTGAAAATGGGCGAATGGAAGGTTGTAAGTCCTAATTTCAAGGGCTAAATTTACCTTTTTTACCCTCTCTCTTAAAATAAGGTGGGCTATTTGAGGTGATTTGTAAAAATGTAATATGATACAAAATATTCGCCCACTAAAAATTTAAAACCCCTTAATTTCGCCAAAGGGCGAACATTCGCCCCTAAAATTATCCTTGAAAAGCACATCGGGATATGTGTTTCATATGGGATCGGGAGCCATCTCATGGGCTTTCAAGAAGCAACCAGTTGTGTCTTTGTCAACAGCAGAGGCAGAGTATGTGGCAGCGACAACAGCAGCATGCCAAGCAGTGTGGCTGAGAAGAGTTCTTAGAGATTTGTGTCATGAACAAGAAAATGGCACAACCATTTACTGTGACAATAGCTCAGCAATAGCATTGTCTAAAAACTTTGTTTTTCATAAAAGGACAAAGCACATAGACACCAAATTTCACTTCATACGTGAATTGGTTAATAATGGTGAGATTGTTTTGCAGCACTGCAGAACAGAGGATCAGTTCGCTGACATCTTGAAAAAACCATTGGGAAAGAAAAGTTTTGATCATTTCAGGAAATGCCTGGGTATGCAGAAAAACCCAACAGTTGAAATTAAGGGGGAGTGTTGGAATTTAATTCCAACTGCAACATAAACAGCTGGACAGAAATCTGATTTGCTGTAGATATTCTAGACTGTTGGATGCCTTAAAGTCGTGCTTGATATTTTCCACATTAATGTGCATTAAATTTTGAGCATTAAATTCCCCTGCAACAGCCGACTTCACTTCTTCAAAAGGCATCACCGCTTGCTGCATTCAATACGCAGAGAAGTTTTAGAAGATATTTGTATTATTTTATTGTTTAAAGTCAGATATGTTTTAACATATAAATGTAATGAACAACAGTTCTGTTTCATAAGTTAGAAGAATGATAGAGAGTCTTTCTTGTAATGCACAGCAGTGTTGAAACTGTAATTTTCTGAGATAGCAAAAATTGGTTTGTGGAACTGAAGCGTTCCTGTTGTAATCCTTCTATCAAGAGGAAGATGCTTTTCAGCATAAATTGGTGAATCCCTCTATTAAGAGGAAGATGTTTTGTAATAGCAATTGTGAAAATCCCTCTATGTGAGGAAAACGAATTTGTATCAGTTGGTTTACTGTTTATAATAGAAGTTTTATTTGCGCGTTGCTGTTACACCGTAACCAGAAAATAGTCTTGACGTCAAAACAGAGTGTTGCTGTTACACCAGTTTCAGCGTTGCTGAAACACCGTTGCTGATACACTGCAAACAACAACTGACAAAACTGCGTTGCTGAAACACCAGTTTCAGCGTTGCTGAAACACCGTATTCTGCAAACAATTTTTATTTCCGCTGTGTTAAAACATAGTATTGTTCTGTTTTTCAGTTTTGTTTAGAATTATCAGAAATTCCCAACAATTTTTAGATCATTCTAATATTTTTTTTCAATTCACATATTATCCATTTATATATTAAAATTGTGCATATAAATAAAGCAAGAAATTGAAATTGAAGTTGTACATATCTTTAATTTTTATTTGCATAAGCTATTTATCAAAATCAATAAAGTTCAATTTTTATTTGCATAAGCTATTTATCAAAATCAATAAAGTTCATTAATGGAGTCGTTTGAATCTTGTTAACAATCAAGCTTGTGCAATCGTAAAAGTATCATTTATTCTTATGTAAAGCATATTACAAACCTTTGGGTTTAAAGCACATACAAATTCTTGGGTTTAATATTAATACTAATACGAGACCAGACAATTGAACCTAAAGAGGTTTTAAAAGATTAAAATCTTTAAAAGACTAAAACCTAATCAATTTGCAAGACTAAAATCTAATCAGTTTGCAAGAAGTCAAATCAAAGAAAAAATAATTTTTCAAATTTTTAAAAGAAGCAAAACCTTCAAGTTTTGAAGTCTTTTTTTTAAGTCATACACACAAGTTTTAAAACCAAATTTATTTCTCAACATAAACTTAAGGATTTACTAGAAAAATGTGAGATAATTTTTTAAAAAATTTATACTTCAAAATAATGAAAATAATTCTAAACGTGAATTACAAGTTTTAAAAGAAAATATACGAGAAAAATCTAGACTAAAAATTAACATAGTTTTCTAGGAATATGGGCCACGGCAATGGCTGACCCAAATAAACATTGAAGTGTGTGCATTCTTAAAAGAACCTTTTACATAAGAACATGGAAAGCCATAATACATTAAAATTTTATATATATAAAACAAAAAAATAGAAGAAATGTTTATTTGCACTCTCTCCACTAAGATTTCATATCTGGAAATGAAAAGCGACGGCCTATTAATATTGAAATCCCATAATCTCTATTAAGGCTAATTATTAATAAAGTGTTTTAATTCAATTCAAATTAATTTATGTTGTTTTAATTTTTTTTTTGCAGTTTAAATTGATTGCAAACTTTCATTTGTTAGATTATTTAAATAAAAAGTTGTTTTAAAAAGTTAAGAGTATTAAATTGATTGGAATTGTAATTTTCTAGATTATTTGAATAGGAAAGGGAATATTAGGTAATTTACAAAATTTTTATTATAATTTTTTAGTCATAAGGAAAAATTGGTTTTTCATTATTCACAAAAATAATAGTAAGTAAAGATAAAGAAAAATTAAAATTAATCAAAGTTATAATATTAATATTAAATTTCTAATCTTATTAAAACGTAAAATTTTAAATTTTTGATGTTATTAAATTTTAAAATTTGAATATAAATATGTTAAGTATTTATATTTTAGAGCAAAGTGAAAGGAAAAGGTATTATCATAAATTTTTCACCTAAAGAGAAATTTTTGTATGGTTAATATTGGATATTTTTCTAAAGATTTACGAGTTTTCAAAGAGGGAGAGATTAACATCCAACAAGATACCCAAGTATTAAACAATATTACTATTAGTCACAACCTATCCTTTAAAGGATAGGTTGAGCAAGAGTATTATTACAAGGTGTCTTATTGTATAATATTTTAATAAACTGTAATTAGATGAGTAAATAGACGTACTAAATAGAGACTTTGGTGCTTTGTTGAGATGTCAATTCTAAGAAAAAGAAACACAAGATTTCACATTGTTCTACATTATCTACATAATCATATTCTTAGAATAACGGTTCATATTCCTAGGGTATAATAGTATTCTTAAGGTTTATAATATTCCTAGGGCTTATAATGTCAATTCCTTTGGTTTATTAATCTAAGGGTTCATATTCCTATGGTATAATATTATCCATAGGGTTTAATATTATTCCCTTGGTCCAATGTCGCATTGTGAGAAAGATTGTATCAGTATTAAAATCAATTATGGTTAATCATGGTCAACTTGGTAAACCATGGTCACATTGTGACAAAAATAGACTCAGGGTTTATATACCTTGGGTTTATAATATTTATATACCTCGGGTTTATAATGTTTATCCCTTGGGTTTATATATCCCTAAGGGTTTATATACATTGGGTTTATAATATTTATCCTTTGGGTTTGTCAATCTAAGGGTTCAAAGATTTATAAGATATGTTTAAAGCTATTAAACAATATATTATACATTCTTAAAAAGTTTACTGTGCAAGCTTGAAGAAGGGTTATTAATTTGATTCTCCTTTTCCTCAATTGTTTACTTAGAACAATTTTTAATTTTATTCATGAAGCAATATAACTGGACCAAAGTTTTTGAATCTCTACATCTCTTGGAGCACATTCATCTGCTTTTGTCAGATATACGTGGAAGTGATATTTTTGCATATACATGGAAGTGATAAAATTAAATATTGGAAACAATTTTTTCCAGAAAGAATATGCTTGACTATGTTGGTTATGTTGGAAAGGAAAAGGAGAAAATACACAAATTTCACGCACACAAAACACACAAGTTGTTGCTTTTCTATTGATCACTCAAAGCTTGATGATTATAATGAACCTGGTGAGGGGTATTTCACCTTTTTTTTTTTTTTTTTTTTTCTGACAATCAACTTACTCGAAATAACTTCAACATGCAACACACACTATATTTGACTTTTTCCAAAATAAGACTAAACTCACTCACACTTAATTCAGTTAGCTCCCTTGGGTTTATAATTGTGGTCTACCATGTGCAACAATAGTCCAAAGTCACATTGTGACATTGATTGTCACAATATGAAAATCAACCATGGCCAAACATGGTTAAATGTTGCATTGTGAAAAAGATTGTCTAAATATGAAAATCGACCATGGTAAAACATGGTCGACCATGTTTATTTTAGGGTTTATAGTATTTATCTTAGGGTTTATATACATAGGGTTTATAATATTAATCCTAGGGTTTAACATAAATCCTTTTGGCTTATAATCGTGGTCAACCATGTGCAACCATGGTCCAGTGTCACTCAATCATGGTCCAACCTCTCATTGTGACAAATATTGTCTTAATATAAAAATCAACCATGGTCAACCATTGTCCAACATCGCATTATGCCAAAGGTTGTCTCAATATGAAAATCAATCATGGTCAACCATAGTCCAACATCACATTGTGACAAATATTGTGTTAATATTTTTCATATTGACACAATATTTGTCAACCATGGTCAAGCATGTTTATTTTAGGGTTTATAATATTTCTCTTAAGGTTTATATACCTTGGGTTTATAATCCCTCATGTTTTTAGAATTGATCCCTTGGGTTTATACTATTTATATTAGGATATACATGGAAGTGATCAAATTAAATATTGGAAACCATTATTTTCAGAAAGAGTATGCTTGACTATGGTGGTTATGTCGAAAAGGCAGAGGAGGAATGACACAAATTTCACACACAAAAAACACACAAGTTCTTGGTGAGGGGTATTTAACCTTTTTTAAACAATCGACTCACTGAAAATAAATTCAACATGAAAACACACAGTATATTTGACTTTTTCCAAAATAAGACTAAACTCACTCACACTTAATTGAGTTAACTCCCTTGGGTTTATAATCGTGGTCAACCATAGTCCAATGTCACATTATGACATTGATTGTGACAATATGGAAATCAAACATGGTCAAACATGGCTAAATGTCGTATTGTGACAAAGAATGTATCAATATGAAAATAGATTATGGTAAAACATGGTCGACCATGTTTATTTTAGGGTTTATAGTATTTATCTTAGGGCTTATACACATAGGGTTTAATATAAATCCTTTGGGCTTATAATCATGGTCAACCATGTGCAACCATGGTCCAACGTCGTATTGTGACAGATATTGTCTCAATATGAAAATCAACCATGGTCAACCATTCTCCAACATCGCATTGTGACAGATATTGGCTTAATATGAAAATCAACCATGGCCAACCATTGTCCAACGTCGAATTGTGACAAAGGTTGTCTCAATATGAAAATCAGTCATAGTCAACCATAGTCCATCGTCACATTGTGACAAAGGTTCTGTCAATATTTTTCATATTGACACAATCTTTGTCAACCATGGTTAACAATGTTTATTTTAGGGTTTATAATATTTCTCTTAAGATTTATATACCTTGGGTTTATAATCCCTCGCATTTTTAATATTAAGCCCTTGGGTTTATACTATTTATATTAGGATATACATGGAAGTGATCAAATTAAATATTGTAAACAATTATTTTCATAAAGAGTATGCTTTACTATGGTGGTTATGTTGGAAAGCCGGAGGAGGAATGACACAATTTTCACACACACAAAACACACAAGTTCTTGCTCTTCTAATGATCACTCAAAACTTGACGATTAGAATGAACTCGGTGAGGGGTATTTAACATTTTTTCAACAATCGACTCACTCAAAATAACTTCACCATGCAAACATATAGTATATTTGACTTTTTCCAAAATAAGACTAAACTCACTCACACTTAATTGAGTTAACTCCCTTGGGTTTATAATCATGTCAACCATGTGCAACCATAGTCCAATGTCACATTATGACATTGATTGTCACAATATGAAAGTCAAAAATGGTAAAACATGGTTAAATGTCGTATTGTGACAAAGATTGTCTCAATATGAAAATCAATTGTGGTAAAAGATGGTTGACCATGTTTATTTTAGGGTTTATAGTATTTATCCTAGGGTTTATAATATTAATCCTAGGGTTTAATATAAATCCTTTGGGCTTATAATCGTGTCAACCATGTGCAACCATGGTCAACCATAGTCCAACACCGCATTGTGACAATACGTTCTGTTAATATTTGTCAACCATGGTCAACCTATTTATTTTAGGGTTTATAATATTTATCCCAAGTTGGGTTTAATGTTATTCCCTTGGATTCATAATATTTATCATAAGGTTTATATACCTTGAATTTATAATATTAATCCCTTGGGTTTATAATATCAATCCCTTCGGTTTATCAATCTAAGGGTTCATATTCTTAGGGTATAGTATTATTCATAAGGTTTATAACATTAATCCTAAGGTATACTATAAATCCCTTGGGCTTATAATCATGGTCAACCATGCACAACCATGGTCTAATATCACTCAACCATGGTCCAACATTGCATTGTGACAAAGATTGTTTTAATACAAAAATCAACCATGATCAACCATTTTGCAACATCGCATTGTGACAAAGATTGTCTCAATATGAAAATAAATCATCGCCAACGATATTCCAACGTCATATTGTGACAAAGATTGTGTCAAAATCAAAATCAACTGTGGTCGACCATGGTCAACCATGTTTATTTTAGGGTTTATAATATTTATCCATTGTCTTTAATATTATTCCCTTGGGTTTATCAATCTAAGGGTTCAAATTACTAGGGTATAATATTATTCATAAGGTTTATAATATTAATCCTAAGGTTTAATATAAATCCCTTAGCTTGATCAACCATGCATAACCATGGACCAATGTCACTCAGCCATGGTCCAATGTCACATTTTGATAAAGATTTTCTCAATATGAAAATCAACCGTGGTCAAGCATGGTCCATTGTCGCATTGTGACAAAGGTTATCTGAATATGAAAATTAATCATGGTTGTTGCAGCTAGATCTGCAAGGAGCTATTGCTCCACAATCTCATGCCCGATTGAGATCACCAGATAACAAAATATAATGGATAATGTGATCTAATAATGTCCCCTCAATCCAAATGGTCATACATGCAGCAAGCAATCAAATCTATGCTATAGATAAGATATCACACCTAGAATCCTCGCATGTTAGGGAAGGGTTTTGTGTTCGATGCAGATCTTGTGCTCCACTTGAGCGATCCAACACGTGTGCACCAGATCTCTATGCCTGCAGACAGGCACAACTAAACAAGGAAAACAGTTGATCTTCCATGGAATATCATTAGATCAAAAGTAATAGATACGATCATATAATATAGTTAACACAAATTTTTATTAACCACATAAATGGAAGTACATCAAATATATACCATTAACACAAAGAAGATCCTCTCCTCCAAATTACAGTACGACCTCCTCTTCCAAGGTAGCAGAGCTCTCGCACTATCGTTTTTTTTGGGTCCTCTCCCCCTTCCCTCTTGGTGAGATTATAAAGGCTCATTCCATCCTCCAAGAGAATCTATCTAGACACCTAGGGGCTTGAGAAGCTAGGAAACTTCTAGAATAATAGACCCTTAGCCAACTCATACACAAGTGGGTCAAGTAGATCTCTTTGGGAATGGAAAACTCTAGAAACCTTTTTCATAATTATGAGCTTTTTCTCAATTATCTCAGTTATGAAATAAATATTATCTCATAATTATAATCTTTTGGCAAAATAATTATGATAAATTGCTCAATTATCTAATTTCACCCTTTTATGATGGGATGAATCTCACATAAGTAAAATAAAAGGTGAAAGGGGATACATTGAAGCCAAAAAAATGAGGTCATTTGATATTGAGTTTCTCTCACTGAAACTGATGGCCGAAATGCATTAAAATAATACTCAATGCTCAAAATGGGAGGAAGGAGCCAAGACTAGTAAGCTGGATTGGAGGAACTCAAGCGTCGAAGTCTCATTTATGCTTTATAACATCCTCAAGGTGATCATACCGATGCTTGATCATAAAAACATATGGAACATGGCCACCAAAATTACACTGCATATCCACGAAATGAAATGCTAGAACATGGCAACGAAGACATACATAGTGGATCCATGTGACTCAACAGATAGAGCATAGCCACTAACAAATACAATCATGGATCTATGTCATAGTATACATCAGTAGGACTTGTTGTGGGGAAAAATGCCTATGCAGGACGATCCTATCCACCTAAGGTGTGACAGTGCCTTAGCAACAAACAGAAACAGCTATTCTAGTATTCTTCCTTTATGAATTAAGAATGAAGAGAGATAGATGGACTAACCGGTGTCTTCCGTTTGTCCCTCGATCTGGTTTCTCTTCTCTTTGAGGGTTCCCAGCTACTTGCCTTCTCGCTCGCCCAGCTTCAACAGGTTCCTGCAAGATCACAAGAAGAGAACACTACACAAAGACATAGATTCATATTCATAACTAGTTCAGGATTAGAAATAAACTAAACATACTAATGCAATCATACATCAAAGATACATCAGTATATAGGAGAAACCAAGATAGCTTTATTGATGAATAACAAGGTTCAGGAGGAGATACAACCAAGAGGGCTCCAATCCAGCATCTACCTCCCAGCGAATGAAATTCCTATCTTCACCTCCCTTCAAAGCATTAAGCACCCAATGATTCCAATCTCAAACCAACAACAATTCTTTGCAATAACAAAATTCCAGCCTCCTGGATCTCATGGAGGAGAGATCCATATATAGATGTTTGGAGAGAGGATGAGTCAGCTTGAGATCTGACTAGTTTCCTCTCCCTCTGTCAGTTCTTGCTTCCACTTGGAGACTAAGAGCCTCTTACTCATCACTAGTCGAATTCATTGAGGCAAGTGTCATTGGAGAAGATTCTGGAAGCTTCCAGGGTCTTTCCACCTCGTTGAATGAACTTGCCATTTTTCATTTCCCGCTCAGCGCACCCTGGTAGTGCTTCTACCTGCGTTGCAGTGCACCTAGCCAGTGTAATCTCTGCATTTCAGCGCAGACAGCTAGTGGAGCCTCTGAATTGATCCTGAATTGACTTGTTTTTGAGCAGTTTCTGGTGGAGAACTTCTGTGAATTGTTGTGGTTTGTTAGCCTTGTTCCTCTAGGGGTAGGAACAACATGTTTAGGGACTTTGGATCCCTTGGATTATGGACATTTCATGCTCAATGCTGTAAGGCACAAAAATGTCTATAACAGTTGCCCCCTAAAGTATGAGGCCGTTTATCGGGTGAAATTCTTTATTAGGAGGATCCGAAGTTCTTTCAATGATGGGAGGAGACCTGTAATAAGATACAATACAATACATTATTTTTCATACTGCTTTCATGATCTAGCTGAGGCGGGCATTCCCATGCTCAGCTTTATAAATTCATTTTCATGTACATATAACAGACAATCGTCTGATGATAGACTGATGATTCTGATAGAGCCATCATCCTTTTGGTAGGATGATTATCTGTGTTGTAAAGCTGTACATTTCTATGTCTTTATTTTTCCTGAATATATATCGCAGCCCGGATGGATGAAACTAGATCTGGAGTCTTCAAACTTGTTCGATCTTCACTCTAAGTACAAGTCGATCCATGTGAGAAATGTTCTGAAGTCGAACATGGAAAGACATCGCTTGATTACCGGTCAATGAGGTAAACCGTTAACAAGCGCGAGAGGAATCACCGATAATGATAATGACCCTCAAGGTACTGCAGTACAATTCACGTGGTGTGAATAAAGAACTTGGCGTCGAACACCACACAAAATCTTTCGGTCGAAGGTCATTGATGTATACCTGTCGCCGGAAGTGAGAAACTTGCCATTGAGGCATGCAAGCTTCAAAGTACTGAAGGGGTTGTTCCTAGATCAACTTCTTGGATAATGAGCTGATGTCGACAAGAAGTGATCCGTCAAAGGAGGGCCTTAATGAATCCCACATCAATGACACGGAACGGAGCTAATGATTTTGATGGAGGTGAAAACGATCTGATGACATATGATTCAGGGTGGCGGTCATGAAAGAGTATAATGTATGGTAGTGGATGGGACACAGGTGACTTCTCTGAACGACTTCTCTTGAACATATGGCGACACTTATGCGACGGATCAGTAGCATTACCCCAAATATGGATGGTATGGCGAGACCATGGTGATGTGACCGGTGAATGAAACAACCCAACCCGACTGTGGTACGGAGGAAAAGTGTCATGTTCAAGAGCGACTTGCTACCATCAAAGTTTTCTTGAGTTTCTCCCAATTTTTCCCCAGTCATTGCTGACCAGTACCTCTTTATTTTTGTCAAGCTTGAGGAGGATAACATATGCTTGTTCTATAACTTTCCCTTTGGGCAAGCCCATCGCTATGTTTTAACGAGCCTAGCGATAGTGAAACTCATTCTCGTCTAAAGACAAGTTTGTCGCTATTTAATGCTTTTAACGAGTCTAACGACAAAGATAACTCGGTCCTTTTCATTTTCAGAGAGTCTGAAAAGGTACATAAAGTCGACTCCGAAAGTCCTTTTTCGTCATCTAATCCCTTAAGTCCGAAAAAGTATAAAACAATACAGAAGGGATGAATTTTCGATATCTTTAACGAGCCGAACAAAACAAGCGCTCAATCTTTTTGTGCAATAATCCCTCAGGTCCAAAAAGATTAAAATCTAGAGGAGGGATAGCACTTCCGGTCGCTTTAACGAGCTGGAAGGCCAAAAATCGGCAATCTTTTCATATTTTACGAGTCAGATGAAAAGAGCTTAAAGAAGACTCGTCTTTTGAGGAACGAGTGATAAAAAGGGTAGCAGCTGATTCCAGGGAAGGATTGGAATTTCCAAATCATGGCAGTGTCACAAGGACAGCTAGAGAAATCACTCTTCGCAGCTGTTCCTCAAAATGGGTAAACAATCATATGGAGGTGAACGATCGGCCAATGGAAAAGTGGAGGTGACAGTGCAAACACGACCAAGGCTTTAATGGCTGATAATGTTACATTCATGGTGGTTATTTACAGGAAGATAGTTCATTTTTTAACGAGCTTAAATGCGGAAAAACACTGCTCAATCTTGTGTTTATTTTTTAACGAGCATGAACTATGTGCTAAAACTGCTCGGATCTTGCGTTTATTTTTTAACGAGCATGAACTGTGTGCTAAAACTGCTCGATGCGGGTTTATTTTTTAACGAGCTTGAACCCTGCGGTAACACTGCTCATGATAAGTTTGCATGCCCCCAGCATAACAATGCAAATCGAGGTGCATGCCCCCCAAGCTTCATTGCATTCAACTCGGTGGTTGGAATGAAGGTTTACCTTTGAGATTTGGAAAGGGGATTGTTTCATTTTTTAATGAGGTTGACACAGTAAAAGAACTATCCTCATGACTCCTTGTTTCATTTTTTAACGAGGTTGACACGAGATAAGAACCGTCCTCAGAGTCCAAATCCATTAGATATAGAAGGTTTCATATTCCACTGTGGCCACTTCCGCCAGATTACTTGGAGGCGGTAGGGCAAAAGTACCCATTAAGGCAGGGTCTTTTAGGAGACCTACTCCGATATTTTGGAGCGAATGATTGCTTCCATGGATCATTGGAATGCTTCCTGTAACTTGAGAACCATTGGGGAGGAAGTTTTGTTGATCGACGATTGTAATTCCTCCTTGAAAGGGGAATGCAATCTTTCTAAAATAGGTCGACACAACAGCTGCCATGGCATATATCCATGGTCTTCCTAGTAGGATGTTGTAATCAAGATTCCCATCGATGACTTCAACATCTATTTCTACTGTTTTCCCTCCTAGTTCAACTTTCAAGTTATTTAGGATACCATATGGGGTATATGTCCTTCCGTCGAATGCTTTTAACGTCGTCGCAGATCGCGACAAGGTTGGAGATCCTAAAGTTTTTGTTGGAAATAATACTGAGAGGGGGGGTGAATCAGTATTATCTGATTAATCAAACTTTTTAAATGCTCAGAAACATATACGCTACTTCAGTTAAGTGAACCAGCGTGTACACGCTACTGTGACGAAGTAAAACAACGTATAGGAAGAAAACTCACAATTTAGTTAGCTTTTTCTTCAATTAAGTGCATCAGGACATTATTCATCACATTAACAGTAAACATGTGCAGTAAAACAGAACAGATAAAAAGCCACACACATGAACACCAAGATATAAGGTGGAAACCCAATGTGGGTGAAAACCACCTGCTGCAAGTTGTCTCTATCTTTCTTTAATATGAAACTTCAGTTTACAATCTTTTGTACTGGTGCAGCCTTATACCAGTACGCAGGCTACAACCTGCAGAAGGCTTCAACCTTCTCTCGTTCTCCAAACTTCCTTGGAAGGGAGCTCCAACCCCCTTTGCTCTTGTACTAGCCAAGATACTAGTACGTAGGTGCTGACCTACAATCTTCCTTCTTTCAGATATCACTTTTCATACATTTTCAGACTTGGATATTCCTGAAGCACAACATTACAATCTGAAGACCACAAATCATTCAATTTCCACAACAGATCATTGAAGCATAAAACAACCAAACTTTGAATCACTGAACCCTGTCAATCACCAGTTACCAGAACACAGAGCAGACTACAGAACTCTGCAATAACAGTCAGACCCCACTGTAAACCCAAAATCAAGCTTCAAAAGATATACGCTACTTCAATGAGCAAAACCCGCGTATACACGCTCTTTTACCGAAGCCAACCTGCGTACAGATCTAAAACTAAACTTTCTCAATTTGCAGCTGTACCAGACATTAGTTAGATCCAAAACGTAACATTGCGACAATATGCAGATCTAGAAATACGCATAATCAACCATATCATGATAGTGCATTTCAAACCATTAGATCCCGATCTATCCTTAGATCTAGTCTTCCATCAACCGATGTGATCTCTCCTTGGCTTAGATCAAGCAACCCAGAACCTGCATATCAGATCTCTTTCTCTCTTAGATATTCAAGCCTTGTCGAAAGATGATCTTGCCTAATGATCTTCTTCTCCTTATATAGTCTTAGTCCTAACTCAATACCAAGAGCCAAAACCATAGTAACACAATACCATCAACTTCAAAACTAGGGATCGACACGCCCGTCGAGACACAATGGTCCGAAATCATAGGCACAACTTCCAAGGACTAACCACCATGGACCAAAGGAACCTTTCCACATACACGCGCTTTTTATGAATCGAACTTGCGTGTACACGCGACTTGGGCTTAACGAAACGACGTGTATGAGCTTCCTTGGTATGCTGTACTGAGATCTGTCTTCTGATTAAGTTGCCATCACCTGTACCAACCTCTGAGCACCTGTACCATCCTCTGAGTGAGTTGCCATCAAGGACAACACTTGAATCATAATGCCAACAGTTTTCCAGTAACTCATCGACATAATACATGTAGATGCCCCCTCATCAATAATTGTTCGATGAACAGTTTTGTTGAGGGCTTTCACTTGAATAAGGAAAGCTAGTTGAGCTGGTAACTGAGGGTCATATCCTTTATGATTAAAGGCCACAAGATTGGAATCCATTGGGTCAATCCCACCTATTGCTGATAATAAAGCTTGCTCTTGGGAGAGGCAATTTTGCGGTACCTCAAGTGTCGACATAGCGGATGGCGATTGGGCCAGGTCCTCTATTATATTATAATTATGTGCTATTTTTGCACGAGTATTAAATGTTGATTTGTGCACTACTCCCTTTGGTGACTTTATCATTTGTTCAGGAATGATGGGTGGCACAACTTTGGTCAAAGTTGTTGTTGAACTAATAGGTTGTTCATTAGCCTTGTTATTCGACACCTGTGGATTCCGGTAATCTTTATTCCTTGCCAAAGCATCATTTTTCTGCTTTGAGATAGACAACATAAGCACTTGGGATCGGGAAGCATTTTGATTAGCAACCAGTTTGGTTCCCGGGCTTGGAAATGGATCAGTCAATACTGCTGAGGTTTTTGAACTCTTAAAGAGTTTCTTAACTTCAGCTATATGTGGACAATCTCTCGTCCAATGATCCTCATCGCATATATGACACCCCGCAGGGGGTTTCCTTTTTCTCCCTTTCTTTTTCTTCTTGCCCCCTGGTTGCTTCAGTTGTTTTCCCTTGTCGGTCGACATGGCATTTACTTCCGAGGCAAGAAGTTCCTCATTTGCATTTTGACTGGAAATCTTACGGGCCTTTTTAGATGTAGCCTTTGTCGATTTCGTGTATGTCGCGCCAATCACGCCATCGATGGCATGAGAGTCATGGTTCGATTTAGGAAGAGGAGGAATTGAGAATTCCGGTCTAGGGGCGTCAGGTATTTTGTCGTAGAGAGTGCCAGACTGAGTATAGACCAAGTCCAGATATTGCGCACGAGCGATAACTTGCTCTTCCGTTACGACTCCCCCCTTTGCCACATCTTCTGTGATGGTAGGAAGTAAAGACTTGATAAACCATTCAGCTAATAGCTGATCGGGAACGTACGTTTTTACCATCCTGCGACGACGTCGCCACTCATGTATATGATCAGATATGTGAGTGGCCGTTGTCTGCTTGAAGTTGGTAAGGAGTTCTGTTCCCGTTTCATACCTTATCGGTAATTGAAAATGGGTTAAAAAGGTTGTGGCTAGGGTACTGAAGTTGTCGAATGAAGCTCTAGGCAATTCGATATACCATTTTGCTGCCGAACCAGTTAACGTCCTCTGAAAAAGGTGAAGCCTAATCGAATCATCATTTAGGGTGTTTGATGAACACCACAGATGAAATGTCATCACATGATTCGATGGATCTTCACCCGGATTTCCATTAAATTTAGGAATATCTGACGGAAGTTTATGCGGAATCGCTGGCCACCAAGGGGCATAAGCAATTGGATCATTCGTCAGCCGGTTTAGATCTGGTAATTCTAGAGTTGCTACAAAGGGCAACTGTTGATTCAGGTTAGGCGAAGCATACCCAGGATAAGATGGAATCGCCTGAGCAATGGGTCTTTGCATACCAGCATAATGTATTTGATGTTGGCAACTTTGACAAGGTTGATGGGCATAACCATTATAATATGGTTGTTGATAACCGCTTTGGAAATGTGGTTGCCCATTACTTACAAAGACTTGTTGCTCAGGTCCTTGATATGATTGCTGGTATGGCGGTTGTTGAGTTTGAACCAGCTCTGGTTGTTGGACCATTTGCTGTTGACCAATACTAGATGATTGACCATGATGAGGAGTCACAGTACTTGTTTGATCCTGAGTCGCTCCAGATAAGGAGGCACTAACCTGAGGTTGTGATTGAGTCGTTGAGACAAGAGGCTGTTGTATTGCAACCTGAGAAACTTGGGGTTGACATACAACAGGTAACGCTTGTACTTGCGATGCAGTCACCATAGCAGGTGTAGTGGGAATATCCGACACAGGGTGGACTGGTTGCATTGAATATACAACCCTTGGTTGTTGAGGCAGTATTGGTACCCAACCACTGGATGTAATTCCCGTTTGACCTGAACTTTGTTGTAAACTCCCATATGGTTGTTCTCTGGGAGGGAACAATGAAAAGGCATACTGCCCTCCATATGGTGACAATCCAGTACTTAAAGGGTAGATTGGCCTTTGAAGACACATTGGATCAATTTGTTGAGTTTCAACATAAGAAATACCAGATGATAATCCAGATGAAGAAATAGGAACTAACCATGTCGTCGAAGCAGTCCCTGATTGGACTCCGGCTTATTGTTGATAACTTGCCGGGATAGATGGTATACCGGCGAACATCGTTGGAGTAGCAGCAGGAGGTTCTGCGGCTACTGTGTCGGATGACACAGTCCTAGATGTCGACGGTCGTTCAGACATATCTAGTCTATCCAAAATATTTTCTAGCGATTTTACAAGAACTTGCAATGAAGTGAGACTAACTTCGAAGATCAACGAGGGAAAGGTGATGATTATTCCGTTTAAAATAAATTTTAACGACGCTTGGACACAACTTGCTTTTTCAATTTTAAAGAGTCGAGAAAAAGCAAAAGATGACTCTAGTCTCCTTTGATGTTTTAACGAGCCCGAAGTGACAAATGCTCGGATGGAATTTTTCCGTTATAGAGTCTGAAAAAGGCCAAAAGGAACTGCTCTGGAGTTCTAGGTAGAGGGTGTGCCAAACTTTTCGCAAAACCGCAGAATACTTTTTAAGGTATGGGCGGTCAATCTTCCCGAATGCTGTGTTCAGTGCATTGTGATCAGTAGGGCGGCCGACACGACTTCCTATGGATAAAGGTTTTATTCCTATAGGGGTCTCCCAATATATAATCGACGGTACGTGGGAGCACAATCCGTACGGGCGCTATCGTCCCTCAGGAGGAATCACCCACCATTAGCGAGATCGACAGTCACCAGGCTTTACGACGCCGGAACACATCTCTAGCCTAGACCTTTATGTTGTGCGTTAAGTTACAAAGCGTTGTTAAGTTCATTCAATTTATTTTAGGTTGATCTTTCTTAGAAGTTTGCCTTTTTGGATCACCATGAGATGTATGATACAATTCCTTAATGCAGTCTAAAGATGATAAGCAAGCTTTTATATCTTTTCAACAATGAAAATCCTAGCTACAAGGGGAAAAGGAAGATACAAACTTTTCTCAAAGAGCATAGAGCACACTGTAATGAACTTTTCCCTAAATCAAAGCATGCAAACTATCAAAATGCAAATGCACAAATGCATGTATTTGTTTTTGCTTCCTTAATATTGATGCCTAAAAAGAAAGCTTTTTGTACAACTTTGAATTTGCTTTTAAATGACAAATACAAACAAGTTTACTTTTTTGAAATCAGAAAGGGTAGAAGAGATTACAACACCTAATGATTTTCGAAATGAATACTTGTTTTGACACTCAAAAGAGACAAACTCAAACCAAAAGCAAAAATGAATGTATAACCAACTGTAAACAGCCAATGAACTCTCTCTTAAGATCACAATCAACAGATCTGAATCAAGGGCTACAGGATGACTATTTCACTCTTCAAAAGGAAAACTGTAAATGACGCCACAAACACATAAAAACACTCACAGTCTTTTTGTACAAAAGGAGGCAAAATTTAAGCAGAGAAAAGGAGTTATCAGACAGGTACCTATGCTGGTTACAGGCTGTAGAAATTAGACATCAAAACAAGGCAAAACAGAGCAGAGAAACCCAGCTGCACAAGGCCTAAACTGGATCAGCGCACTCCTAACACAGAGGTTTTGACATTCAGCGCAGATAGCCTTCACGGGATCTGCGCTGAAATGCAGAACCTCTTCACAGAGTCTGCGCTGAAGCAGAAACGAGAGTTGTTTCTGGGTTCTGGGTTACAGTTTGCTGATTAATCTATGGTTTCAGGCCAAATAAAAGCAACAAGCAAGGTACAATCAAAGGGATGCTTTGAAGGAGGACTAAGATCTATCACAAAGGATCTCAAATCATTTGTGAGTCCATTGTTCAGATCATAGACAAATCCAGTGATTGGATCAAAGCAGCAGCTGTCTACTTTGCATCTGAGAATAGCAGATGCAGTTCGATTGTTGCCGTTGAGTCTATGAAACAAACAATGATAGAAACACAAATAAAATGACTGAAATTCATCCCCAGCGGAGTCGCCAATTTGTTGTGGGGAAAAATGCCTATGCAGGACGATCCTATCCACCTAAGGTGTGACAGTGCCTTAGCAACAAACAGAAACAACTATTCTAGTATTCTTCCTTTATGAATTAAGAATGAAGAGAGATAGATGGACTAACCGGTGTCTTTCGTTTGTCCCTCGATCTAGTTTCTCTTCTCTTTGAGGATTCCCAGCTACTTGCCTTCTCGCTCACCCAGCTTCAACAGGTTCCTGCAAGATCACAAGAAGAGAACACTACACAAAGACATAGATTCATATTCATAACTAGTTCAGGATTAGAAATAAACTAAACATACTAATGCAATCATACATCAAAGATACATCAGTATATAGGTGAAACCAAGATAGCTTTATTGATGAATAACAAGGTTCAGGAGGAGATACAACCAAGAGGGCTCCAATCCAGCATCTACCTCCCAGCGAATGAAATTCCTATCTTCACCTCCCTTCAAAGCATTAAGCACCCAATGATTCCAATCTCAAACCAACAACAATTCTTTGCAATAACAAAATTCCAGCCTCCTGGATCTCATGGAGGAGAGATCCATATATAGATGTTTGGAGAGAGGATGAGTCAGCTTGAGATCTGACTAGTGTCCTCTCCCTCTGTCAATTCTTGCTTCCACTTGGAGACTAAGAGCCTCTTACTCATCACTAGTCGAATTCATTGAGGCAAGTGTCATTGGAGAAGATTCTGGAAGCTTCCAGGGTCTTTCCACCACGTTGAATGAACTTGCCATTTGTCATTTCCCGCTCAGCGCGCCCTGGTAGTGCTTCTACCTACGTTGCAGTGCACCTAGCCAGTGTAATCTCTGCATTTCAGCGCAGACAGCTAGTGGAGCCTCTGAATTGATCCTGAATTGACTTGTTTTTGAGCAGTTTCTGGTGGAGAACTTCTGTGAATTATTGTGGTTTTTTAGCCTTGTTCCTCTAGGGGTAGGAACAACATGTTTAGGGACTTTGGATCCCTTGGATTATGGACATTTCATGCTCAATGCTGTAAGGTACAAAAATGTCTATAACAGGACTATGGGCGAATGACAGATAGAGAAGTGTCTCAAGATAGCCCTCAAAGTACATAAATGGTACATACCTCCAACCCAGACTAGGAAGGATGACATATAAGAGTGAGATGTCCCTAACCCAGGGTCTTCGACATAACCCCGATGGTACAAATCTACACCATGCGAATAGATGAGCTCAAGTTGAGCATGGTAGAAACCGCCTGATTACTAGCCATTGAGGTAAACCAGTAACAGACGTGATTGAATCAACCAATGAGGAAAATGGACCTCAAAGTTTGCATTCATGGTATGAAGATAAGAGAAGTAATCCATTGGATGAGCTAAGTCCCAGTGTCCATGAATTTCAAGATCCTTATGCAGTGTTTTTGGAGGCGGATAGAGAATCCATAGCATTCAGCGGATCTGTTTCTAAGTTGCCATGGGAGTTGCTTTTCAGTAGTTCTCTCTTGTTGTTCATAAGCGAGCACTTGTGGAGAATTCAAACAATGGATGGAATACTTACTTGGTTGCATTGGTTGTTTCATTTCACTTGATCACGTGATGAATGAAACTGTTAGAGTAAGTTTTGATGAATAAGCTCCACTTTGAGCATCATTTCCAGTTTCTCAGTTGTGTTTAAGTATCGAGTCAGTTTTTAGTTGAGTGAGAGTCAATTTGTGTCGTCAAGTTGTCAGTTTTCAGTCATGCATTTCAGCTTGAGTTTTTGACTCCATTGCCCAATGAACGTAGGCACGGTCTACTCTCCCAAAGCTCTGCCGTTCTTGGCACCTCCAAGGAGCTACCATCCCCATTGGAGCCAATGTTAGTGTCAGTCTTTCCAGCCTTCCTCCAGTGATCAAACATGCTCTTACAAAGTGATTTTAAGGCGTCAAGGTCAAATTTTATCATTTCAGTGAGTCTACAAGTAAAATTTGGTCACTAGGTATTAGGTCTAGGGTTTGCTTTCAATCCTTTCAAAGTTTTCCAAATGTCGGTCTATGTCACTATTCATCTGATTCATTCAGAGGGTTTTCATCATCATGTCAGGTTCCAATGGGTCATTTTACACCTTGTTCATGCTTCAGTTGCGCCTAGGTAAGGTCATTTCCCTCTCCTAGGGTTTTGAAGGCAATTTCTCTTGGATGGTCAAATCATCACCAAAACTTGTATCCTGATGTTCATACACCTTCTCCTATCCTTAATATACCTTATTAAGCACCTCCCATCATTGAGATCCCCCAAATTCCTCATTTCCCACAAACCCTAGTTTCTTGCTACAACTTGACAATTTTCTAGGTTGGGCCTGTGTTTATCTTTTTTGGACCTCCTCCCCTCACTCAACATTTGAAATTCCACTTTCCCCTACTTCTTAAGATCCCTCCCTACTTCTCAAGATTTCCACAAGAATTTAGAAGCCCCCTATCCCCTTCATTTCATTTCATTTCGACAAATCCCTTGTTCCACACATCGGGATAGGTTTTACTCCAATGATGTTTATGAGTAAGAAAAGATGAATTTTGGAAAACTGAGAGAGGTTTTTGTCCAAAACAGGCCAAGGAACGAAAAAATCCTTCACTTTTTACACAGGTGTCATGGTTTTAGAGAAAAGTCAAAAATACAGTCGCCTCGGGAGAATTGATGCACCTCTGAAGTGACCTTGGGAAAATCAAGTTTTCTCCTAGCGTGGTCAGCCAAATGACTTTCTTGATGAGTAAAATGATAACTAGACACAAATAGCTTTCCAATTAGCTTTCATGAGCTCAATTTGGAGTTGAGGAACATCTTCAAAAGTTGACTGTAACAGCACTCTGCCTTTAGGCAGCCTCATTTGGCACATTTTGACCAGTCTTGGGAGATTTTATTTTTGACACGGAAAATGAACTCCAATTGAAAAATTCCAGTTGGGTTGGAAATTAGACTCAAATACCTTTCCAACGAGCTATCCTTCACCCAATTTGGACATCTGTAACGCCTCCAAAAGTCATCTGCAAAAAGGCACGGCGCACCTGGGTAGTGGCGCGACGCACTCAGGGGTCCGCACTTGTCACAAAGAGAAGGTGCGGTTAGGTCTGCAGGATACATGACCATTAGGTGCGGAATCATAGGAAATGTGAAGAAAAAGTGTGGACCTAGACATTTTTGAGCAAAAACAGGCTTTTCTGCCGCACGCGCTTATGATCGGGACATCTTCTTGAGGAAAACTTGATATTTTTGGATTTGTCATGAAAATTTATGCATGCTCAGGAATGGCCGAGAGACTTCATCAAGTTATAGGTTGCATAAAGGGTCAAAAACACCCTAAAAATGACCTCACTGCCCCTATTTTGACACATAGGAAGTTGTCTTGGGAGATTGAAGTTTTGGAGGGGAAAATGGGCACCAAATTCAGAAATTCCTCTTGGGTTGGAAAGTAGACAGGCAAGGCTTTCCAACAAGCACACTTGGGCTCAATTTGGACTTCAGGAAGTTCCTTAAATTCAGCCTCAAAGTGGAACGATGCATACAGATTTTGGCACGGCGCATAGAGGATTTTTTCTCAATTTTCACCTTGCAGCTCTGAAATTCAGCCAGTTTGACTAGTTTTGCTTTGTGATGTAATTTTTTATCTATCTTAATGTAATTGGATAAACCTGATGTAATTTTGGCACTTATTTACTTGTTCTAGAGGATTCATTCACTAAAAAGTGAAAATTTAATGAATGAATCAGTTTCCTAGCATATAGGGGTAAGTTGTTTGACTACCTAGATTTCAGTTCCTTGTTTAGAATTAGTTCAAACAGCTCCTAGAATGATGAGCTCGACCCCTAGAGGCAAGGGAATGGGTTGGGCTAGTCTATATCATGTAATTCCTAAGTCATATTTAGGGTTGGATACTAGGGATTGCTTTGGCATATCATTGTACATTCTATCTCTGCATTTTTGGCTAAGGAAAGGCCAAGGTTTTGCAACACTGTTTGGGATCCATGTGGCTTTATTTTTTGATGGTGTTCTTCTCTAAGTAATTGTAAGTTCATTAGTGTTATTTGTATCATTTTCCTATCTCTTCTTCTGAATTTGAACAAATGAGTGATTAAGGTAGAATCCATTAACAACAATGCTCTGCCTTTGAATTTGTTTAAATTTCCATGTTTTCATCTGTTTAAGGAGAATTCTTGAGACTCTCTTGCTCTCCTTAGCTCCTCATTAGTCTGATTTATCCATCTCACTAACTTTAAAGAATCAAAACGATTGCCTTCCTTGCCCCAATCAGAACTCTGCGAAAACTGTGCCTCATCCCCGAGCCCAATTTTCCTTTCCCTGTTTCCAATACAAAACCCCCAAAAAACTCAAATCAAACCCTTGTACTTCATACCTAGCCTAAAATTAGCTTTTATATCAGTCATCTCGAGCCCCATCGCTTGTCTTTTGCCAAGATCGAAATAGAGAGAGCCCTCTCATGTCCTCGTAGGGCTAGCTACGAGGCTGAGCGTGGTTTGATGTGGACCTAGACCCTTGCCTTTTCAGCCTGCGGCAAATCTAGGCTTTAACAGGGCGTAACTGTAGATATTGAAGGTGCGAGCACATTGGCTGATTTTGAAGTAATAAAAATTGTGGATGACATCAACCCCTACCCTGTGCTCCTTGGCATTGATTGGGCTACTCACATGAATGGGGTAATCAACCTAAAGAAGTGAAAGATGATATTTGAAAAGAAATTTCTTTGCGTAATAGTACCCCTAGATCCTGTTGAAGGATCGCGATATACTGAACCAATTTGCGATTACGAAAGCGATGAAAATTTGGACTGCATATATAAGATAACAACACGAGACCAAGATTGGGTGAATCCGATAGCAGACGGGTGAATTACATGGGATCGTGAGAGATCCTGCAACTAGACTCAAACGAACAATTAGAGCACTCGCATAATCAGCTACATGAAGTAACAACGCTGAGCTATAACATGATGACCCGGTCGCTGCGTTGTGTGTCATCAAAGGTAAGAAATCTTCCCAATTATCATGGCTTCGGTGATGTGGATGTTTATTTGGATGCATTTGAGAGGGAAGTACCAAAGAAGTAGTGCTTCTAGGCTTTGGACTAGGCATAGCATGCTACAGCTGCGAGATGGTGTGGTACGCATAAGGGTAGTTTTGATGATTGGCACGAGTGTAGGAGGATGATGAGAACACACTTTGGGAAGCTGAAGGTATGAGTGACAAACAAGTATGATGGGAAGGATGATCCACACACTCACTTGGCCAAATGGGCTAAGGCCTATGGAGCGAAGCCCCAACCGAAATGGGTGCACTTGTTTTGTCACACCCTGGGATGTCATCCCGATGAACTAGTACTTGGAGACAGAGCTCTGCCATGACATAGGAGAATGGGATATTCTGTGCGAAGGGTTCATAATGATGTTCAGCTTTGAAAATGGGTTTGACTGTATTGATGAAGCGCTATAAGAAGTTAAAATAATGATCTTTAGGATACCACAAGATCCTTTGGATTTGATTCAACCTGATTAGACTACTCAGCTGAGCTATACACTGGAATGCTATAATGTGATTGCTGAAGAAGAAGATGAGGACCCACAGAAGATTAATATTTCTGAAACTGAGGATCACGGCGAGGTGAAGGGACCGCCGATCAAGAATCCTGATATAACCACACCATTGAAGACTAAACATATAAATATTGGTATGGAGGCAAAGCCCAAATTCGCGATGATTGGAGATTACTGGGATGACGCGACGGTAGATAAGGTCATCGAATTGCTCTACGAATACTAGGATTTGTTCCCTACTAAGTTTACAGAGTTAAAGGGGATAATATGAGACCTGGGCGTTATGAAGATCATGTTAAAACCTGACGCGAAGCTGGTTAAGCAAAGACCTTACCATCTCAATCTGAAGTATAAGGAGAAGGTCCACTTAGAGTTAGATAAGATGCTCGCGGCATGCATCATTGAGCCCATAGAAGAATCTGATTGGGTAAGCCCAATGGTGGTACATGAAAAGAAGTAGAAGGATGAAATAAGGATATGTGTAGATCTCATAAAGTTGAATGACACTTGCGTGCATGATCCTTTCCTGACTCCATTCACTGATGAGGTATTGGATAATGTAGGTGGCTAGGAAGCGTACTCCTTCACTGATGAGTTCTCTAGGTACCATCAGATCAAAATCATGCCTGAAGGTAGAAGCAAGATGACCTTCACGACTAAATGGGGTTTTTTTTAGTACACTGTAATGCCTTTCGGATTAAAGAATGCACCCACGATTTTTTCACGCGTAGTCATTGCTGCATTCAAAGACTTCATTCATAAGTTTTTGTAGGTGTACTTTGATGACTAGACTCTATTTGCATTGGTAAAACACCATGTGGCCAGTTTGTGCTTAATGATAGATATTTGTCGAAGGCACCAAATTGCACTCAATCTGAAGAAATGTCTATTTTGTGTCCCTCTTGGGACTTTGTTGGGTCATGTGGTATGTAGACAGGGATTGATGGTAGATCCTGCGAAGATCATAGTGATACTTGACTTCGAGGCATCGAGGAGTGTGAAATAGTTGCGCACAACATTGGGACATACTGGGTACTATAGGAAGTTCATCAAGGGCTATGCCCAGATCACCGTGCCTATGGAGAAGTTTTTGAAAAAGGATGTCACGTTATGTTGGAACAAAGATTGTCAAAAAATCTTGGATGTGCTGAAGGGAAAAATGGTCACCATGCCGATTTTGGTCTTCCCAGATTGGAAGAAGGAGTTTCATGTACATGTAGATGCATCATGTGTAGCACTGGGAGCAGTGCTAACACAAGTTGGCGGAGGAGAATTAGACTATCCTATAGCGTTCACAAGCAGGAGGTTATCCAAGGCTAAGAAGAACTATTCCATCACCGAGCGCGAAGGATTAGCCATGGTATACACACTCCAGAAGTTTAGAGACTATTTGTTGGGTGGACATTTTATGATGTATATAGATCATTCTACGTTGAAATACCTGGTCAATAAGCCTGTGTTGAGAGGGAGAATCTATAGGTGGTTGTTATTGTTCCAGGAGTATGATTTTGAAGTTATTATGAAGCCTAGACGACTGAACGCGAGACCAAACCATTTGTCACACATCAAAATGGGGGAAGAGCCCACTAATTTGGAGGAGGTTTTACCTGACATGCAACTCTTTGCAGTGAGCGTTGTGGATGGTCACTTTGAAGACATCATACACTTCCTAACAATAGGAACTGCCTCGGAAGGCTACACCACTTAGCAGAAAAAGGAGTTAGTGGTGCACGCGGTATACTTTTTTGTCAATGCTGGACATCTGTACAAAATTGGGTCTGATGAAGTATTACGATGATATGTACCGGAGTTTGAAAGGTGCAGTATCCTCGGAGATGCTCATGGGGGTGCCACGGGAGGCCATCACGAAGGGCTGTGGTGGCCAACCCTCCATCAGGATTTAAAATCCTACTACAGGGCATGCGACATGTGTTAAAGGACTGGCAAGCCATCGCAAAGAGATGAGCTACCTCTTAACCACAGATAATGTTACAACCTTTCAAAAAATTGGCGATAGATTTTTGTGGGACCCATTCAGCCTCAAGGGAAGAAGATGGGAGCGTGGTACGTTATCACTATGATTGAGTATTTGACTCAATGGGCAGAGGCACAGTCCTTGAATGTCACAAGCTGGTTGGAATTCACATCAAGTACAGGCTTTGAATTGGACATTTCAACATATTCTTGACAACTCTTTTTTACTTTGACTTCTAATTCTATTTCTCAATCGACTTTTTCAAATTTACTTACAAGTGTTAATGATGAGCTTGGTTTGTAATGCAAAAAGAGGCTCCAGTTATTCCAAAATGGTCATGAACATGCAGTTTCACTTGCATTGATAGTAGTACTTGCAGCTGCTAGGAGTTCTTCACGATCATCATTCGACTCCCAAAATTCCTGTGTTTTATAGAACTTATCAAAATTTCTCTAGTGCCCCCTTCATGTTCTGATATTTGTATTATATCAGCATTACCTTTGACAACTCCACAGAGAATAATTCTAATTCCAGTTTCTTGTACAAGCTTGAAAGAAAACTTTGCCTTTCGATTTACCTTGCCAAGATAAAACATCTCTGTGTTTTTTGCTACTTATTCCCACACTCTGTAGAGGTTGCTATAGGCATTGTGACTATTTGTGTTCTTAGTGTCACTGCTAATCTAGATAGTATCATAAGGAGAATCCTCAATAGTGCATTGAATAGAGCTGTCTTGTTGTCCATCACATAGAAATAAGTCCAATGTGTATGTGAATTTGTAAATGGTAGCCAAGAGTTCTGTTAGAATTTTTTCATGTGGCTACTAAAGTAGATATACCCATAAGGAACTTTGTTGATATTGTTGGTAAATTATTTACTTGTAGCCATGGAAGCCATTTCAGCACTGTACAAGAATAACAGTACCCTCTGGCTGGAAATGGGTGAAACAGTTGGGTAGGAGGGACTTAGAGCTATTTTTATAGGGCATTTCTTTCGACATGAACTTGCAATTGGGCTTAATTTGTTCTTTCTTTTTCCTGTCATCCTTGAACTGTGTTGGACGTGGTGTAAATTTTGCACACCTCGGCCACATACACCTCTTGTTCCATTTGACAGCTTTTCCAGTAAGTTTAAACTGGGGATTATGCAAAAGCTAGCAGTAGGTGGTTGCATTTCCCTGTCTATATGCTACAATGTTCTCGGGATATGGATCCCTGTGCATTGGTGGCTGAAGGAGAAGCATGAAGGTTTTGCAAATGTGGGCAAATATATTTTCTAGGCTCTGACTTGGTCTACAATGTCAGCTTATGTTCATCACTCAATCACAAAAGAAGGTAAAGGCAAGTTCCCACTTTTATTATAGTCGTTGTGGAGCCTATCATTCATTCTTCGTACTTTCTTCATCTTTCTCGACATTCAACAATTGACAGAACAAAGAAGCGTGGATGTTGATATCTTTGTTGAAATTATGGTTCTTCCCCTTTTGGCTTTCTTTCGTTACAATAGTTGTTGTGCCAAAAGTGGTGAAGATTCCTCCTCACATACCATTCAAGAACCTCTCTTGAAAGACAATTTCCCAAAAATGTGGAAACATTAAGGCAGTCACTATTTATGCAAGAGCCAACCTTCTCAGTTGGCTATCATTTTCTTGGATGAGTCCTTTTCATGTTGTTGGTTATAAGAGCCCTATGCACATTGATGATGTACCCCAAGTTGCAGATGTGGAGAGGGCAGGTCAAATATACCATAAATTCAGAGATCAGTCGGAGGCCAAATTTCATTCTGGTCATTGGCAAAAGGCTTATTCCTATCTCTCTGGAAGGAAGTGCTTTTGACTGCATCCTTAGTAGCACTGGAAACTTGTGCATCATGTGTAAGTCCATATTTTATAAGTGCCTTTATTCTGTTTCTAGATGGAAAGAAACAATTTGAAAGTCAAGGCTATGTGCTAGTTTGTGAATTTCTTGTGGCATAGGGTCTTCATCAATCCCAAATTTGAATTTTAGAAGTATCCATTTACTAACGAAGTTCCATTTAGTAAACTCAGGGCTAACACTCACACTCAGATATATTCTTTTCTTAGGAGACCAAGAAGATCAACTTCTTTTATTTCTTCCCTTATGTTAAATCTATTGTTTACTGCAACTTTGTCATTGATATCAAGTAGGGGACAAATCTTGTGAGGTGTGTTTGCACTGAATGCTGGCTGATGTACTGCTTTCCATCATTTTTTATGTATCTTGGGTTGAGCCTCCAATAACAATTCTTGTTATATTTCTCTCCAGTACAATTTCTAAATTTAATGATATCATATTGTACTAAATTTAATGATATCATGTTTGTGACTAAAGAACATCAGCAAGGTTTCTAGTGCTCAGAAACAGGCTTCGCTTTTATCATTAATGAGTCAAAATTTTCTTGGCCAGAATTTGGCAAAAGAAATTGTCAGATCGAGGCAAGCTATTCAACGCCTTTATGAGAACAGGGCACACCTGAATTCAATATTCTACGCACCTTGGAGAAAGTGTTGGTAATTTTTTCTTTACTACTTGTTCTCGGATCATCTTGCCTGCAGTTTAGTCTCCGTTCTGTTATTGAATTTGCAGTTGTTTCTCTCTGCCTTTATCTGACAATAGCCATTTTTTACTATATAGGAAGCAGTTGCAAGCTAAATATGATATTAACTAATTTGTAGTTGTTGTTTTTATTTCCCTTTTTACAATAGTTGGATGCTAAGTTAGCACTATCAGGATACATCTATGGGTTGTCCCAAAAACATTAGACAGAATGGAGTTGCATGTTTTCATGTTAGAATGTGTATATAGCTCATAAGGCTAGCATTCTAGAAGTGTTAAAGATGAGCTTGGTTTGTGCTCCTACTCCAGTGTTAGAACAAAGCCTTTAACACCTGATGTACTTGGACATATTTTTTCTTCCATTTGACATAAGCCATGAGTTTATTTTCCATTTTATCCCCCAATAGTAACAAAATATATCTTCTATGTTCTTTCTTGCTTTACTCTATTGAAAGGATTACTTCCTCCGAAAATTACCAATACCGGATAACAGCTTCAGTCACATCTTTTAAAGGAAATATGCTGGAAGATATTATGCTTCAAGCAGTGCTTAGAAGATGCTTATTGTATAACCAGGCACCAAAGCCACCATTGTCCAACTACTAATGCTTTCAAGCCTGACTGTAGCTAACCTTAGCATAGAAAAATTAATAAAACTTGAGATAAATATAATGCCTCAAATAGACCTGTGTCATTCTAGTATCTGATGATTTGGTGTATTTAACTTGGAAAGATACACCTTCAAAACAAATAGTTACAAATGCCATCAAATGTATCTGTAACATTGCCTTCACGTGAGAACTTATTGATCTACACTGCCTGCACATGTTTCTAAATGTATTTTTTTCCACATCAATACCACATGAGACTATATGGACTACATCCTGGTTATTCATGGGTTCACCATTCTCTTGATATCGTTTTGCACACCTTTAGATTAGTCATCCATTGGTGATTCACCAACATTCATTTTAACTAATTCCAGGAGCTTACTTCTCATTGAATCAAAATGTACAGTTTGTGCATAGTCTTGTACTATAAGCCTTGATCATTGTAAAAGAGGCATCTCTGTTTAGCTGGGAATTTTTTTTTGTTTATTTAGTTGTCTAATACCAATTATTCAATAAGAACTTTTCTTGCAAGGTGTGCTTCTAGTTAGTATAACTTGAATCCCCTGTTGTCAATTAATTTGCTGATTCATTGTGGAATCTATCCAACAAATAATTTAAAGGTAAAGGCCTCTAGTAAAATTGCCAAACTTATTGGATTGGTTCAATATCGACCAGTCCTCTGTGTTCCCAAATAAAGCTTAAGCAAAATGACTTTACCAGAATCCGTTCTTAGACATTCCAACATATCAATTGCATGAATTTTGCAATTCTTCATGATGCAACCCTTACCAATGACACCGTGGTAGGTTGGAGTTGTAGCGATAAATGTAATGTTGGATGCTATGCGTAATTTGGAAAAGGCTTACAAGGTAACATTTCCCCAATTTTTTTTGAGATCATGGTACATATTCTGAGATTTGGAGGAGCCATTTACCTGAGGCATTGTGACTGTTTGTGTTCTTAGTGTCACTGCTAATCTAGATAGTATCATAAGGAGAATCCTCACCAGTGCATTGAACAGAGTTGTCTTGTTGTCCATCAGATAGAAATATGCTGGCTTCTTGGAGGCCGTCTTCAATAGTTAAAGCTGAGAGCACCCTTTGAACCAAAGCCACCATTGTCCAACTACTAATGCTTTCAAGACTGACTGTAGCTAACCTTAGCATAGAAAAATTAATAAAACTTGAGATAAATATAATGCCTCAAATAGACCTGTGTCATTCTAGTATCTGATGATTTGGTGTATTTAACTTGGAAAGATACACCTTCAAAACAAATAGTTACAAATGCCATCAAATGTATCTGTAACATTGCCTTCACGTGAGAACTTATTCATCTACACTGCCTGCACATGTTTCTAAATGTATTTTCTCCCACATCAATACCACATGAGACTATATGGACTACATCCTGGTTACTCATGGGTTCACCATTCTCTTGATATCGTTTTGCACACCTTTAGATTAGTCATCCATTGGTGATTCACCAACATTCATTTTAAGTAATTCCAGGAGCTTACTTATCATTGAATCAAAATGTACAGTTTGGGCATAGTCTTGTACTATAAGCCTTGATCATTGTAAAAGAGGAATCTCTGTTTAGCTGGGAATCTGTAGCTAACCTTAGCATAGAAAAATTAATAAAACTTGAGATAAATATAATGCCTCAAATAGACCTGTGTCATTCTGGTATCTGATGATTTGGTGTATTTAACTTGGAAAGATACACCTTCAAAACAAATAGTTGCAAATGCCATCAAATGTATCTGTAACATTGCCTTCACGTGAGAACTTATTGATCTACACTCCCTACACATGTTTCTAAATGTATTTTTTTCCACATCAATACCACATGAGACTATATGGACTACATCCTGGTTACTCATGGGTTCACCATTCTCTTGATATCGTTTTGCACACCTTTAGATTAGTCATCCATTGGTGATTCACCAACATTCATTTTAACTAATTCCAGGAGCTTACTTCTCATTGAATCAAAATGTACAGTTTGGGCATAGTCTTGTACTATAAGCCTTGATCATTGTAAAAGAGGCATCTCTGTTTAGCAGGGAATTTTTTTTTGTTTGTTTAGTTGTCTAATACCAATTATTCAATAAGAACTTTTCTTGCAAGGTGTGCTTCTAGTTAGTATAACTTGAATCCCCTGTTGTCAATTAATTTGTTGATTCATTGTGGAATCTATCCAACAAATAATTTAAAGGTAAAGGCCTCCAATAAAATTGCCAAACTTATTGGATTGGTTCACTATGACCAGTCCTCTGTGTTCCCAAATAAAGCTTAAGCAGAATGACTTTACCAGAATCCGTTCTTCGACATTCCAATATATCAATTGCATGAATTTTGCAATTCTTCATGATGCAACCCTTACCAATGACACTGTGGTAGATTTGAGTTGTAGCAATAAAGGTAATGTTGGATGCTATGCGTAATTTGGAAAAGGCTTACAAGGTAACATTTCCCAATTTTTTTTTGAAATCATGGTATATATTCTGAGATTTGGAGGAGCCATTTACCTGAGGCATTGTGACTGTTTGTGTTCTTAGTTTCACTGCTAATCTAGATAGTATCATAAGGAGAATCCTCACTAGTGCATTGAACAGAGTTGTCTTGTTGTCCATCACATAGAAATATGTTGGCTTCTTGGAGGCCGTCTTCAATAATTAAATCTGAGAGCACCCTTTGAACCAAAGCCACCATTGTCTAACTACTAATGCTTTCAAGCCTGACTGTAGCTAACCTTAGCATAGAAAAATTAATAAAACTTGAGATAAATATAATGCCTCAAATAGACCTGTGTCATTCTAGTATCTGATGATTTTGGTGTATTTAACTTGGAAAGATAAACCTTCAAAACAAATAGTTACATATGCCATCAAATGTATCTGTAACATTGCCTTCACATGAGAACTTATTGATCTACACTGCCTGCACATGTTTCTAAATGTATTTTTTCCCACATCAATACCACTTGAGACTATATGGACTACATCCTGGTTACTCATGGGTTCACCATTCTCTTGATATCGTTTTTCACACCTTTAGATTAGTCATCCATTGGTGATTCACCAACATTCATTTTAACTAATTCCAGGAGCTTACTTATCATTGAATCAAAATGTACAGTTTGGGCATAGTCTTGTACTATAAGCCTTGATCATTGTAAAAGCGGCATCGCTGTTTAGCTGGGAATCTGTAGCTAACCTTAGCACAGAAAAATTAATAAAACTTGAGATAAATATAATGCCTCAAATAGACCTGTGTCATTCTGGTATCTGATGATTTGGTGTATTTAACTTGGAAAGATACACCTTCAAAACAAATAGTTGCAAATGCCATCAAATGTATCTGTAACATTGCCTTCACGTGAGAACTTATTGATCTACACTGCCTGCACATGTTTCTAAATGTATTTTTTTCCACATCAATACCACATGAGACTATATGGACTACATCTTGGTTACTCATGGGTTCACCATTCTCTTGATATCGTTTTGCGCATCTTTAGATTAGTCATCCATTGGTGATTCACCAACATTCATTTTAACTAATTCCAGGAGCTTACTTCTCATTGAATCAAAATGTACAGTTTGGGCATAGTCTTGTACTATAAGCCTTGATCATTGTAAAAGAGGCATCTCTGTTTAGCTGGGAATTTTTTTTGTTTATTTAGTTGTCTAATACCAATGATTCTATTTGCAATTCTAAGACAATAGAGGAGAGTTATGTTCGCCTTCCCATTCCAACCCCCTCAAAGTGCTTACTATCACTAAGTTAATTGTGTGCACACATCAAATACCAATGACTTATAATTCTTGCCACGACTGCAATTAATAGACTATTGTTCTTCAACGTCACAAGCTGGTTGGAATTCACATCAAGTACAGGCTTTGAATTGGACATTTCAACATATTCTTGACAACTCTTTTTTACTTTGACTTCTAATTCTATTTCTCAATCGACTTTTTCAACTTTACTTACAAGTGTTAGAGATGAGCTTGGTTTGTGCTCCTACTCTAGTGTTAGAACAAAGCATTTAACACCTGATGTACTTGAACAACAGATTTGTGTTACCCATCTTTGATCTTTTCCTTAAAAATCAATTCCTGTATGAAATTCTTTCTTATCAATTTGCATGCATATAAATTATTCAGCATTGTCAGCTCACACCGTGTACTTGATCCAACCATGCAGCCAAAGATGAATCCATCAACAAGAAATTTTCTTGCAAGGTGTGCTTCTAGTTAAGATAACTTGAGTCCCCTGTTGTCAATTAATTTGTTGATTCATTATGGAATCTATCCATCAAATAATTTAAAGGTAAAGGCCTCCAGTAAAATTGCCAAACTTATTGGATTGGTTCAATATCGACTAGTACTCTGTGTTCTCAAATAAAGCTTAAGCAGAATGACTTTACCAGAATCCGTTCTTAGACACATCAAGTACAGGCTTTGAATTGGACATTTCAACATATTCTTGACAACTCTTTTTTACTTTGACTTCTAATTCTATTTCTCAATCGACTTTTTCAACTTTACTTACAAGTGTTAGAGATGAGCTTGGTTTGTGCTCCTACTCCAGTGTTAGAACAAAGCCTTTAACTCCTGATGTACTTCGACAACAGATTTGTGTTACACACCTTTGATCTTTTCCTTAAAAATCAATTTCTGTATGAAATTCTTTCTTATCAATTTGCATGCATATAAATTGTTCAACACTGTCAGCTCACACCGTGTACTTGATCCAACCATGCAGCCAAAGATGAATCCATCAATAAGAACTTTTCTTGCAAGGTGTGCTTCTAGTTAATATAACTTGAATCCCCTGTTGTCAATTAATTTGTTGATTCATTATGGAATCTATCCAACAAATAATTTAAAGGTAAAGGCCTCCAGTAAAATTGCCAAACTTATTGGATTGGTTCAATATCGACCATTCCTCTGTGTTCCCAAATAAAGCTTAAGCAGACTGACTTTACTAGAATCCGTTCTTAGACATTCCAACATATCAATTGCATGAATTTTGCAATTCTTCATGATGCAACCCTTACCACTGACACTGTGGTAGGTTGGAGTTGTAGCAATAAAGGTAATGTTGGATGCTACGCGTGATTTGGAAAAGGCTTACAAGGTAACATTCCCCCATTTTTTTTTGAAATCATGGTATATATTCTGAGATTTGGAGGAGCCATTTACCTTAGGCATTGTGACTATTTTTGTTCTTAGTGTCACTGATAATCTAGATAGTATCATAAGGAGAATCCTCACTAGTGCATTGAACAGAGCTGTCTTGTTGTCCATCACATGAATTATGTTGGCTTCTTGGAGGCCGTATTCAATAATTAAAGATGAGATCACCCTTAGAACTCTCCATATCCTTTGTGTCATTCGAACTTCCAAGCCTCAAGGCCTTGTTATTCACACTTCCATTTGACAATATTTTTTTGCTTGCTTGTAATAATGGGACCAGCCTTCCATTCTGATGGTATCCAGATATATAATTTGTAGATGCATGTATGTCCTCCACCTATTTGATTTGTTCCTTGACGAGGTCTAGGCCATCCGAAGTGAAGAATGCAAAAAAGAGGCTCCAGTTATTCCAAAATGGTCATGAACATGCAGTTTCACTTGCATTGATAGTAGTATTTGCAACTGCTAGGAGTTCTTTAGAAACAGGCTTCGCTTTTATCTTTAATGAGTCAAAATTTTCTTGGGCATAATTTGGCAAAAGAAATTGTAAGATCGAGGCAAGCTATTCAGCGCCTTTATGAGAACAGGGCACAGCTGAATTCGATATCTACGCACCTTGGAGAAAGTGTTGGTAATTTTTTCTTTACTACTTGTTCTCGGATCATCTTGCATGTAGTTTAATCTCTGTTCTGTTATTGAATTTGCAGTTGTTTCTCCCTACCTTTATCTAACAATAGCCATTTTTTACTATATAGCAAGCAGTTGCAAGCTAAATATGATATTAACTAATTTGTAGTTGCTGTTTTTATTTCCCTTTTTACAATAGTTGGATGCTAAGTTAACACTATCAAGATACATCTATGGGTTGTCCCAGAAACATTAGACAGAATGGAGTTGCATGTTTTCATGTTAGAATGTGTATCTAGCTCATAAGGCTAGCATTCTAGATCTTTTTTGCGTCTATGCTATATTTCAGCAATTTTCAACCGAGCAAAATACATAAAAGTGGATAGAAGCTCTTCATTTGCTGATCAGAATTCTTGCATCACTTTAAAAATTGGGAAAGTTCACCAACTATTTAGGAAAGCGTGAAGTTCCTTAATGCTTTTCAACTATTCTTATATAATAATCACTTCTTAATTTGCATAGCACTGTGCAGCTTATGTTGGTTACTCACACAGTAATGTTAAATACAGATACTTTGCCTTGGCCTACTCTATTTTCTCACTGGGCTATTCAACTTTCATCATTGAAGGACATTTCTGGATGTTTTCTGTATTTCTTCATCTCCGGTAACAGCCTTAATCTCCTTTCCGAGTTTTCGCTTCATTTCTATTTCATCCATGGACCATGATAGAAAATCCTCTTCCATCAATTGTACGTTAGCCACTGAGCAGCTACAGAGTCTTATAAATTTGATTCAAAATTATTTCCCAATTGGAATGATTCAGTTATATATATGCTTTCTTGATAATTTAAACTTTATTCCTTTGTGTTAAACTAATGCAAAGTGGTGCCATCGTGCCTGTCTTGTTTCTAGTGAATAGACTCTAGAAAATCTTAGATACAAACTTTAATAGCTTTGCTTATGTCTGTCAGAATTCTTGAATAGTCATATCCCTGTATTGATATTATATTCCACTTGGCATTTTTTTTGTCATGCACACATTAAGAAAGCGGAAAACAAATACATGCATGTACATTTACATTTAGAATGCATGCATAAATTGATTTATGGAACAATTTCACTTCTCTTTCCTTAGTAGCTAGGATTTTCACTGCAAAAAGAAAGTAAATGATTGTTTATCATCTTAGATTGCATATTTAGGAATTGTATATGTACATCACGCGATCAACCTTAAAGGCAATCTTCTTAAGAAAGATCAACTGTAAAATACATTTCAATAAACATAAAAATGCTTTGGAACCTAACGCACACCATTTAGAAGTCTAGGCTAGAGACGTGTTCCAGCGTCGTAAAGCCTGGTAACTATCCCTTTCATCGTAGGTTGGGTGATTCCTCCTCTTTGAAATGACAAGTGCCAGTACGGACTTGTGTTCCCGCGTACCGTCGAGTATATATTGGGAGACCACAGTAGGCTATATCCTTTATCCTTAGGAAGCCGTGTCTGCCGCCCTATCGATCGCAATGCACTGAACACAGCATTCAGGAAGATTGACTGCCGTACCATAAAAAGTATTCTGCAGTTTTGCGATTGGTTTGGTAATCCCCATGTCTAGATATCCAGAGTAGTCACTTTCGTTCCTTTTCGGACTCCTTAAAAGAAAAGGACCATCTGAGCACTTGTCACTTCAGGCTCATTAAAAATCGAAGGCGACTAGAGTCATCTTTAGCTTTTTATCGACTCTTAAAAAATGAAAAAGAAAATTGTGTCAAAGCGTCATAAAATTTATTTAAATCGAAATAACCTCACTGTTCCCTCGTTGGTCTTAGGGTGAGAAAATGGAGTCCACCCATCAACGATTTCCCCTTGGGAGAATCATACTCCATTATCCTCTAGGGGGAGATGTTGGTGCACCTCATATGGCTACATTGTTCCTTCCAGGGCTTGCAATTGGCCTGCCAGTATGCCTTTCCTCGCCCTCTGCCGTTCAAAACACCGTGATTCTTGAACAGTCAACTCAGCAACCAGATAATACTAGAGTTACCCAAATCGAAGACGACTAGAGTCATCTTTAGCTTTTTCTCGACTCTTACAAATTGAAAAAGCAAGTTGTGTCAAAGCGTCATAAAATTTATTCTAATCGGAATAACATCACTGCTCCCTCATTGGTCTCAGTTTGAGAAAATGGAGTCCACCAATCAAGGATTTCCCCTTGGGGGAATCCTACTCCCTTTTCCTCTAGGGGAGATGTTGGTGTACCTCATATGGCTACATTGTCCCTTCCAGGGCTTGCACTTCGCCCGCCGGTATGGATTTTCTCGACCTCTGTCGTTCAAAACACCATGATTCTTGGGCAATCAAATCAACAACCAGATGATACTAGAGTTACCCCCAAACCTTCTATTTCGTTTGTTTCTCCCTCTCCTTCTTCCTCTTCGCTTGGTGGAACTATGCTTCAAAAAAAATGATCGTATAAAAGTTGTTGTAATAAATATCTTTTTTCATTATGTTTTCAAGCTTAGATGCCCACTCATTTAGAAAAAAACTGAACATGCTTCTTTCCCTTTGCCCTTTAATTCATATTTTTTCAAGTAATTCTATAGGAATGTAATGAATTTTAAACATCTTACGCGAAGAAAACAACATTTTTGTGTTTTGTTTTGTACCAGAAAATGACAACAAACCTTACTGAAAATGCAATTTCCTCAATGTTATCTGGACCAAATCATATTCAACCATACCTACAAATTGTTGAACTTGAACCAATACAGTCAATGCAAAGTTCAACTCCACGATATCGTACTGCAATTTCAGATGAAACACATAAGAAACACATCATGCTTCCAAAAGATTTCAATGATCTCGTAGCAACAGGCTTGCTACAAAAGGGTTCTGTTATAAATGTTAAAAGTTGGACTACCTCAGCTATTGGTCCTTCAACGTAAGTTTCTTATAAATTTCTTATTTCAAATTTAACATTTTTTATTTATAACACAACCGCTTCTAACAGTTATTCCTATGACTCTCATTTGTAATGTAGGTCTATAAAGCTAATAGACTTTGAAATATCTACTTCATTTGCACCCTTAATTGGCAATCCAAAAACTATGAGTATCCCCATCACATCTCGTGAAAACACTCCATCCTCATCGGACCCACATCCTTTATCAAAAAGACACTGCCCTCTTCCAGCTACTCCAACTCCGTCCGTTCTGCCAGTTCAAATTCCCATCAAATCGTTAAACCCTTACCACTCAAATTGGTGCATAAAAGGATACGTCCAAAGGAAAATAGCTCTTCGACAGTTTCAGAATCAATACGGACCCGGTAAAGTGTTTGGTTTTGACCTGTTTGATACAGAGGGTGGAGAAATACATATTACATGTTTCAACAATGTCACAGATTATTTTTTCGACAAAATCCAAAATGAAAATGTCTAGATTGTCTCTAAAGGGAATGTAAAAATGGCTAATAAGCAATACAACCACTTGAACAATGACTGGGAAATTTTGTTGAATGCAACATCTACCATAGAACATGTTGCCAACGAAAAAAAACATAATCCAACAGTGTGATTCAATATAAAATCAATTGATGATATCAGAACAACAAACGTCAACTCCATTATTGATATTCTTGGTGTTGTCACAGACATTTCCAATGTATGCACTATACGTAGAAAAGATGGCTCTGAAGTCAATAAACAAACAGTACAATTTTGAGACATGTCAGGGTATAACATATATGCAATCTTTTGGGGAGATAATTTTAATGCCGTGTCACAGGAAATCTCCTCCCTATGTGCTACAGGAAATAACCCCATCATTGCAATCAAATCTGCGCATGTTGGAGAATTTAATGGAAAAAATATCGGCACTACAACGAGATCCATTGTTCTTGTAGATCTTGACATTGAAGAGGCCCATGCGCTGAAGGCGTGGTTTAAAAAAGAAGGTTCGACTGCAGCTTCTACATCTTTGACAACAAGATCTCCTTTTGGCCACCAACAAAAAAAAATAAAAATTGCTGACATTTACAGTATGGATTCCTTAGAGAAACCAACATTTTTCCAGCTAAAGGGCACAATAACAAAAATTGGGATGGATAGTTTTTACTACATTTCTTGCCCGTCGATCATTGGTGGGAAAAAATGCATGAAAAAACTTATTCCACAAAATAGAGGGATGTGGTTCTATCCAAAATGCAACACTGAAGTAAGCGACTGTGATTACAGATACTTATTGAAAATCGACATACAAGATCACACTGGTGAATTGGCTTCAACTGTTGCTTTCGAAGACGCGGGATCTACAATTCTTGGAAATAATGCCAAAGACTTCTATTTATTATCTTCAGATCCAGAACTGATCAAGGAAATTGTCTCTAGAGCTCTATGGACAGATCATATCTTCACACTATCAGTGAAGACATAAACTTTTAAAGAATTCCCACGATTGAAATGCGTTATCATAAAAGAAGAAAAACTGCATTTCACGACAGAATGCAACAACATCCTTCAAGAAATTCAGAACATCTCGTCATTGTAGATAAATATTGCAAAATGTATTCCTTGCTTTTTGGCAATTCCTATTGTCCAATTTTATAAATACAACTTTACAAGATATACTGTTGCATGCCTTCTTATGAAATTTTCTTATATACCATTGAAATAAGTATTCGTTCTCCATTGTATCTATCTTTATGTGAGTAGACAAATTCACATTTTTTTTTTTCCTTTTATCAGCTTTACACATGAAACTACCTACATGTATACAGAAAAAATATTAATACGTTCTTTCAAAAACATTACTTAAATAAAAAATTTCACATAACACTATTTAGAACTTAGATTTTTTTCCCTTCTTTCGCTTTCGCTTGCATTTTTAGCCCTTCTTTTGCTTTCATACAATAACATGGTTGTTGTCTCCAAATAACATTCTTCTTTTCCCCTCTCTTGCTTATAGGTACCATAAATTTTGCGAATGACTTCTTCTTCTAATAATGAACGTGCTCGAAGATACTATGCAACAAATAAAGAACGAATAAATGCACGACGCCGTGAGCTTTACCAAGCAAAAAAAACACCACAGAATGTCAAAAACACAAAAAACAAAAGGGTAACCAACCTTCCTCGTCTGAAATGCCCCACCCTGAAAACAATCCTCCCTTGCAATTATCAGACTCTTTATCTTCTCAGCAAACCTCTCAAACAAATACATCCATGCCTCATTGCCCTAACCCCTCCTTCGCACATGCTTTCAACAACGTTTATACTAATCAAGCACATCGAGATTTCCGTGCAAAGATTGATAAACTTCCACCTAAATGTCCATGCTCCATTTGTCTTCAATCATATCCTGGAATACATATCCTCAATTCCAACCACGTGTATTCTTGCTCCAGATGAATCTCTGAAACAAAGGGTCATCGCTTCTCATTATCAAACAACATGGACCCTGGTCCTCAGCCAGCTGCCCTTACATCTCTTTCACAAAGAGAAGAAATGCTCATTGCTAGGGTTAACCCTATACTGCAAGTAACACATGCATGCGGTGGCCAGTATAAATACAGTGGCCACACAATTTGTTTTCCTCAAGACATTACAAGAATCGCAAACATGTTGCCACGTCGTGTTGAACACTTGGACATCCTAATTGCCACGCATCATAGTAATGACCATAAGGCTTATGATTTCATTGTCAGTAGACATCACGTTCTTGCTGCATTGGAATACAAATTGGCAAATGACCCATACTATAAGAATGTTCGTATTGATACCAACGCACTGGCATCCTTACCAGCGATCCCCACTGATGTCTCCTCCTCCCTTCACCATTCCAATACTACAGAAACCACTGTCCACCTTCCACTTGAACCACCCCATGAGCTCACCGAAGATTTCACAGACCCATCCGTAGACCAAACATCATCCTTCGTACCCATCATACCTAATAGAAATACAGAAATCCAAGAAATCCGCCATTATTTGCATGCTTACAACCACCAATCTGATACTAGAATTGAGTGTCCAACAATTGGTTTATCGCCAGTCAATAAATACAACACAGAAGGTCTACTCTCTATGGCTTTCCCCGCCCTTTTCCCGACAGGCGCTGCAATGCCAAATCAGCCAAGAATGAAAGCAGTGCAGCTACATGAATATGCACTTCATCTCATACGTTACTATGATAACAGATTTGGAAACCACCCACGCTTTCGTTATTACATATATAATCTCATGATGCGGCATCGCAGTCAAGCAACAACGTCGATTTTTGTGAAAAAAAACATCACAGATAGCTTTCCAATATCTATTCAAGATTTGAACATCCGATTAGAACAACTTCCAGATGAGCAATTGGCAGAGCAAGTCATGCGATTCGGTAGCTCTTTACGTGGAACAAGGTCATTTTGGCACAAAGCTAAAAATGAACTAACTGACATGATATCTCAACTCGGTTGCTCGACGTTCTTCTTCACATTAAGTGTAGCTGATACAAAATGGCCTGATCTTCATGCAATCATGCCCGGATGTCTTCCTTCTGATATTGCAAAACAACAGAAGTGGAGAAATGATAACATTATCTCTAACCCACATTTAACATCACTATATATGCACCATAGATTCACAACATTTCGTGAGATTATCTTAGAGAAACACTTGAATACAAAAGATTACTGGTACAGATACACATTCTACCGCATTTTTTTTCTCCAAGAACTCTAAACAACATTCCTCACCTATTGCAAAATTATCTTACAAAAATGCATACTTGATAGGTATGAATGGAAACATAGGGGATCTGCGCACATCCATGGTTTCCTTTGGATAGAAAATGCACCTGATATGGAAAACCTCAACTGGGAAGACACAGAAGCAGTCGATATTACAAGGCAGTTCTTCGACAAATATATTTCCGCTTGGAACCCTCGTGCTCCTTCGACTTCAAACCAGCCAAATGCTTGGACAAATCCTGAAGACCCTTGTCTATTGTCCACACCGCAAATCTTCAGAACCAATCCTTTCAGTGACTATGAACAACTCGTCAATTGTGTTGAATGTCACACAAAATGCTCAGAAAGCACGTGCCTAAGAAAAAATGGATCCTCACTCCAATGTCGTTATAAAGCACCGTGGGAATTACATCCAAAATCGGCCTTATTCATTGATTCCAATGGCCAAAAAACATACACCCCTGCTCGCAACGACGATCGACTCAATAGCCATAACCCTACCATCCTATCTATTTGGCGTGCAAATGTTGACTTCCAACCAGTACTCTCCATACACGCTGTACAAAAATATATCGCCAGATATGCATCCAAAGCAGAAAAAAAAATCTGAAAGCTTCCACCACATGCTACGTAGAATTGTCCTCGCTTCACCCATTGCTGACCTAGAAACATCCGCATTTCAAAAATTTCTTGCAGAAACCCTTGTTGATCGTGACATTGGAGCACAAGAAACCTGCCATATGCTGCAAAAATTACCATTAACATTATGTAGCCGGCCATTCATTTCTTTAAATGTAAACCAAAAAATTCTTATGCACCTTCCACAAACGAGCACCACCTCCACTACATCCCTGCACATCATAGATACATATATCCAGCACCCTTCTACCCTAGAGTCCACATCACTAATAGAATTGGCAAGATCCTGGTCATATGATCCTCGTCGCAAAACAAACAAATGGAAAAAAAGGCCTACAAAAGCAATTGTTCAGGTCGTACCACGTTACTCCTCCATACCATCCACAACAGAACCTTGCTACGCTGACTTTTGCAGGGTTGAGCTTATGCTATACAAACCTTTTCGCCATATCGTACAAGATATAGGAGATTCTGCTGCAGAATTCATCGCAAATTGGCAAACATTTCGTCCATTCTACAATCCTTGGCATCAACACCACACACTATCTGATATTGAATCTGTCACAAATGATACCTCAACTATAAATGAAACCAATCCAACAGACACCATGGAAATAAATGAATGGGAATTACTTTCCCAATTATACCCTACAAATGAGCTTCTCATAAATGACCTTGACATGCTTGGTCTTTGTGGCTTTGATGACACCCATAACTGGAATCATACCACTATCCCATTCGATCTACAAAATAGTGCAATACAATTCATTGAGAATAGCCGCTCCATCCACCGCATTCTTCAAACACATCAACATATCCTGCCGACCCTTACTACATTATCTCCAATGCAAAGAAAAGCTCTAAATATTATTTCTAATCATTTTGCTAGGAAGCATTATTTACCCGCTCCCAGAATGATAACACAAGGCACTGCTAATACGAGAAAATCCCTCATTAATTGCATCAAAGATATGCTCATATGCCTTGCAATCCTGGAACCTTCGCCGATCATGCTCCTCGCCCCTACAGGGGTTGCTGCCTTCAACATACAAGCATCGACAATCCATTCTGCTTTGCACCTTCCTATAAAGGATCTTATGCCCTTAGAAGGTAATGCTCTTGCAAAATTCCAAGAAGAACTCAGGCATATAAGATACATACTAATCGATGAAATGAGCTTCATTGGGCCAAAGCTTCTCAGCCATATTGATGAACGTCTTCGCGAGGCATTTCCCCACCAAAGAAACACTCCTTTCGGTGGCTGTTCCATAATATTGGTTGGTGATCTCGGTCAGCTACCACCCGTCAAAGACATACCTCTATATGCAGGGACGAGCCACGGAAGCGCACTGTGGAACACCTTCAACACAGTCATCACATTAGACACAATATTTCATCAACAAGGCGACGACATCACACAAGTTACTTTCAGGAACATTCTCCAGAACATTAGAGATGCAAATCCAACAATCGACGACTACAACATACTCATGTCGTGCATAGATTCCTTTTTATCAGAAGAAGAAATATGTTCATTCCATGATTCCATGCATCTATTTCCAACAAATGCTCAAACAATGGTCCATAATATGCAAATGACGAAATCTCTAAACACTCCTATCGCATGATCCATTGCTGAAGATGACAACACATATTCCAGTATTTCCTCTGAAGACGAGCAACTTGAGCGAATTGTATTACTATGCAATGGTGAAAAAGTTATGTTGACTTCCAACCTTTGGGTTTCAGCCGGACTTGTTAATGGTTCCCTCGGAAAAATTGCAACCATCTTTTACAAAGAATCAACTGCACCACCACAAATTCCAACATTTGTTGTCGTAGATTTTCCCAAATACATTGGGCCTCCTTGGGATGAAAGAAACCCCACTCACTTGCCTATTCCAGCAGTAAAAAGAAATGGTCGTACACAAATTCCACTGAAGATGGCTTGGGCTTTAACCATACATAAATCTCAAGGTATGACACTTCCAAAAGCAACAATTGACATTGGAAAAACAAAACGTCAGGGTCTCACATTCACAGCTATTTCAAGAGTGCCTTCTCTACAAGATCTTCGGATTAACCCCACATTCAGTTTCGATCGTTACAGTAAAATGAAGGACAACAAAAACATTACTTGTAGAAAACACGCCGAAGAAATTCTCCGTTCAATGCCGCCTCCAGATAATCTGCTCCAACCCATACTTTGACTTCACCAAAAGGTTTCCTCCATTTATTTACCTCATTCTATTTCATAACATACTTTTCATATCTTTCAACAACAACCAACTTTAATCAATATTAGTAAATAAGCAAATATTAGAATGTCTTTATATTATCTGTACATCTCATTCTAACCTTTTCTTTCTTTTGCAATAGGCCACATGGACTCGGAAATAACATACCTGCACAACTACAAGTCGACTGGCAAGCAAAAAAACTGCATCTCCAGCTACGCATTAACCTCCAATGGTGTTCAATATGCCGTTATTCACCATGCATCTTCCACTAACAATATATAAATCCCCATAGCAAAGGTAACTTCATTTCCATTCATTCCAGATTCATTTTATCACAACTCACCTGCAAAGTATTACTAATAAATTTCCGCAACTGATTTACATATTGCTAATTCTAACTAAATATACATTTTGCAGGTCCATTACTACTTCTTCAGGTCTTCGCTACCTCCATCATGTTTTCTTACAACTTCAAATATGGAATGACAAGCACAGTGTTCTTTAGACTATTATATTCCTTCTCGAACCTCTTTTTTTACAATTCACTGTTTGTATTTTCCATTTCAAACTTGAAAAAGGATGTTTCAAACCGCTTTTGTTACAATTCACTATTTGTATTTTCCATTTCAAACTTGAAACAGGATGTTTCAAGATCAAATACCATTTTCATGGTTTGTTTCCTCACAACTATTTGTGTTTTCCATTTCAAACTTTAAAAAGGATGTTACAATACACTATTTGTATTTTCCATTTCAAACTTTAAAAAGGATGTTACAATACAGTATTTGTATTTTCCATTTCACACTTAAAAAATGATGTTTCAACATCAAATACCATTTTCATAGTTTATGTCCTCACAACTATTTCTGTTTTCCATTTCAAACTTAAAAAGGGATGTTTCAAGATCAATACCATTTTGATAGTTTATGTCCTCACAACCAATTCATTGTCAATGGGTTTTAACATATTTTGTTGACAAAATCAATTGATTTTAACGAATATAATACATGTTTTCAATATATCTTCATATTAATTTAATTTCCCATTTGAATAATGATTTCTTAACTAGCCCTTTCCAAATCAATATGGCTTCCCGGTTGTTGTTCGCATATTAATTTAATTTCCCATTTGAATAATGATTTCTTAAATAGCCCTTTCCAAATCAATATGGTTGCCCGGTTGTTGTTCGCATGGATTCATTCATTTATCTTCACCTTTAACTCCACAATTTTTACCAACTACAAACAAAGGTCTCTAAATAGGTTCAATGCATATTTATGGCTACTTGCATTCCATTTCAATGGTTTTTGGCATGGCTTCCTCAAATTAAAACTCGAAATCATCGACCCTTGCTTTCAAAAAAGCCCGCAAAAGCCTATTCACATTTCAATATTCTTCCACACACTATGCCTTACGGCGTTTTCTTTGCAACATTGGGTGCAAATGCTAGTGTTACAACCTTTCGAAAAATTGGCGATAGATTTTTGTGGGACCCATTCAGCCTCAAGGGAAGAAGATGGGAGCGTGGTACATTATCACTGTGATTGAGTATTTGACTCAATGGGCAGAGGCACAGCCTATGAAGGACTGCATAGGCATGACCACTGCGAGGTTTCTCTTTGAGTATGTATTGATGCAATTTGGGTGTCCAAAGATTTTGATGAGTGATCATGGTACACACTTTTTGAACGAAACGATCAACATGTTGATGGAGGAATTCCAAGTATATCACCAAAAAATCATGCCTTATCACCCACAGGCTAATGGGATGGTGGAAGCATTCAATAAGGTAGTGGAGAACACGCTAACCAAGATTTCCAATGCTCAGTGAAGTGGTTGGGACCTACGCATACCCGCCATACTATGGGCCTATCGGATGACATGAAAACGTTGACTGGATAGACACCCTTTAGGCTTGTATATGGTGTTGAAGTAGCGATGCCCATGGAATACATTGTGCCTAGTTTGTGCATAGCAGGCTCACGAGTATGACAGATCGTGGAGCCATGGAAGAGAGGCTCGCACAGCTTGCTAAGATTGAGGAAGAAATATTTCTGGCTGGATTTCCCCAACAGGTCCAAAAGAAATGCGAAAAAACATGGCATGATTGGCACATTAAATTGTACAACATTTAAGGTAAATGATCTGGTTTTTTTATATGACAGCAAGTTTGATAAATTTCGAGGGAAATTCGGGATGCACTTGCTAGGGCCCTATGTCATTAAGGAGATTACTGATGGTGGAGTAGTTCAGTTGGTTAAATTGAACAGAGATCCCTTCCCAGGAAAGGTGAATGGCAACCGATTGAAGCCATACACCGGTGATCCGACTAGGTGACTATATGAAGGTAGCATAGTCTTAGCGCTCCAAGCAACTGAAAGGAGGTGTGGGACTATAGACTACATTGCCCAAGTTGGGGAACTAAGTGATTTGAGGATTGTGCGGAACAAGGAGATGTCACTGGGTTCATGATAGTGCGGAGAGAGTTGCGCTACCCAGGGAGAAATTGTACAGGTCAGCCGAAAAGTGACCGTTAAGGTCTCTATTCATGATTTGACAATGAGAATGCAGCCAAATGGAGCGGGCGACTGGCATTTAAGATGAAATTTATGGGTGAGATCCTTAAAAATCTGCCACCAATTCGGCGTTAACGAACATAATGTGGGGGGAATGGTCGGATTTGAATTCAAAATGGCCTATAAATTACATGTAAAAACACTTGGCATTTTGAACATTGAGTTGGTGACCTCTTAGTCATGCATGATCCGCACATTCTTCAAAGAATTTCTTGACTACCCAGTGTTTGATCAATTTCCAGAGTCTGACCGCAATTTCATCCGTGAATTTATCCCAAGATCTGAAGCTATGGATGCCGAAGCAATGACAGCTGAGGGGGTTGTGCCGGAGGTTGATATGGAGGTAGAGGGAGTTGCTCCATAGGTTGCAGAGGTACTAGCTGAAGTCCCCAAGTCACCACTGATGCCTAGACCGAATCCTACTCCGACCAAGGAGAGTGCAAAGGATAAGAAGGGAAAGCAGGATACGATACCAGTGCATGCATCGCCTAGAAGAAACCCACAGAAGGACAAGCCCACTGAACAGGAAAAGGGAAAAACTATTAACCTAGAGCCGGAGGAGGAAGAGATTGAGGACATCCCGATGGATGATGAGGATTTGGGGGTGGAAGTGGAGGACGTTGAAGTCGAGGGTTTTGACCCTATCACTAATTTTCCTGAATACGTCCCTCTGCACAAAGGCAAGACCAAGATGGCAAAGGACATGATGAAAGCAAGGTCACCTTGCACATACCTCTACTACTGGACGAGATTGTCTTTAAAGGACCGCGCTTGGGGTGGTTTCCATTGTTGAAATCAGAAGATTGGGACTTAGCTGACACTGAGAAGTTCCCTCACTTGGCAACATAATAGCTAATGCACCTTGTTGTTCATACAACCACCGATATGACTGCATTGGAACCGTAGAAGTGGCTCAGGGGTGTAGACAAGGCAGGTTTGCTCAACCTACTATGGGTGTCGCACTATAATCGCACACCCATTACAGTATTGGTAATCAAGCAGCTACTATGCTTGGTGAACAATGCATGTCTATGGCTGGAGGAGCCGATACCCATCACCGATAGGTTGATCCATAGGATCACACGACTGCCCTATACAGGGGAAAATTCAGCCATGATGTTTGGCAGAAAAGGTGGTGAACAGGCCCTTGTGGAGGCCATGAAGGAGAAATTCAAGCTCGTGAAGAAGCTGTGAGGCTATGCCATCTCGAGTATCTATGATCCTGCAGTCAAGGTGGCCATGTAGATTTTGGCTGGAAAAGTTATGAGGAAGTGTCATGCAGATGAAGTGCCGGCACTTGTTGTCGCTCTAATGGCCCAATGCGCCAAAGGAGTTCAGGTTAATTGAGCACGCTATCTCTACGGTGAGTTCCTTGTGGGCGACCAAGGATGCTCAGTGCATCAAGGATAGCAAGATCTTCTGGATCTTGATGGAAATGAATATACGCATGGCTATCAATCACAAGTCGCAATTGTCGCCTATTATGTTTGCCAAACTGCAGGAGTATGTGGAGTTCAAGGTAGACTTTGAGCGCATATTGATTAGGGAATGGAAGGACCCTGAGAAGAAGTGGCATGAATTTCCTTACTTGGCAACTCATGACACGAATTATTCAGTTCTTGATTGCTGATCAGCAGAGTGGTGCACTGCCTCAGACTCGACGGTGGGGTCGAGCAAGTCCACCGCGCAACGCAAAAAGGAGGAGGCCAAACTCAAGATGGCACAGCTGGCCGAGAAGAGGAAGAAGGGGGCCACTGACAAGGCCCAGGCAGAGCGCGATGCCACATAGCAGGTAGAAAAGTAGACAAGCGAAACATAGTGTGACTCTGACAAAGGTGAAAGGTCGCCTTCGCCAAAAACAGAGGAAGAAATGGACGAACAGACAAAGCAACATGAAGCAGACTCATAGACGGTGTCGTACCGTATTAAGTGTCCAAGGGGATAGGAAAAAGTTGGGCTGTGCAAGAAATCGAAGGCTAGTAAGGCGTCACTGGACCCAATCACCGTAACAGAGGGAGATTTGAATGACATTGGAGACACGATGCAGGATGTCACTGCGGAGGTACTAAAGCAATTCGAGTAGTAGCAGCAGCAAGTATTGGGGGCCATCCAAACAGGTATGCATGAGCTACATATCCGTGCATCACAGGATGGCATGGTGTCCACTAGCCTCACCATTGGTACTTTAGAAGCAGTCGGAATGCTACGTGCGAAGGACTCCTGAGCGATAGTGATGCCGGATGGAGCACTGACCACAGAAAACGAAGCTGATAGGACCACTATTAGCGCCCTCAAGGGAGTAGGGATGAAATTGGCAGTGCTTCCTGGCGAGGTGCTCCACCTACTCCAAGATGGAGTGATCGTGGAGCTAAGGGCCCATGAATAGCACGCTTTGAAAGTCATCAGTGAGCAGAAGATCAACAATGTGCAGATGGCCCTACAGGGAGACACCGCCCTCACTTCCATGGTGGAACTTACTATTATAGACATATTTGGGCATTGCAACCCAAAACTCATATGTCCATAAACTAAGGACTCCTTAAGTCCCTAAAAGTGTTCCTTCATACCCTAAAGGATCATGGTCAGCTGATTACATAATTTCTCAGAAGTTCCACCTGAAAAACTACTCAGAACTAGCCAAAACTGAACAATATAGGTTGCTCCATGGACAAGGTGCGATGCATACTGACTACCTAACTAGCCAGGTGTGATGCATACTGACATGGCCTTCTGTAGGGTGCGATGAGTAAGAATAGAAAAATGGCAGAGACAATTTTCAAGGTGGATGATCATGGAATCTTCCACAAACTTCTCCTGTGACACTTGCCTCTTTGAATTCGCCCACAGATGAGTAAGAGATCATGAAATCTCCATGTGGAACCAAGAACTATCAGTGGAATGAAACTAATCAAAAACCCAGAGCTAACTCACACCCTTGCAAGACATCTTTATATGGATCCCTTATCTGAGAGATTTGGAGGCTGGAATTTTGTATTTTGTAAGGAAGTGTTGTTGGTTTGCTGAGAAGAGACATTGCATTGTTGGGTTACTTGCTTGTTCATGAGGTGAAGAGGGCTTCTACAACTGGGAGGATGATGCTGGATCAAACAGCTGGGTTGTAATCCTCTCTTACATTACTATTAATAAAGTTCTTTGAGTTTTCCTCCATATGATCTTGTATTTGTCAATCTTATTGTTTATGAATGCAATTGTATGGTCAATGTGTTTCTGATTCTGCATTGTTTATGATGTTTTAGATAGAGATGCTTTGATATTTTGTTGTTACTTTGAATCTACAAGTACTCTTTGAAGAGGGACAAGTAGGAGAGGGGTGGAAAATTCTATCAAGGAAAGGAGAAATCAAGCTAGGATCAAAGCGAAAGATCCAGGTTGGTCCTCTGTTCTTCTCTTCCATCCATCACACTTAAAGGAACTCTTAAAAAGCTTTCATTGTTTTTTTTAAGATAGCTACTCGTCTTAGTGGAACTAGCAGTTTGAATCGACACTAGTTTTCCCTGAAACAAAATGGCAACTCCGCTGGGGAACGAATAGTTTGTTTTGTTTGTTTATTGTTTGCTTTATAAACCACAGACGGAGCCTGAATTTAGCCAGCAAGCCTTCGAAACACCTTTGCTATGCAATTCTGAAGTAGATAAACGCTGCTTCAGTCAATCTCTGGGTTAGTTTATGAACTGAACATCTGACTTACAAAGCATCCTAAGTGCCCTTGTGGTAGCTCATAACCTCATCATATCCTACCCTTATTCTTTTTGTTTACTGTCCATCATTACTCAACCTAGATCACTGAACTTAGCTGCAAGTTTTGAGAAAAAACCAAGCTCAGTTTCACTCCCTGGCCCATCGCACTATCCGTAACTGTGCAACCTAGATGCATCGCACCTCCCATGTGTTGCAGGTGAGATGCATCCCTGTTTCCTTGTGTTTCAGGTGCGATGATTGAGTAAATTATGTTTTCCTCTCTGAAATTTGGTTTTTTTCTCTCTGTTTTGAGCTTTATTCAGTAGTTTTGTTGTTCATGATCAGTACCTTCTTTCTGTAACCATCTTCCCTCACATTATTTCAACCTCCATCAGTTAGGAATTGTAAATGTTTTTGTGTATTTGTCGATCATTTGCAATCCTCCTTTGTCGAAATTAGCCTAATCGAACTATTTTTTTTGATGCAAGTGTCATAATTGTCATTCTGAATCAAAAGAAGAGTGTCGTAAAGTCTTCCTCTTCTAAATAGTGGATTGTAATTTTGTCATTGTATTTGATTTTGAAATTATTAGTATTTCAAGTGTCTAAAACAGTTTTAAGTTCAAAATCGAAAAGTGTTGTCTTAGTCTTCCTTTTGTTTTGAAAAGAGAAAATTGTTAGTACTGTCACTTTGAAAGAAAATAGTTCAGATCTCTACTTGCTTTCCTTTTTGTCATTTACACATTAAGAAAGTGGAAAACAAATACATGCATGTGCATCTGCATTTTGACTGCTTGCGAAATTTGATTTAGGAAAGTGCATTTAGTGTGTGCTCTATGCTCTCTGCTGAAAGAAAAATCGTTATCTTCTTTCCTTTGTAGCTAGGATTTTCGTTGCTAAAAGAACATAAACGACTGTTTATCATTTTAGATTGCATATTTAGGAATTTCACATCTACATCACGCGGTGAACCTTGAAAGACAAACTTCTAAGCAAGATCAACCATAAAATAAACCTCAATGAACATAAAAACTCTTTGGAATCTAACGCAACACATCTAGAAGTCTAGGCTAGAAATGCATTTCGGCGTCGTAAAACCTGGTAACTATCGTTTTCATCATAGGTTGGGTGATTCCTCCTCTTTGATATGAAAAGTTCCAGTACGGACTTGTGCTCCCCGTACCGTCATGTATATATTGGGAGACCATAATAGGCTATCATCCTTTATCCTTAGGAAGCCGTATCTACCGCCCATTCGATCATAATGCACTGAACATAGCATTCAGAAATATTGACTGTCGTACATAAGTCCTTGGTAATTTCTCTATCATTTATCACCAAGGTGTATTTTGCGGTTTTATGATTGATTTGGTAAACCCTCTAGCTAGACTCCCAGAGCAGTCACTTTCGTTCCTTTTCGACTCCTTAAAAGAAAAGGTCCATCTGAGCACTTGTCACTTCAGTCTCATTAAAAATCGAAGGCGACTAGAGTCACCTTTATCTTTTTCTCAACTCTTAAAAATTGAAAAAGAAAGTTGCGTCCAAGTGTCTTTAAAATTTATTTTAAACAGAATAACATCCTTGTTCCTACGTTGATCTGAGGTTGAGATAATGGAGTCTACCAATCAAGGAATCCCCCTTAGAGGGAATCCTAGTCCTTTCTCCTCTTGGGGAGATATTGGTTCTCCATATATGGCTACATTGTCCGTTCCAGGAATCACAATCGACCTACTGGTATGGCTTTTCTCGACCTCTGTTGTTCAAAACACCACAATTCCTCAACGATCTAATCAACAACCAGATGATACTAAAGTTACCGCTTTGCCTTCTACTTCGTTTGTTTCTCCTTCCCCTTCTTCCTCTTCGCTTGGTGAAACTAATGACACTAAAAACCAAGTAACTGAGAAGAAAAAGAAAGGGAAGGGGAAGAAGAAGAAGCGAGATAAACAAGGGAACACCAAAGCATTGTCTGGTGAAAATCCACACACTAAAGTTTCCAAACCAGAAACTCCATGTGCAATTTGCAAGGAGAACCATTACCATCGAGATTGCCCTTGCATCCCACGGATCTTGAGAGAATGGTCTCCCTGGTTGCACCAGTTGGTGTCATCAACCCCTGACAGTCAGGTTGACAATGCACCATCAACTAGTGAAAATGAAGTCAAGAGACAAAAAGGAAAAGCTAGAGTTCCATGTAGGTTATGTGAAGTTGATCATACTCTTTACTGTTGTCCTTTTTTGGATGAGGCCAAAAGAATTTTGGATAACTTCCCTGCTTCACCACAGCAGCTTCCACTTGGATACAAGAAACTCTTGCCAAATCCTTCACTAGTTGAAAACCCGATTGACATAACTCAATTGTAAATCGAATCACCTATCATTGAAAGTGAACCTTCTAAGTCCATACTGGATCAAATTCAACTGGTTGAGATGGAAGTTGACCTAGTCTTGCCTTCAAAAAATCCACCTTCAGATGATATAGTTTCCAAAGAGGATGAGAACGACACCGTTCAAATTCTTTTTGTCGATATAGAGTCTAATGAACTTGGGGGAAATCCGCCCATTCCTTCACCACAGGAAGAGAACCCCCAGTTTGTGAAAATTATCCGGACATTTATATGGTACCTCCTCCAAGCAATATGGTTGTTTTCTTTGACTGGAATCAACTAGCAAAACCTCGCCTTCCATCTAATGTACTATTCTAAATCATAGTACAGGTTTAAAAAATGATCGTGTCTGGTACAATCATAGATGAAGGGGTGTTGTGGGGAAAATTATCCGATGCGGATGACCCTATCCCTACTCTAAAGGTGACAGTCTTTAGCAACAACTGAAAGTAAAGTTTTGATGATTTCCTTTATGAAAGTACAGAGAGAATGAAGAAAGATTAACCAACCTGGTGTCTTTCGCTTAGTCGATCCTTGTCCTCTCTCTTTGTCTCTTGTTCCCAGCTCCTTGCTCTCTTTGCCGGTCCAGCTACACACAGATCCTGCACAAAACAAGAGAGCAAACTACAAGATACATGTACTCATAACTGAAGCATGGATTAGGATGAATCAAATATACATGTAAATACAATACATCAATGCAATACAAGTATATAGGAGAACATGCAAAACTTTATTGATAGAAGTAACAGGGTTCTGAGAAGGTTACAACCAATGATGGCTCCAATCCAGCAGCACCTCCCCAGCAGCAAGAACTCTCCTCTTCACCTCTAGTAAAACAATCACCCAATAGCTCTAACTGTAAACCAACAACACCTCCTTGCTTTACACAAAATTCCAGCCTCCTTAGACCTCATAGAAGAGCTCTATATATAGGAGAGAAGAAGAGAGGATGAGTCAGCTTGAGACTGACATGAAGCTGCCTTGTGTCCTCTCCCTCTTCAGTTAAACTTCAGTCCTTGAGTCCACTTGGAGATCCTTGCTTACACATGGTGATCAAGTACCTCTTACTCATCACAGGGTGAATCTCATGAACCAAGTGTCAGTTTGGAAGCTTCCTGGGCAGTTGACACCTTGCAGGATGACTGTGCCACTTGGCCAATCTCGCCCAGCGCAGGTAGCCTTCATTAATATTGACTTCCAGCGCAGGTACAAGGAGGGACAGTTGCATTCCAGCGCAGAAGCTCAGTGGAGCAGCTGACATGATCCAAAATAAGCCTGTTTTGAAGTGTTTTCAGGTGGAGAACTGATTGGAAGTGCTGTTGTTTGATGACCTTGTTCTTTTAGGGGTAAGAACAACATGTTTAGGGACTGAGGATCCCTGTGATTATTGACATTTCATGCTCCATGATGTGAGGCACAAAAATGTCTATAACAGTTGCCCCCTAAAGTATGAGGCCGTTTATCGGGTGAAATGCTTTATCTAGAGGGTCCGAAGTTCATTCCAGTGCTGAGGAGGTGCCCTGTAATACAATACAATACAATACATTATTTTTCATTCTATTTTCATGATCTAGCTGAGGCGGGCATTCCCATGCTCAGCTTTTATAAATACATTTTGGTACATATGACAGACGATCGTCTGAAGGTAGACTGATAATTTTCTGCTGAAATTATCATCCTTTGAATAGGATGATCATCTGTTGCAATGATGTACATGACAAATGCTTTTATATTTCCTGAATATATATCGCAGCCCGGATGGATGGAACTAGATCCGGGGTCTTCAAACTCGTTCGATCTTCACTCTAAGTACAAGTCAATCCATGTGAGAATTGCGCTGAAGTCGAACATGGAAAGACATCGCTTGATTACCGGTCAATAATGAAAACCGTTAACAAGCGCGAGAGGAATCACCAATAATGACGATGACCCTCAAGGTACTGCAGTACAATTCACGTGGCGTGAATAAAGGACTTGGCGTCGAACGCCACGCAAAATCTTCTGGTCGAAGGTCATTGATGTATACCTGTCGCCAGAAGTGAGAAACTTGCCATTGAGGCATGCAAGCTTCAAAGTACTGATGGGGGTTGTTCCTAGATCAACTTCTTGGATAATGAGCTGAAGTCGACAAGAAGCGATCCGTCAAAGGAGGGCCTTAATGAATCCCACATCAATGACACGGAACGGAGCTAATGACTTTAGTGGAGGTGAAAACAAACTATGACATATGATTCAGGGTGGCGATCATGAATGGATGAAGGATAATGTATGGCAGTGGATGGGACACGGTTGACACTTTCAGAATGACCCCTCTTGAACATATAATGACACTGATGCGATGGATCGGTAGCATTACCCCAAATGTGGATGGTTTGGCGAGGACCATGGCGATGAGACCGGTGAATGAAACAACCCAACCCGATGTGGTACGAAGGAAAAGTGTCATGTTCAAGAGTGACTTGCTACCATTAAACTTTGATGTTCTCCCAATTTTTCCCCAGTCATTTCTGACCAGTACCTCTTTATTTTTGTCAAGCTTGAGGAGGATAACATATGCTTGTTCTATAACCTGCCCTTCGGGCAAGCCCATCGCTATGATTTAACGAGCCTAGCGATAGGGAAACTCGTTCTCATCTAAAGACAAGTTTGTCGCTATTTAATCATTTTAACGAGTCTAACGACAAAGAAAACTCGGTCCTTTTCATTTTTAGAGAGTCTGAAAAGGTACAGAAAGTCAACTCCATGATTCCTTTTTCGTCATCAAATCCCTTAAGTCCGAAAAAGTATAAAACAATACAGAAGGGATGGCTGTTCGGTACTTTTAACGAGCCGAACAAGACAAGCGCTCGATCCTTTTGTGCAATAATCCCTCAGGTCCAAAAAGATTAAAATTTAGAGGAGGGATAGCGTTCCGGTTATTTAACGAGCTGGAAGGCCAAAACTCGGCAAACTTTTCATATTTTACGAGTCAGTGAAAAGAGCTCAAAGAAGACTCGTCTTTTGAGGAACGAGTGATAAACAGGGATAGCTTTTGATTCCAGGTACAAATTGGAATTTTCCAATCACGGCAGTGTTACGAGGATGGCTAGGCGAAATCACTCTTTGCAGCTGTTCCTCAAAATGGGTAAACACACATATGGAGATGAACGATTGGCCAAATGAACAGATGGAGGTGACGGTGCACAAAACACGACCAAGGCTTTAATATGGCTGTCAAAGGTTACATTTACCACGGTTATTTACCGGTTCATTTTTTCTGGATGAGCTTGAACTCTAGGGGAAGATTGCTCACGACTTATGTTTATTTTTTAACGAGCATGAACTATGTGCTAAAACTGCTCGGATCTTGCGTTTATTTTTTAACGAGCATGAACTATGTGCTAAAACTGCTCGATAATGCTAATCATGCCCCCAGCATAACAATGCAATCGAGGTGCATGTCCCCCAAGCTTCATTGCATTCAACTTTGTTGACTGGAATGAAGGTTTACCATTGAGATCTGGAAAGGGGATTGTTTCATTTTTTAATGAGGTTGACATAGTAAAAGAACTATCCTCATGGTTTTTCATTTTTTAACGAGGTTGACCTGAGATAGGAACTATCCTCGACCTTTCAGATCCGCTAGAAACAGAAGGTCTCATATTCCATTGTGGTCATTTCCGCCAGATTATTTGAAGGCGGCAATGCGGAAGTACCCATTAAAGTAGGGTTTTTTAGGAAAATGACTCCGATATTTTGGAGAGAGTGATTCCTTCCTTGGATCATAGGAATGCTTCCCGTAGTAAATGGTGGCACAACTTTTGTCGAAGTTGTCGTCGAACTACTTGGTTGGTTATTTCCTTTATCATTCGACGACTGCGGATTCCCGCAGTTTTTGCATTTGGTTGACCTCGAAGCACCATTCTGTTGCTCAGAGGTCGATACCATTAGCACCTGGCACCGGGAAGTATCTCCACTATCAACCAGATTTTGACTTGGATTGGGAAACGGATCAGTCAATACAGCCAGGGTTTGTGAATTCTTTAAGAATCTTTTAAACTCGGCTTTATATGGACAATCTGCTGTCCAATGATCCTCATCGCATATATGACATGGACTCGTTGGTTTCCCTTTCCTAGGAGGGCTTGAAGAAGTTTTTTGAGGGGATGACTCACCTTGTTTCTTCTTCTTTCCTTCATTTTGTTTCTTCTTGCTTCCTGGTTGATTGGAGTTTTTGCCTTTATCCGTAGATACAGCATTTACCTCTGAAGCAAGAATCTCTTGATTTGCTTTTTGATTCGAAGTCTTACGGGCTTTCTTATTTGAATCCCTTGTCGACTTAGCGTTTGCAGTTCCAATCACGCCATCACCGGCATGAGAGTCACTATTCGATCCGGGAGGAGGAGGGATTGAAAATTCCGGTCTGGGGGCATCAGGTATCTTATCATAGAGCGTGCCCGACTGAGTATACACTAAGTCCAAATATTGAGCACGAGCAATCACTTGCTCTTCTGTTACGACACCTCCCTTGGCCACATCTTCTGTTATTGCCGGCAGAAGCGACTTTATAAACCACTCAGCTAATAGCTAATCTGGAACATAGGTTTTTACCATTCTGCGACGACAACGCCACTCATGTATATGATCAGATATATGTGTGGCTGTTGTCTGCTTGAAATTGGTCAAGATCTCTGTCCCAGTTTCGTAGCTTATAGGTAACTGAAAGTGTGTTAAGAAAGTCGTGGCTAGGGAACTAAAATTGTCGAAAGAGGCTCTAGGTAATTCAATATACCATTTGGCCCCCGGACCAGTCAATGTCCTCTGGAAAAGACGAAGCCTTATCGAATCATCATTCAAGGTATTCGACGAACACCACAGATGGAATGTCATCACATGATTCGACGGGTCTTCGCCCGGATTTCCATTGAATTTAGGAATGTCCGAAGGAAGTTTGTGAGGAATCGCTGGCCACCAATGGGCATAGGCGATTGGATCGTTCGTCAATCGATGTAAATCTGGTAATTCTAAGGTCGCCACGAATGGCAACTGCTGATTCAGGTTTGGCGAGGCGTACCCAGGATATGATGGAAACGCCTGAGCAGTAGGTCTTTGCACACCAGTATAATGCAACTGATGTTGATATGACTGATATGGTTGGTGGGCTTGGCCACTGTAAAGTGGTTGGTTTAACCCATTCTGAATATAGGGTTGCCCACTATTTGCAAAGATCTGTTGCTCAGACCCCTGGTACACCTGTTGAAACTGAGGTTGTTGGTATTGCACCATCCATGGTTGTGAAGCCATGTTTTGCTGTGCGACACTAACCGACGGACCAAGATGCGGGGTTATAGTTCCTGTTTGTATCTGTGTCGTCCCGGCAGTTGGCGATTGTGGTTGTGTTGCAGGGTCAATAGGCTGTTGCATTACAACTTGGGGTTGACATACAACAGGCATCGATTGAACTTGCGACACGGTTACAATTGCTGGCGTCGTCGGGATACTAGACATAGGTACACACTGTTGCATGGAATATACAACTCTTGGTTGTTGGGGTACCATAGGTACCCAACCACTCGTCGTTACTTCAGTCAAACCTGAATGTTGTTGAAAACTGCCGTATGGGTATCCCCCCGGAAGGGGGAGTGAAAGGGCATATTGTCCCCCATACGGTAACAATCCGGAGCTCAAGGGTATAGACGGCCTTTGAGGACTGGATGGCCCAAACTGATTCCCAAAGGGATCAATTTGTCTAGTTTCGACATAAGAATTACCGGGTATTATACCGGAAGAACAAACTGGAATAGACCAAGTTGTCATAATAGTCCCTGGGTGGACTCCTTCTAGTTGATGAGAACTAGTTGGGACAGATGGTATGCCGACAAACATCGTTGGAGTGGCAGCAGGAGCTTCTGCTGTCGCTGTGTCGTTTGGCACAGTCCTAGATGTCGACGGTTGTTCAGACATTTTAAGTCTATCCAATAAACTTCCTAACGATTCTTCAGGAACTTCTGGTGGCGATAGACAAACTTCTGATGCAGAAGTTAAAAGAGGGGTACCTACTCCAAAATGAATTGGAGTATTTGCTTGCTGGTCCTCTACGATTTCCTCTATTGCAATCAGACCAGGAGGAAGAGGAAGACCGTCAGGTCCGTAAAAGATTTCTGGTGCCGAAGAAGGGGTTGCTTCGACAGCGACAGTCGTTTGAACAACAAGACTCTGTGTACCGGTTTCAGATGGAACTGGTTCAGTTATGCAAGTACTTGTCTTCAGACTAGGATCAGTACCACTGTCCTTCTGTTGCTGTTGAACTTCTTCAATAGAGGCAGGGATTCCAGAAATATTGGGAGTGACCAGAATCTCAGATGTTGTTGGAACTTCCGTTCTAACCTTAAAAGGAGATTTTGACCTGGTCAAGCGAGTTCGCTTCGTCCGTACTACTCTCGGTTCCGGAGACAAAGGCGGTTGACTCGCAAGCCTCCCTGAACGACGGGGTTTTAATTGACTTTCCTCCATGGTTGCGGATTACTTGATCAACTAAAATACAAAAAGGGGAATTATGTTTCCGTATTGAATGAATTTTATTAGACGCTTTTAGACACAACTTTGCTTTTTCATGTTTTAAGAGTCGAGAAAAAGCTAAAGATGACTCTAGTCGCCTTCGATGTATTAACGAGCCCGAAGTGACAAATGCTCGGTTGGACCTTTTCAGTTATAGAGTTTGAAAAGGGCCAAAAGAAACTGCTCTGGAGATCTAGGCAGAGGGTGTGCCAAACCTTTCGCGAAACCACAGAATACGTTTTACGGTACGGGTGGTCGATCTTCGTGAATGCTGTGTTCACTGCATCGCGATCAGTAGGGCGGTCGACACGGCTTCCTAAGGATAAAGGATAAAAGCCTATAGGTGTCTCCCAATATACGCGACGGTACGTGGGAGCTCAAGTCCGTATTAGTGCTATCGTCCCTCAGGAGGAATCACCCACCTTCGTAGAGATCGACAGTCACTACGTTTAACGACGCCGGAACACGTCTCTACCTAGACCTCTATTGTGAGCGTTATGTTACAATGCGTTTTTAGATTCATTCAATATATTTTAAGTTGATCTTGTTTATCAGTTTGCCTTTCAGGATCACCACGAGATGTATTGGTACAAATTCCTAAATGCAGCTAAAATGATAAGCAAGCTTTCACAATCTTTTTAGCTTTGAAAATCCTAACTACTGAGGGGAGAGAAAAACAATATCTTTCCACACAGAGCACAAAGCACAAACTAATGCACTTTCTCCTAGATCAGACACACAAACTTATCAAAAATGCAAATGCAAGATGCATGTATTTCTTTTCTTTTCCTTTAATGTTGATGTAGACAAAAGGAAAACTGTTGTATGACTTTCGAATTCAATTTGAAGCGTAAACAAACAAGCTTTGTCTAAATGAAAAGACGCTTTACAAGTACTTGTTTCAACACTCAAAATATATGAATTCAAACCATAAAGTGAAAAACAAACAAACTCAAACAGCCATGAACAGTAATAAAACTAGCTCATAAGATCACAAAGACACTTTTACAGTTCAGGATCTAAGAGGTCACAGCTATACTGGTTCGCTTTTCACAATGGGAAACTGTAACTGAAATAAGAAATACTGAAAGAACATTCACAGTTTCATCACACAACTGAGGCGGAATAATGTCAAGGAGAAGTGGTCTACAGCAAGTACAATGACCAGCAAGCAATCATCTAAAAATCAGTGAAAACAGGGCCAAGACACAAAGGGAAAGCTGAGCAAGACAATGGCTAACTGGACCAGCGCAGGTTCTAGTCTGCCAGTTTGACTCTCAGCGCAGTTCCCGAAGGGAGTACCTGCGCTGTAATGCAGCCTGCCTGTGGACAGCCTGCTCTGGGACACGAGAGTTACGTCTACAAAGTTTTCCGGGTCATAAAAAGCTCAAAAATGCACTGTTTTTGCTGAAATAAAAAGCTATAGGTCAAGTACAGGCTAAGGGATGATCAAGAGGATGAAGATCTATCACAAAGAGTAAAGAGTCTTTTGTAGATAGGCTCTTCAAATCTTGAATTTGCTCAGTAAATGAGCAAGAGTAGCAGACCCTCTACTTCGCTTTTGATATAGTCAAAAGCTTTTCGATTTGGTACTCTTTTCTTCAAGAAATGAATAGCAAAATACTACAAACACCAACAAGATACTAAAGTTTCCCCAGCGGAGTCGCCAGTTTTGTTGTGGGGAAAAGTATCCGATGCGGATGACCCTATCCCTACTCTAAAGGTGACAGTCTCTAGCAACAACTGAAAGTAAAGTTTTGATGATTTCCTTTATGAAAGTATAGAGAGAATGAAGAAAGATTAACCAACCTGGTGTCTTTCGCTTAGTCGATCCTTGTCCTCTCTCTTTGTCTCTTGTTCCCAGCTCCTTGCTCTCTTTACCGGTCCAGCTACACACAGATCCTGCACAAAACAAGAGAGCAAACTACAAGATACATGTACTCATAACTGAAGCATGGATTAGGATGAATCAAATATACATGTAAATACAATACATCAATGCAATACAAGTATATAGGAGAACATGCAAAACTTTATTGATAGAAGTAACAGGGTTCTGAGAAGGTTACAACCAATGATGGCTCCAATCTAGCAGCACCTCCCCAGCAGCAAGAACTCTCCTCTTCACCTCTAGTAAAACAATCACCCAATAGCTCTAACTGTAAACCAACAGCACCTCCTTGCTTTACACAAAATTCCAGCCTCCTTAGACCTCATAGAAGAGCTCTATATATAGGAGAGAAGAAGAGAGGATGAGTCAGCTTGAGACTGACATGAAGCTGCCTTGTGTCCTCTCCCTCTTCAGTTAAACTTCAGTCCTTGAGTCCACTTGGAGATCCTTGCTTACACATGGTGATCAAGTACCTCTTACTCATCACAGGGCGAATCTCATGAACCAAGTGTCAGTTTGGAAGCTTCCTGGGTAGTTGACGCCTTGCAGGATGACTGTGCCACTTGGCCAATCTCGCCCAGCGCAGGTAGCCTTCATTAATCTTGACTTCCAGCGCAGGTACAAGGAGGGACAGTTGCATTCCAGCGCAGAAGCTCAGTGGAGCAGCTGACATGATCCAAAATAAGCCTGTTTTGAAGTGTTTTCAGGTGGAGAACTGATTGGAAGTGCTGTTGTTTGATGACCTTGTTCTTTTAGGGGTAAGAACAACATGTTTAGGGACTGAGGATCCCTGTGATTATTGACATTTCATGCTCCATGATGCGAGGCACAAAAATGTCTATAACAAGGGGCTTCGGTGAGTATCCTTTCCTCAAATACTTGGAAAGCACTTGGTTCACCATCGCTTTTGCCTAAAAAACAAAATTTGTCGGGCTTCAACAAAGGAACCAGTCGACCTTTAGGGATCCTTCCAAAGTTTCCTATAACTTTGAGAAAGAAAACCGTTTATGTAAATGTGATGGTAGTACAAGGTCCACTAGATTACAATCTACTTCTTGGACATGATTATATATAGCATGGAAGCCATTGTCTCCACATTCTTTCGAGTGATGTGTTTTCCACATGAAGGCAGACTGGTACAACTTGTTGACTAGCTTTCATTTCCTGGTTCAAACATGGCTATAAATCAACCATCATCCTTAAATGCTCTCTTTGCATCAACAATGTCTCTTCCATCTTCATCTCGTCCACCTGATTACCCCAAGTAGTTTGGTGAGTGTGATGAAGATCAGGGGGCATGCACCCTAGTCTGCTTCGGTAGGTGAACCCAGAGCAAAAGAGAGATTTTCCTGAAAGGTTATAATACTTAGACCGAATAACATTCCTGTATAAGTTATGTGATCAGTCTGATGCGATTATTTCCTTTATATGAGTTGGAAGCTTACAACATTCACCTTTGTGTACGTTATGTGATTGGGGCTCACAACAATCACCTTTGTCTATTTCGATGGACATCACAAAGGAAGAGTTTTTGTCTCCCAATAAAAATGATCCTGCCTAACCGCAAGGACTTCCATTTGATCACCTGGAAACTCTCCTTTTACTGAAAGACCTGGGGGCATGAAAACCTTTGCATGCAAGTGAAAAGCGACCCTTGATTTTTCTTAGTTTGTAGGTTCTTAACCCTTTAACCTCGTAGCTCGGTCATTTCTATCTTACATAAAAAGGTCATGAGCACATGTTATAGTAGTGATCAAGCTCATTAAAAAATAAATCTACCAAGAGACAATATCAAATGACTAGTAAGATCAATGTTTCCACAAGGTTCAAGATCGTTAAAAAATCAACCCACACTGAGCACTTGTTGGCACAAGGTTCAAGCTCATTAAAAATAAACCCGCCTCTGGTAAATAACCTTTTGTGATCGCTTTGCTATCTGCCCTTTTGAACTTTGGTTGTGTTCCTTCTGTCACCTCCATTTCATTCGGCCGACCATACGCTTCCACTTGATTATTTACCCTTTTGAGGAACATCTGTGACAAGTGATTCTGATTGCCACCCTCTTCACACTGCCATGTTTTGAGAAGTTCCAAACTTACCTGGAACCAGCTGCTACCCAGAAACATCACTCGTTCCTAAAAAACTAGCCTCTCTTAAACTCCTTTTAGACTCGTTAAATATAAAAAGATTGTCCAACTATTAGCCTTCCCAGCTTGTTAAATTAAGGGGAACGCTATCCCTCTCATATATTTTAATCTTTTTGGATTTGAGGGATTATTAAACAAAAGATCGAGCACTTACCTTTGTCGGCTCGTTAAAACTATCGAAAAGTCATCCCTTTCGTATTATTTTACACTTTTTTAGACTTAAGGGATTATGCCATGAAAAAGGATTGTTGGAGTCTCCTTTTTGTCTATTTTCAGACTCTCTAAACAAGAAAAGGACCAAGTTATCTTTGTCATTAAACTCGTTAAAACAATAGCGACAAACTTGTCCACCCAGACAAGAACGAGTCTCACTGACGCTAGGCTTACTAAACACAAAGCAACAGGTTTTCCCGAAGGGAAAATTATAGACCAAGCATATGTTATCCTCCTCAAGCTTGTCAAAAATAAAGAGGTACTGGTCAGCAATGACTGGGGAAAAATGGGAAGAAAACTTGAAGAACTCTATTGGTAGCAAGTCGCTCTTGAACATGACACTTTCACTCCATCACCGTGATTGAGTTGGGTTGGGTTTCCATTCACCGTCACCATTGGTTCGCCGTGCCATCCATGGGATTAACACTACCAGTCCATATCAGTGTCGCCAATATGTTCAAGAGAAGTCATTCAGAGAATTCACCATCCAGCAAACGCCTCATCCACTGCATTACATCCACGCTTCATTTTTCATGACCGCCATTCCTGAACCTCATATCATCAGATCGTTTTCATCTCCACCAAAAATCATTTACTCCTTTTCGTGTCGTAGATGTGGGATACATCAAGGCCTTCCTATGACAGGTCACTTCTTGTCAACATCAGCTCATTATCCAAGAAGTTAACTTAGAAACAACCCTTTCAGTACTCTGAAGCTTGCATGCCTCAATGGCAAGTTTCTCACTTCGGACGATAGGTTTACATCAATGACCTTCGATCGAAAGACTTTGTGTGGTGTTCGACATCAGCTCATATATTCACACCACGTGAATTGTATTGTAGTACCTTGAGGGTCATCATCATTATCGGTGATTCCTCTCACGTTTGTTAACAGCTTACATCATTGGCTGGTAATCAGGCGATGTCTTTCCATGTTCGACTTCAGAACATCTTTTCACATGGATCTACTTGTACGTCAGGTGAAGATTGTATGAGTTTTGAAGACCCCGGATCTATTTTCATCCATCGGGGCTGCGATATATTTAGGAAAATAAAGACATCAATTGTACACATAAGCTACACAAATAGTCATCTAGCCAGGGAAGATGACTCTTCATGCGAAGAATCACAAGTCTGCAACAGCAGACGATTATCTGTCCTATGTACATGAAAATGAATTTATAAAGCTGAGCATGGGAATGCCTGCCTCAGCTAGATCATGAAAATATATGATGATGATGTATTGTATTGTATCTTATATAGGTCACATTCCAGTTCGAATACCTTGGATCCTCATGAATAAAGCATTTCACTCGACATCAGAAGATTTACGACCTCATGCTTTAGGGGGCATCTGTTATAGACATACTTTGGCATTGCAACGCCAAACTCATATTTCCATAAACTAAGGATTCCTTAAGTCCCTAAAAGTGTTGCTTCATACCCTAAAGGATCATGGTCAATTGATTACATCATTTCCCAGAAGTTCCACTTAGAAAACTACTCAGAACTGGCTAAAACTGGACCATAGATGCTGCTCCATGGACAAGGTGCGATGCATACTGACTACCTAACTGGAAAGGTTCGATGCATACTAAAATGGCCTTCTATGGGGTGCGATGAGTGAGAATAGACAAATGGCAGAGACAGTTTGCAAGGTGGATGATCATGGAATCTTCTAGAAACTTCTCCTGGGACACTTGCCTCTCTAAATTCACCCAGGCATGAGTAAGAGATCATGAAATCTCGAAGTGGAACCAAGAACTATCAGTGGAATCACACTAATCAAAAACCCAGAGTTGACTCACACCCTTACAAGACATCTATATATGGATCCCTCATCTGAGAGATCTGGAGGCTGGAATTTTGTATTTTGTAAGGAAGTGTTGTTGGTTTGCTGAGAAGAGACATTGCATTGTTGGGTGATTTTCTTGTTCATGAGGTGAAGACGGCTTCTACAACTGGGAGGATGATGCTGGATTAGAAAGTTGAGTTGTAATCCTATCTTACATTACTATTAATAAAGTTCTTTGAGTTTTCCTCCATATGATCTTGTATTTGTGAATCTTGTTGTTTATTAATGCAATTGTATGGTCAGTGTGTTTCTTATTCCGCATTGTTTATGATGTTTTAGATAGAGATTCTTTGATAGTTTGTTGTTATTTTGACTCTACATGTACTCTTTAAAGCAGGACAAGTATGAGAGGAGTGGAAAATTCTATTAAGGAAACGGGAAATCAAGCTAGGATCAATGCGAAAGATCCAGGTTGGTCCTCTATTCTTCTCTTCCATCCATCACACTTAAAGGAAATCTTAAAAATATTTCATTGTTTGTTTCTAAGATAGCTACCCGTCTTAGTGGGACTAGCAGTTCGAATCGACACTAGTTTTCCCTGAAACACTTACTAACACAAATTAGTGCATGATTAACGCCATGAAGGAAGCCTGCCGAATGGTCCCTGAATTGGCCATTGCTGAGGATGCGGAGGCAGATGAACAGATCTACAACCTTGCTATAGGTGTGCGCAACCCTTGCACAGAGTTGGCTAAGGTTCAGCTAGAGTTGAACCTACAGATTACAGATTTGCAGTTGAAGGCCCAACCTTCAACTCTGCCGGAAGTAAAGGAGCAGCACGAAACCACTGTCACAGAGGCAATAGTGGCAGTAGGCAGTGCAGTAGCAGACTGCACATGGGTTTTTGAACAATTGTTTGAGGTCTTGACCAGTCTGCAGGAGGATCCTCATGTACAACGGTTAGAGACAGAGGCACAAAAACTGCAGCAGCGCTATGACAAGATAAAATGAATAGTGTGCACTGCTGCCCTCACAAAAAGACTAGCGAAGCTGCAGGAGGCCAAAACATTGAAGGAACGGGTAGATGCAGTGCAACACAAAGAGGCAGTGCTGAAGGCATGCCTGAAGCATTGGTTGGATGAAGCTTAATCAGTCATGGCCTCCATTGAAGGCAATCTTACTAGTCTGCAAGCGACTCAGCAAAAGCTTTAGGCTGATAGTTCAGGACTAGTGACAGAGTAGTTGGTTAAAGAAGTGAAGCAGACGGCCGCGCAGTGCATCACCAAGGTTGCTGTCATACAAGTCGAGCTTGAGGGTCTTCGTGCCAAGATCTCCGCACCCATAGAGTGACATGAGGGTGAGTCACCATGTTTGTGTTGGGGGTCTGTTGGGAACGGGTTCCCCCAAGAGAAATTTTGGGGCTAAAATCCCATGTTTTGGGACAATTTTAATTGTATAGTCTCTGAATTATGTGGTTGCAGAGCGCGAAGGTGTCAAGAGTCATAAAGGGTTGTCCGCCTTTATTTTGTAAAGTGTCAAGTTAGCTGTAAAGATCTACCCATGGTCCGTGGACCATGGGATTGTATAAAAAGGAGCTAAGTAAGTAATCTCTAGGTAGTTAGAGAGGAGAATGAAGCTTTGGAAGTTTTGGTAGAGAAGTCTAAGTGTTTTGGGTCTTAGCGTAGGTAGAGGCTCTGCAGCTGAGTGCACAGAGGCCTAGGGTGAAAGTCTGCAGCTGAGTGCGTGGACCCCTGCAGCTATGTATTCATGGTGGATAGAGTCCGTATTAAACTTGAAGATATCAATAAAGAGAAGTATTCTACAATTACTGTCTATTTAGTCTCTGTTAATGCATCTGGTTATATTGCGATCTAGGTTTATTTTACAATGTTTATTTGATGTGCGAATGTATGTGATTATATCTGTTAATTGAATGCAAGTAAAGATATTAGTTTACATGACACTAACTGTAATTGATTGGTAAGATAAGTAAACACTTGAGATAACTTGGGAACCTATACAATACATTGTCATAGCTGTGCAAAAGTACCTGAACTGCAGGTTAGGGTTGTGCGAACATCAATCGTACATCTTCGTGAAGGCAATGAAGGGTGGAATAAAGGGTAGATTGATAGAGCCCTAAGACTTACCAACCTGCATGAAATCAAGGGAAGGGGGAATAAACCGACATCATGACCATATCAAGGTGGAGAAACTTGGTTCTAGCATCACCCCATACTACTTCGGGTGAGACTTCGGTCCACCCTCTGCAGGCTGATGCTGAAAGGGCCAATAGTGTAGGGATTTGTTTGGCTGACTAACGCTGAACCTGGGTCAGGGCCCACACAGCAAACATGAAGAATGATCGAAATTAGCAAGTGAACCAAGGGCATCACAACTATTGAATTTTGGTTCTTGGAAATCACTAAGCAGGAGCACCACTCTCTTTAACAGTGTTTGGCATCATCAAAGTCAAAGCAGCCGGTCTCTCATATTCAAATACATGTCAAAGAATATATTTTGAGCCTATACATGATATTATTTTTCACCTTGATGTGCACATAGCTCCATTAGAAGTATTCTTGTACTTGAAAGATATTTTCTTTTCTCCAAGTATATTAGGATAGAGAAAAAATAAGAACAAAAATAAAAATAAAATATCAAATGAAAGCCTTCTTTGAGATGCCTAATCTCGTCTTGCTGATTAAAAACCTCCATGAGGCATTCAGTGGGTTGGAAAAAAAATAAAATAAAAAGAAATAATATCCTCGGTGAAAACCTCTTCTAAGGCCCCTAGGCAAACCTACTAGTTGAACACCTGATTAAGGTAGCTAGTAGGCCTAGAAAAAAGAAAAAAATGAAAAAATAAAAATAAAAAGATTCTTTGCCCCAGGTATCTCTCTCTAATGAACTCAGGTTTTGTCCAACCTCTGCAAGAAACAAGAACAAATTAGCAACATGAGAAAAACTTGTCAAACATCTAGTCAAGGGAATTCAAACTTAAGCTTTCACCTTCTTTGACCAGATGTTGCAACAAGACCAAGGCCATGTCAATCCACCACTCTCATCCATTTCCAACATCCACCAACCATTCCCAAGTATTTCCCATTCATTTTCATTGCTATCTTCAAGTGATATAGGAAATTTTTGTGTTGCTACAGAATTGAAAAAACACAGGGAAGACATTGTTTTTACCATATCTTGAAACTCGTGCATCCGTTCACCAATGTTTTTCATGGGGAGATGCATAGGGATGAGGGTAACATTTTCAAGAAATTTGAGCAAATTCCAATGCATAGTTTTTGAGAAACCAACGGACATCATGTAGAACCATTTTTAATGTTTCCCAGTATTCATGCATCCATTAGCTAATATGTTTTATGGGGAGATGCATAATGGTGATGGAAACATGCTCAAAAAAATTATGGTGAATCCAAACTACCATTTGAGAGATATGGATTAAACAAGTTCGCTACAAGATTGTGATCACCATTAAGAGAAGGGCCAGATCTTATGTTTTCCTTAAGGGAATGAAAAGAGAAGTCTACCACACCTCCATCACCCATCCTCCACAGCATTTAGTCACTTCTCCATCCTTCATCTCTTTCCATGAAAAAACAAATTTTCACCCCTTCTTCCACAATTTTCACCACAACTAAAGCTTCTAATCCATGTCCATGAGTTTAACATGAATTATCATAGTTTTTGGATGCATTTTTTGAAGTTTATTGTGATCATAAGGGAGTCTATGTGACTTCTATAGGAAAGAACCCCATTCCATAGCAGTCTGCACAAGCGCTCCTGAGCCACAATCAAAAGCACTCGGAAGCACCATAATGAAGAATTGACCATCATGAAGCATTGAGGGATCATCTCCTTCATCTTGGGCAACCACAAAACTTTTGCAGGGATGATACAGAGTCACTATTCACCTTCATCAAAAATATTTGATCCACCTTCTGAAGAACTTGTATTTTCAAGCTTCGATCAATCAAGCACATGTCAAGAGAAGAAAAATAAAAAATTCAGAGTAAAGCCAATGCATGGAGCAACGAGCATAAGAATATGATACCTCAAGAAGTCAACAACATGCAAACATCAAGTGATCAACACATCAACTTCCAAAACAACAATGGCAGCTTCAACAATCATATCAACAGTCTCAAGATCACTTGTAAAAATACATCAATGGTAAGGCCCATGTATGTAATCATCAAAACCTCTCATAGAGACTTATTTTAGCTCAAAAAAATGTCGCAAGTGTATGAAGAAAAATATTTTTTTTTATAGCTAAAATTAGTAGCAAAGAAACCTTGGCCTTATCTGTAGTTAACTTCACTTTTCCACCGAGACATCCACATGTGTGAGGGAGGAACAAGACAAAAGTGAAAAAGACTTGAGAAACTGGGCTGTTATCATTTAGTCATGATAGAGGACAAGGAGTGAAAAGGGGAAGGTGGGGCCATCTTAGTTAACTCGAAGAACTCTGAGTTTATTTTACATCCAATAAAAAAAAGAGAAAAAAAAATTGAAAAAAAAAAACAAAAAATAAAAGAATAAAAAGGTGGACCCACCACCACTTGGTGTGCAAAGATTAGCTACTACAGGATTTAGGTTGTGTGCTACATGATTAGAACTTTCTTCTATTGGAGAAAAAAAAGCTGTTACATGACGCAAAAAAATCACTATGAGAAGGCCAATTTCACACAGAACAACCACTAGTGATCTAAAAATGGGAGAAAAACTTCAATCCTCCTCTCATACTTTGCAAGTTATAACAAAATGGGTTTCTAAAGGTAAAATTATTTTCACAACCTCTTCAAAGATTACGAGTTAATTTTTTACATCAAATTATAATTAAAACACATTCATATGTAACTTAAGATGCTAATCATGAAGAGAATAAACTATCAAGTGATAAGAGAGTTCACCCCTACTGGGCTACGTCTTTGAGCCTTGCTTCAATGGCTAGGTCTTCTATATTGATTTCAACACCAAATGAGTAAATTACAAATTGTTGACTCTAGAGTGGCTTGTTTCTCCTACAAAGAAACATCTCCTACAAACAATTCTCACTCAAAACTATGACTCTGTACAACAAGTCATGACTGTCAACAGAAAAAGGACTCTCTCACAATAGGTCCTTGTACTGCACCTGAAATGAAAACACATAAAAGTCCAACTACTTCACAATGAAGTGTTGAAAATACCATCTCTCATAAGCACATTATGAAAATTATGAAAATAACTACTCTACTAAAGTAACAACTGCCATAGGTGAAACTGGAAAGAGGGGAAACCTCTAATTAGGCCATTTCCATGCTCAAATATGCCTCCATATTGCTCAAAACTCTCTCTGCCTCTAGCACTAATGGAATTTATTGTGAAAAAAATTCCATCATATAGTGCTACAATAAAAAAACTAAGGTTTCCATTGGGTCTAAGACACTCAAAAACCCCTATCTAGGCTCTTATTGAGCTCAAAAAGGTTAAAAATTGAGCAACATATGCATCTTGGAACTAGGCTATGCTATATGTCTTGCAAATTGGTAAAGCATCCTAACTATGCAATGAATTCGTCCTTTACATAGTTCACCAAGTGACAATTTTTCCTGGCGTCAGCAAGGTTCCCGTCACAAAAGGTGTAATTGGTGCTTAGTTAAAATGCGTCATAACCTCTTAAGCGTTGGGCTAGGGTCACATGGACGCAATATGGTCGAGGGATGGGGCTAACCTCCTACCCCCTTTGGTTCAACTCCATTGCTTCGAGATAAGGTTATGTAATAGAAATATGGCTAGGGGTTAGGGTTAATCACCCACCCCTGCCAAATTTTTCTCTACTATATCCGTTGTTGGTCATAACAGACGTTGAGAACTAGGGGCTATGCATTATTCACTTGTCCCCTACGCTGGCCCCTCCTCATGGTTACATGGGCTCCCATATGCCTAGAGTCAGAGCTCATGGCTCCACCTAGCTCCCCTTTGTGAGTGTCGATGGTCATGTGGGTTGTCCATATGGCTTGGAGCTAGGGCCAAACATCCCGGCCCTCTCCCTTCTTCTGTGGTGAGCGCTGAAACCAAGGGCTAGGGCTTAGTCCCCACCCTCTCTACCATACTGCCTTCACTACCCGTCACAGGTCATATGGTGGCAAATAAAATGAGGGGCTGAGGCCAAGTGGCCCGCCCCTTCCCCGACGTCGAAACTATAACACTTAAAATATAATTGACAACCCTTATATAAAAAGAATTAATGTGATGGCTTGGTGGTAATACGTTGAACTGTGTTATGGTAGGTCGAGGGGTTGAACCCCGCTAAGTCCCTTGGGCTTGTTATAAAAAATTTGACCAATAATAGAGGACCATGTGGTGCGCTCTCATTGGACTACCTCAATCACTGACCACCAATAAAAAAATGCCATTCAACCATGTGCAATGATGCCACATGTCAATAAGGGATTTGCCTATCTCACACTGTACTTTGCACAGTTAGCTGATGATGTTAGTTTTATGGACTTCCCAGTCAGCAACCCAATCAACCCTACTACTTCAATTTTTAGTTGTTGGTCAAAAACTTCATAATTCCATAAATTCTTCATACAATGTCTTATTAAAGCAATTGAAATGTCGTTGTAATTAGGATGATGAGAAATACGATCTGGCGCTGGTTTCAGGATATTTTGAGCACTTTCATTTTTGAACCTATTTTTGATATCTAGATCAACTAGAGCCTTGGGAAGCAAGGAAATATTCAAAGGAAATGGCAAGGGAGCAAACACATATGCTATAGGAGAAAACAAAGCTACTACAAGAATGAATAGAGTTTCTACACGATGAAGAAAAAGTGTTATAGGAAGGGAAAAAAATAACTCAAGGGGAAGGAGAAGGTCCACAAGGACTCCAAGGGCCCACTCCACATCCTAATATTGGATCCTATTACAAATTTATTCAAGGGGGAATAATTATACCTACAAAATTTGCAATTCCCCTGTTGTTTGAGTTAGAAAAAGAGAGAGGTAGGACTCATTGATTGATGAAAATTGCGAAATCCAATAAAGTAGAGGATGCAGGACTCATGGAGGAAAGGGTGCAACAAATGGGTAAGCAATTGGCTAACTTGATGCTAAAGGAATTATTCATGAAGGATAAGATTTAGTTAGAAACAAGAGGTTGAGAGAGAAACTATAGGAAAATGAGGCACAACTTTCCACTATGGCAAGTTTGTCCTTGAAGGTCATCCAATGCAGGAAACCATCCAAATCATATGCCATTTTCCTCAAACAAAAATGATCTAAGGAAGGGAATTTCATGAAAATTCATATGAGGCATAAAAGAAGAACAATAGAGAAAGAACATGGATAGGTTTCTCATAGGATGAGCAACCGTTTCAATAGGGGGGTATGATGGCCTCCAAATAAGACACAAATTAAGGCCCATACAACCTTTCTTAGGCACATAAAGTCTATATTAAATCTCTCCTTATACACCTAATAATGTTTTTTTAGCTTTGATATGTTCTTATAAAGGTTTAGAGATAATTTCATATTATGTGCCTAATATTATTTATTTTCGTAGAATATTGAGAGAATATTGAATAAATTCTTAATGAGATAATATAGGGAATTTCTCCCTACCACAAGATGGAGCAATATTGGATAATAAATGAACATGATATCTTGAAATTATTGGCAAATTTTTGAGCTTCACTGATTGAGAAAATCTAGGAATGTGTTCCCTATCATTTAATAAAGATTCCTAGTGTTAGGAACCAGATCCACTATTTTAGGTATTTGGGAGGGGAAGTCTTCCTCCTCTCAAGAAGGATGGTTACCCATCTATTTGTATAAGTACCAATTCGAATTTTCCTCTAGGGTCATTTATTTATTAGTCTTCTTATGGATAAAAATTGTTATTCAACACCTCCACTTTCATTTCTAGCAAGGATGTACTTGGATTGATTCAAATAATGAACTTTGGTGCCATTTTTAGCTTCTAAAGCTTGGTTTTCTTGGTAGGAATCTAAGTATCCTTGGTCTTGTCCATTCTAGGAACCTCAGAGCCATGTTGTACAATTTATTTATTTCGTTTGAATGTCTTTTTCACTTGCATCTCTTATTTCTACATTTACTATTCATGCTTCTTTTGTTGTAGGTCATATTGGTTAAATTATTGACGTAATTTTTATTTAGTTATTTATTTTTTTATTTTTTTTCCCCCATGTTATTTATAGAGTCACAAGCATGATGCATCCTTATAAAAGCTTTGAAAAATCATATTCATCATTGAGCTACTTGGATTGGTTTACTAGTTCACAAATCTAGAATTTCAAGAAGTCTCATGTAATAAAATAGTAGTATTTTTCTGTTATTTTTTAGCACATGTTAACGAGGCTATTTTGAGTTGATTCCACTTGGAATAAGTTCTAAAATTATTTAATTTAATAACAAAATTCACCCCATATAATTTTCACTTGATTAGGTTAGGAATTTGGTAGGGTAACTAGCTCAGTGATTCTTGAATTTGTAGTTTTTGGAGTAGTAATTTTTGTTATTTTTTAACACATGTTAAAAGGGTATTTTTTAGTGATTCTACTTATATTTTAGTCCTACAACATCCTACTTAATAAAAAAAATTACCCCATCTCCTTTGCATTCGACTTTCTTGGTCATTGGTGAGATAACTTAGAGGACAGGCTAGTTGGGAGACTAGGTATTCAGTCTTTTCAAGTATAAAAATCATAATATTTTTTCCACGTGCATGTGATACTATTGATTTTTAGGGTTATAATTTTCATTTACACTCCTTATTCTACCACTAGCTCTTTCTTTCTACCTCAACAAATCCTCCAAAACATTGTTCACCTAGAGTACATTTCTCATTTGTTGAAGACAACCATGTGCATTGTTCCTTGCGCAAGATGGGCCCCTGAAGGGTACTGAGATTGGAAAGGGAAACATAAAATCTTATCCTACCTTCCACTACCATTTCCCACATTTAGATCACCTTTTCCGCCCTCACAATGCTCATGGATCCAATCCTGTAGCAAAACGGGGCAATCTTGTAGCATCCTATAGCAATCATGTAGCATGTTGTAGAACCATGTAAAAGCCCTCCAAACTTGACCATAATTTTCCTTGAAGCTTTATTTTTACCTCTTAGCCTTCAATAATGACTCTTAGGCTCGAAAAACCATGATTTAGTAATACAAAATACCTCTTAATCATTTTCTCTTCTCCATTTCAATTCACCTCTATAGTTATCGTTAGTGGATAGATTTGTGAATTTAAAGATACAATGATGATTTTCTTGATTTCCTCATGAAATTCCTAATGAACATTGGCACTAAAGATAATCACTTTGAATACAATGATTAAAGGTTGATTTCATTTTCATTTACCTATGCAAGGTAGACTAGGACCATTCTCTTGGATTCATGCTTCTTTTATGGTTTTATTTGAAAACATTGTTATTTCCATTGCGTAGGTTATGTTTCATTTTCAATGCAACTTTTATATTCTGCAATTATGATAGTGTTTACATTACTACAAGTACCGTAGAATTTACATTTATGCAAATAACTTAATGTTTACATTTATGCAACTAGGGAAAGCATCATTTCCATTTCTTTCAAATGTAGTAACATTTCCATTTTCTAGTTTAGGCCTTAATTTCATGATATTCACTTCATTACATTAGATCAACGAAAGAAGGACAACTTACATGTTGCACTTAGATTCACATGGTGCATAGCTAGAGTAGAGGAGGTATAGTGGACAAAAAAGGAAAAAGAAAAGAAAATAATAGAATGTTAGGCTGACCGACAGTACATGAAAGCTCAGGGGGGCCCCTTCAAGAGGAGGAGTCAAGGTTGGCAGGAGCATTGCAACTCCAGTATTATGTTTCAGATTTTTTGCACAATCGGTACTCTGGATAACCTATATTTTAACTAATTGTTACTTGTAAAGTGATTTATGGTTAATAATTTCAGTAGGAATATTATTATTATAGTTTGTACATTTTTTGAATATGCATGCAAGTAAAAGGGAAAAATAGAATTTATTTTGTTCCAATATTTGAAAATGTTATAAGTATTTTGTGCACATGTTATGAAACCAGCTCACAAAAAGATAGAAAAGAAAGATCAACACCTTATAAATCGGCCTCTTCGAGGGGGAAACCTCCTTTACATTATACAAATGAAAAATTCTTGGATGATGTAAATGACAAGACCTCCTTTCTATAAATAGGAGTCTAAGGGGTCATAATATAATCAGAATTGACATAACAATAATAATGTAAGGGCACAACAATAATAATAGTGGGCTTCTATGGGGGCACAATAATAACAATATGGGGACTACATGGGCACAACAATATAATAAGGGGGTTGCACTAATAACAATAAGGGGTTACACTAGTAGTATAGGTACCTAACATGCCCCTCTCCTTCAAAAAGCGTTGTCCTCAATGCTTGAGTAGTTTTGGATGCTTCTGTATAAAATTCTCGTCCTCCCATGTTGAATCTTCAGTGGGTAAGTTCTTCCACTTGATGAGATACTCTGAAATTGATCTATTTCATAGTTGTCGGGTTCTTGTTTCCATTACTGCTTCAGGTTCCAATAGGATTTTTCCTTCCTCATCAAGTTTTGGAAATATTGTTTGAACTGGGAGCTTGTCACCTATAGCCTTCTTTAAGCATGAAACATGGAAAACTGGGGGAACTTGGGAAGATGCAGGAAGCTCCAATTTGTATTCCATAGTACCAATGTTATGAAACCAGCTCAAGAAAAGATAGAAAAGATAGATCAACGCCTTAAAATTTAGCCTCTTCAAGGGGGAAACCTCCTTTACATTACATAAAAGAACAATTCTTCAATGATACAAATGACAAAACCTTCTTTCTATATATAGGAGTCTAAGGAGTCACAATGTAACCCAGCCGACCTAACAATAATAATATAAAGCCACAAAAATAACAATAGAGGGTTTCTATGGGGCACAATAATAACAATATGGGGACAATAGGGGCACAACAATATTAATAAGGGATACAACTACAATGGTAATGGGGTAATCACTAGTATTATAGGTATCTAACATGCCCCTCTCCTTCAAAAAAGTGTTGTCCTCAACGCTTGAGTAGTTCTGGATGCTTATGTATAAAATTCTCATCCTCCCATGTGGAATCTTCACCGGATAAGTTCTTCCACTTGATGAGATACTCTAAAATTGATCGATTTCATAGCTGTCTAGTTCTTGTCTCTGTGACTGCTTCCGGTTCCAATATAATTTTTCCTTCCTCGTCAAGTTCTCAAAATATTGTTTGAACTGGGAGCTTGTCGCCTATAACCTTCTTTAAACATGAAGCATGGAAAACTGGGTGCACTTGAGAAGCTGCAGCAAGCTCCAATTTGTATGCCATAGTACCAATCTTTTGCAACACCTTGTACGGACCATAATACTTTGGTGATAATTTATTATCCTTTCTAGCTTGCTTCAGGACATTTGTTTATATGGTTGTAGCCATAGGAATACCCAATCACCTACATAAAAACTTCTTTCGCTACGATGTTGATCTGTCTGTTGTTTCATTCTATTCTGTGACAATACGAGGTTATCCTTTAAGAGTTGGAGGACTTGTTGTTGATGTTCGATGTGATGTTCCACTGCTTGAACCTTAGAATTTTCTCTTAAATATGATGTGATGGATGGTGGCTGATATCCATAAAGTGCCATAAATGGGGTCATTTTTGTTGTTGTATGGAAGGATGTGTTATACCACCATTCAGCTAGAGGCAACCATTTGACCCATTGTGTCTGTTTATCAGAGACAAAGCAACGAAGATATCCTTCCAGACATTTGTTTACTATCTCAGTTTGCCCATCAGATTGAGGATGATAAGATGAACTATGAGCTAACTGAGTACCAAGACAAGAAAATAATTTTGCTCAAAAATTTCCAGTGATGATGGGATCTCTGTCACTTACAATAATCTTTGGATTTCCATGTAGCTTTTGAATTGTTTCCATAAATGCAGTAGAAATTGTACTGGCTTTCAATGGATGTTCTAATGCACAAAAGTGTGCATACTTGGTAAGTCTGTCAACTACCACCATGATGACATTCTTTCCCTCAGACTTGGGTAAACCTGTGATAAAATCCATTGTAACCTCCTCCCAACGTTGGCTTGGAATGGATAAAGGTTGTAATAGACCCAGGGTCTTAATTGTTTCAACTTTATTTTGTTGGCAAACCAAACATTCCGCCACTTTGAATATCCAATTTAAGGCCATCCCAAAAATAATCCTTCTTAACCCTGTGGCAAGTTTTTAAAAATCCTAAGTGCCCTCCTAAGGGAGAAGTGTGCAATTCCATAAGAATCTTTCGTTTGAGTTGGGAATTCTTATAGAGGTATAAGCGATCTTTGTACCATAACGAATCATTTTGCCAGCTAAATGTATCAGATGTACTGGAGTCTTGTTGTAACTTTCGAATAAGTGCCCACACTTCTTCATCATTCTTCCATTCCTCCCTTGCTTCGTTTATCCAATCGGGTTGGATAATAGAAATGGCGCACAACAATGCTTCCACATCCTCATCCTTTCTTGAGAGTGCATCTACCACCATATTTTGCTTCGCTCTTTTGTAGATGATTTCAAAGTCATAACCCAACATCTTTGTGACCCTCTTTTGTTGCTCTTCCGAGGATAATATTTGTTCTAAAAAGTATTTAAGGCTATCATGATCCGTTTTTACCTTGAAGTGTCTTCCCATTAGGTAGGGTCGCCATTTCTTAAGTGCATGTAGTATTGCCAACATTTCCTTCTCATAAATAGCTTTGTGTAAAAACTTTCCCTTGATTGGACGACTTTCAAAAGCAATGGGTCTTTCATCTTGCATTAAAACAACATCAATTCCATTTCCTAAAGCATCACATTCCACAATAAAGGTTTTTTTGAAGTTCGGTGTAGCTAAGACCGATGCTTGGCACATTGCCTCTTTAAGATGTTCGAAGGCCTTTGTTGCTTCTGGAGTCCATGAAATTTATCTATCTTCAATAATGTTGTTAGAGGTGCTGCTATTCTCCCATAATTCTTAACAAACTTGCGATAATACCTTGTCAACCCGAGAATCCTCGCAGTTGCTTTATGGATGTGGGGATTTTCCATTCCTTAATGGCTTTAATTTTGCTAGGGTCTACCTTAACTCCTTGATGAGATACAATATGACCCAGATATTCTACCTCCTGTACTCCAAAGAAACATTTGGATCTTTTTGCATATAATTGTTTCTCCTCCAATAGTTGTAGCACCCTGTCAACATGTTCAACATGATCCTTCCAAGGCTTGTTGTAGATTAGTATATCATCAAAAAATACTAACACAAATTTTCTAAGGAATGGTTTGAAAATTGAATTCATCAATCCTTGAAATGTTGAAGGTGCATTGGTAAGGCCAAAAGGCATGACCAAAAATTCATAATGACCCTCATGAGTTCTAAATTCTGTTTTCAGAATGTCTTCAGTCTTCATTCTGATTTGATGATATCCTGAACGAAGATCCAACTTGGTGAAGTAAATTGATCCATGCAATTCATCTAGTAATTCATCAATGACAGGAATGGGAAACTTATCTTTAATAGTGAGCTTGTTGAGCTCCCTATAATCCGGACACATGCGCCATGATCCATCCTTCTTGTGCACCAATACTACTGGAGTAGAGAAAGAACTTTGACTAGGTTGAATTATACCAGCCTCTAGCATTTCTGCAACCATACGTTCAATTTCACTCTTTTGGGCATAGGGATATCTGTATGGCTTGATGTTTGGAGGAACACTTCCTGGAATCAGATGAATAGCATGATCATGATCCCGAATAGGTGGGAGACCTTTGGGAGTCTCGAATACCTTAGAATCATTGTCCAAGACTTTTTGCAGATCTGGAGAAATATATGATTTCGATGTGGAAACATCTAGCGAACATAATTGTGCAATTACACCTCTTTGTTCCTTTTTTAGAAGCTTTGTCATACTGTTAGAGCTGATTATCTTTCCTGGTTTCCCTGTAATACCAATTAATTCAAATTCCTTTCCTTCCGCATAAAATTTCATGAAAAGTTCTTGAAAATTAAAAGATATTGTACCCAAGGATTGTAGCCATTGGACTCCTAGTACAATATCAGCACCTCCCATTGGAATGGAAAGCATTGGGCTAGTCAATACATATTCTCCCATGGATAGCTTGATATTATGGCACTTTCCAGAGCAATTTATTGTTCCTCTATTTGCAACCATCACTTGACACCCTGGTGCTGGATATAAGAAGCAATTCAATTCTTTTTCTACCTTACAATGAATAAAATTGTGGGTACTTCCTGAATCAATCAACACTATTACCTTTTTCTTCTTGATTTGTCCTTCTATCTTGATGGTTTGAGGAGTGGTAATTCCTGCCAATGCATTACAAGATATGGTCGGATTCATTTCTTCTTTATCTAGGCTTTGTTCCTGGAGTATATCCTCTTCTTTTGACCTTTCTTACTCCTTTTCTTCTTCCTCTTCACAATCTATGTAGAATAATTTCTTCTCAGCACACTTATGACCTTTAGTGTATTTGCTATCACAACTGTAACAAAGCCCTTTTGCTCTTTTTTCTTCCAATTGTTGTGGTGTCAACCTTATAGGTTGTGGAAGACTAGGGGCAACAACACTTCCATCTTTATAGTTGTGAGTGGTATGCTTCCTGGTTGCCATAATTTTTCTTTCCATTTTCCTTGCTAACCTGAATGCCTTCTCTAATGAATCAGGTTCCCAAAGGTGAACATCATGTTGGATAATATCCTTTAAAGTCCCTATGAACACATCAATCCTATGCTCCTCTGTAATATCTTTTACCCTTATGTTCAATTTTTGGAACTCCTCAATGTGCTCCATTATTGAACCCATTTGTTTGAGACTTATCAATTGGCTAAAAAAAGTGTTGCTTTTTGTATCCTCATAATCTGCTGTCAATTCTTCCGTAAAAATTTCCCAAGTGATAATTTGTTTACGAGAGCAAAGCCATTGATACCATACAAACTGATTTGGTTCCAAATATAAAGTTGCAATACGTACCTTTTGTGTGTTTTGCACATTATTGAGATCGAAAAATTGCTCCATCTGTAATATCCATGTTGCGGGATCCTTGCCATCAAACTTCCTCATATCGATTTTTGGAGTATGGTGGGTCTTCAATCCAACATTAGAGTCTATGAAATCATGATTAACATTTCTTTTGTTCTCATCATGAGTTTCCTTTACTACCCTTTCACCATTAGTAAGCATTCCTTGTAGAAACTTTGTCAAATCTGTCTTCAAATCTTCCATGCCCATCTTCAAATCTTCCATGCTTGTCATTAAAAAATCCATCTTAGCTTCTACGCCTTTCTTTAAACCATCCATCTTAGCTTCTACATCTTTCTTTAAACCATCCACCTTAGATTCTGTTGCTTTTTGTGCAAGTGACACTTGTTGCACTTGGTCTCGTAATTTTGATATATCATGTTGCATTTCTTCCTCTTCTTCATGAGTCATGCTAGAGCTTTCAGGTTTCCTACTAGGTGTTTTCATTTTCTTCCCTTGGGTCATCAATTACTGATAATAATGCTTTACTATGCCCTTTGAATTCCTTCAAACTAATTTTTCAGACCAAGCTTATGCAAAAATTTAAAAAAACTACACAGCTTTTTTCACTTTGTAGGAGCTTGATACTGAATCTGATGTATCTCTGTAATTTCGAATCATCTAGTTCTGAAATTGAAACCTACGATATCCCTCTGCATCCTATTTCCAATGCAACCAGTCTGATCCAAATTGGATTCTCTAGGGAAGAGTGTTGGAAATAATACTGAGAGGGGGGGTGAATCAGTATTATCAGATCAATCAAACTTTTTCAATGCTCAGAAACATATACGCTACTTCAGTTAGGTGAACCGGCGTGTACACGCTACTGTGACTAAATAAAACAGCGTATAAGAAGAAAACTCATAATTTAGTTAGCTTATTCTTCAGTTAAGTTCATCAGGACATTATTCACCACATTAACAGTAAACAGGTGTAGTATAACAGAACAGATCAAAAGCCACACACATGAACACCAAGATGTAAGGTGGAAACCCAATGTGGGTGAAAACCACCTGCTGCAAGTTGTTTCTATCTTTCTTTAATATGAAACTTCAGTTTACAATCTTTTTGTACTGGTGCAGCCTTATACCAGTACGCAGGCTACAACCTGCAGAAGGCTACAACCTTCTCTCGTTCTCCAAACTTCCTTGGAAGGGAGCTCCAACCCCCTTTGCTCTTGTACTAGCCAAGATACTAGTACGTAGGTGCTGACCTACAATCTTCTTTCCTTCAGGTACCACCTTTCATACATTTTCAGACTGGATATTCCTGAAGCACAACATTACAATCTGTAGACCCCAATTCATTCAATTTTCACAACAGATCATTGAAGCATAAAACAACCAAACTTTGAATCACTGAACCACTGAACCCTGTCAATCACCAGTTACCAGAACACAGAGCAGACTACAGAACTCTGCAATAACAGACAGACCCCACTGTAAACCCAAAATCAAGCTTCAAAAGATATACGCTACTTCAATGAGCAAAACCCGCGTATACACGCGCTTTTACCGAAGCCAACCTGCGTACAGATCTAAAAATAAACTTTCTCAATTTGCAGCTGTACCAGACATCAGTTAGACCCAGAACATAACATTGCGACAATATGCAGATCTAGAAATACGCATAATCAACCATATCATGATAGTGCATTTCAAACCATTAGATCCCGATCTATCCTTAGATCTAGTCTTCCATCAACCGATGTGATCTCTCCTTGGCTTAGATCAAGCAACCCAGAACCTGCATATCAGATCTCTTTCTCTCTTAGATATTCAAGCCTTGTCGAAAGATGATTTTGCCTAATGATCTTCTTCTCCTTATATAGCCTTAGGCCTTGCTCAATACCAAGAGCCAAAACCATAGTAACACAATACCATCAACTTCAAAACTAGAGATCGACACGCCCGTCGAGACACAATGGTCCGAAACCATAGGCACAACTTCCAAGGATTAACCACCATGGACCAAAGGTACTTTTCCACATACACGCGCTTTTTCTGAATCCAACTAGCGTGTACACGCGACTTGGGCTTAACGAACCTGCGTATATGAACTTCCTTGGCATGCTGTACTAAGATCTGTCTTCTAATTAAGTTGCCATCACCTGTACCACACCTGTACCAACTTCTGAGCACCTGTACCAACTTCTGAGTGAGTTGCCATCAAGGACAACACTTGAATCATAATGCCAACAATCTCCCCCTTTGGACTTGATGGCAACCACCACACCAAGTCACTCTCCCCCTTTGACATCAAGGGCAAAGGGCTGTGCTCCCCCTGAGGACATGCTGATACCTCTGCTTGGCTGTGCTGACTCATGCTCCCCCTGAAAGTAGGCCAGATCTGCAAAAGATGTTCTTCAACAAGAACCAAGACTTATACACCATAAGGGACCTTCCTATCACCAAAAGACTCAATACATACATCCATACTCCCTACCAAGAGGGGACATATCAAAAACAACCAATTATATTACAGCATTCATCCCAGGCATAGTGGGGAAACCAACATAGGCCGTTACATGACCTTGACACCATAAAAGAGACATCGCAAGAGAGATACATGACATAGAGACAACAGATCTAGACCAAGACTTATGAAAGTCACCAGCAGCATATGATAAACATCTTTTTAGATCAGCAGCTAGGATTTCTTTCTGAGCTCCTTTTCCTGAAATTAACAACCAAAACATCTGAATGCCAACAATGCTTTATGAGACTTTTAAGCTGCTCCCCCTGAACCTGTGCCTGCTGCTCCCCCTGAAACCGTGCCTGAAGAATTCTGACATACCCATTGCTGTTCAGAACTCCAGAGTTTTCCCTTGCTGTTCAGAACTTCATATACGCGATTTCTCCTGCATGAAACAGCGTATGTACGCGGACATAATCTCTGCAACAAGCGTACACCTTACACGCGACTTTCCCAGCATAAATCCGCGTGTATACGCGTATATACCTTTCGTAACTTGCGTATACCAACTTTTCTGTAGAACAGACAAGCTTCAACAGCAGGATGAAGCATCAACTACTCCCAGCTTTTGTCTGAGATGTTCAAAAGTTTCCCTGGGCAGTGGTTTTGTGAGAATATCAGCAACTTGTTCCTTAGAAGGAACATACTCCAACTTGACCTTCTGCTCAAGCACTTGTTCCCGGAGAAAATGGTACTTGATTGGTATGTGCTTGGTCTTTGAGTGCATGACTGGATTCTTTGAAATGCTGATTGCACTAGTATTATCACATAAGATAGAAACTGGTGGAGTGCAAGTGATTTGAAAGTCCTGCAAGGTCTGCATCATCCAAAGAAGTTGTGTGCAACAAGATGCCGCAGCCACATATTCTGCTTCAGCTGTAGATAAGGCAATCGAACTCTGTTTCTTGCTGAACCAAGATACTAATCTGGAACCCATGAAGAAAGCACCACCACTTGTGCTTTTCCTATCATCCACACTTCCAGCCCAATCTGCATCTGTGTAAGCATGAAGAGTGAGATCTGTATTTCTAGGATACCATAAGCCATAGTTTTGGGTCCCTTGAAGATATTTGAAGATTCTTTTGACTGCCTGAAGATGAGTTTCCTTTGGGTTGGCTTGAAATCTTCCAACCATTCCTACTGCATGTGTAATATCTGGTCGAGTACCTGTCAAATAAAGCAAACTCCCAATCATGGATCTATAAGTGGGTTGGTGAACTGCTGCTGATTCATCATTAGCACTGAGGCTGCATCCTGTAACCATGGGTGTACAAACTGGCTTTGAATCTTCCATGCCATACTTCTTCAAGATCTGCTTGAGGTATTTGGTTTGAGACAAGAAGATACCTCCTTCATTTTGTTGGATTTGCAATCCAAGAAAATATGTCAATTCTCCAAGAAGTGACATTTCGAATTCTTTCTGCATAACCAAGGCAAAGTTTTGACTCATAGTCTCTTCATTGCTGCCAAAAATAATATCATCTACATAAACAACAAGAATTAGCAATTTGTTATTTTCAACTTTTATATAGAGATTGCTATCTGCTGATCCTTTTGAAAAGCCTTGTTGGTGAAGATATTTGTCCAACCGATAGTACCAAGCCCTTGGAGCTTGTTTGAGTCCATAGAGTGCCTTTTTCAATCTGCATACAAGGTTTGGATCATTCCCAAGAATGAAGCCATCTGGCTGCTCAATATATACTTCTTCTTCTAAGTCTCCATTCAGGAAGGCTGATTTCACGTCCATTTGAAATACCTTGAAGTTTTGAAAGCTTGAGAGAGCAAGGAACATTCGGATGGCCTCTAGTCTTGCCACAGGAGCAAAGGTCTCTTCAAAATCTATTCCTTCTTGCTGTGCATACCCTTTACAAACAAGTCTGGCCTTGTTTCTAATTACTTCTCCATTTTCATTTAATTTATTCTTGAAGACCCATTTTGTTCCTATTACATTCTTATCTTTTGGTCTAGGAACTAATTCCCAAGTGTTGTTCTTTTCGATTTGCTCAAGTTCTTCATCCATTGCTTTGACCCAACATTCATCTTTGCATGCCTCTTTCACATTTTGTGGTTCAGTGGAGGAGAGTAGAGCCAAGTAGCTTGAAGCTTCTGCAAGTGTCCTTCTTGTTTGTACTCCTGCTTCTTTCTGCCCCACAATCTGAGTTTCTGGATGATTCTTTTGGACATATCTGGATGGAGTCTTCTCTTCTATTCTTGTCTGCTCCTTTGGTTCTTCTTGAGATTCTTCTTCTTCTTGAGGTTCTTCTTCTTCATCATTTCGCCTTTGAGAGTAACCTTCATCTTCTTCAATGTCTTCATGATGAACTTGCCTAGGAATATATCCCTTCTCATCAACCACTATATCAATACTGTCAACAATTCTGCCAAGTCTTTTATTGTAGCACTTGTATGCTTTGCTATGTGGAGAATAACCAAGAAGAATCCCCTCATCTGCTCTAGGTTCAAGTTTGCCAAGTTGCTCATCAGTATTCTTAATATAACATTTGCTTCCAAAGATTTTGAAATGCTTCACGGAAGGAGTTTTACCACTCCAAAGCTCATGAGGTGTTTGAGTGCTGTTTACTCGGACATTTGTTTTGTTAAGAATAATAACAGCAGCATGTGCAGCTTCACCCCAGAAGGTTGCAGGAGTGCCTGATTCATCGAGCATAGCACGAGCCATTTGTTGGATAGTTCTGTTCATTCTTTCCACAACTCCATTTTGCTGAGGAGTTCTAGCTGTAGAGAATTCTCTTCTTATCCCATGTTCATCGCAGAAATCGAAAAATTCATTTGATGTGAACTCCCCACCTCTGTCAGATCTGAGGCACTTAATTTTGTGTCCTGATTCATTTTCAGCCAATGCTTTGAAGGATTTGAATTTTTCGAATGCTTCATCTTTGTGCTTCATAAGCCCTAACCAAACAAACCTTGAGAAATCATCAATGAATAATATCAGATATTCTTCTCCTCGAGGTGTCCTTTTCCTAAATGGTCCACATACATCTGTATGGACTAGCTCAAGAGGCAAGCTAGCTGATCCTTCCTTCTCTGGAAAGTTAGTTCTGGTTTGCTTTCCAAACTGACAAGATTTGCATATGGTGTTGTCTGGAATTTTGATATCTGGAAGATCGCGAACTGCCTGATATTTGCATGCTTTCCTTATTTGTGAGAAGCTTAGATGTCCCAACCTTCGATGCCATAACCAGTGCTCTTCATCCTTGCTGAGATAGCATTGTTGTTGTCCTTCTTCAAATATGTACAGATTATTTGGAGTTCTTTTTCCTTTGAGAACTGTTTTACCTGTATCAAGATCACGAACAAGACATCCATTCGATCTGAAAATAACCTCGGTTTTTTGATCACACATCTGGCTGACACTTAGTAGATTATGCTTCAATCCATCAACATACAAAACATTTCCAGCCTTGACCTTTTCTTTCAAAGGAGCAATACCTTTTCCTTTTATAGTTGCAGGAGTATCATTTCCAAAAGAAACTTTCTTTCCCTTTTCTAAAGTAGAATAAGATTCAAGTTTTTCTTTATCACCTGTCATATGTTTCGAACATCCACTGTCAATGTACCATAGATTTTCTTGTCCTTCTGCATAAAAAGCTATCCCACATCTTTCTGTCTGAGGTTCCTTTATTCTCCATTTTTTGGTGCTCGTGGCTTGTTCCTTTTTCTCCTGAAACCTGCTCCTGCATTCAGAGTCTTTGTGACCAAAATTATTGCAAATAGAACATTCAACTTCATTTTCAAGAACCGAAAAGTTGTTATAGGTCCTCTTTGTAATCCCTGTCATACTTCTTTGTTTTTGTGCTTCCCTAGTCATGATTGTTTTATATGCAACACACTGAGCTGCTTTGTGACCAAAGTTATGGCAAGAAAAGCATTGTCCATTGAAGAAGCTTCTGCGGTTATTGAATCTACCAGCCAACTGATTGTAATTTCTATTTTCATCTATTCTTGAGCCAAACTGAGAAGATTTTACCTGTGGTTGGTTGTAGCTTTTGTTCACCCTTAAGAAGGATTGTCCCTGATAGTTTCTGTTTGTAATTCGTCCCTGCTTTACCTGATTATCTTCATTGTTCTTCTGCTCATTTCTTCTTGCTGCATCAAGATAACTTTTTGAGGTGGATGCTTGAGAGGTTTCTCCATTATAGCCCAAACCTGTCTTGTTTAGAGGAGACCGCTGCACATTGATAATCTCATCCAAAGTTTCAGATCCTTTGACAAACTTAAGATTAATAGCTTTTGTTTTCTCAATTTCTTTTCTGAGACCAACAATTTCACCTTCTAGTTTTTCAAGATGTTTTTCCTTTTCATCAATTTGAAATTGCAAAGTATCAATGATCACACTCTTTTCTTCTATGCATCTCTTGAGTCTAGTAATTTCATTATAGAGATTATCCACATCTACAGCATCCTCATAATCATCATCTTCAAATGCCATTAACAGCTTATATTTATTACCTTGTTCATCTTCATCACTGTTTGATAAGCCATCACTATCTTCATGGGTGTAGTAGCTTTTCTTATTTGCACTTTGTTTCTTGTTCCATCTAGCAGGTTCTTTTCCTTTATCCTTATAAGGACATTTTGCAGCATAATGACCTACTCTTCCACAAGCAAAGCATTTGAAAGGTAGCTTACCTCTGAACCTTCCAGAACCCCTTTGAAGATTTCTGACAAAATTTGATTCTTCTTCCTCTTCTTCTGGAACATGGCTTGCTTCATAGTAATCTTCTTTTCCTGATGCCTTAAAAGCAGCTTCCCTTCTGTCAGATGGACCTCCCTTTCTCATTTCATAAGCAGTTAGAATTCCATGTAGCTGAGACATAGTGAGAACACGGAGATTTTCCTTTTCTTCTATTGCAGATACTTTAGATTCAAACTTGGGGGATAATGATCTTAGAATCTTTTGAACTACTATAGTCTCTTTTATTTCTTCACCCAAATTTTTCATGCAATTAACAATCTCATCTACCCGAAGAAAATAATTAGCCACACTTTCATCATTATACATTTTGAGAGTCTCATATTGAATCCTGAGAGTTTGAAGTTTAGCTTGCTTTACCTGTTCATCTCCTTCATAGCTAGTGATCATTTTGTCCCATATCTCTTTTGCTGATTTGAAGTGCATGACCTTCATGAATTCTGTTTGAGATATACTTCCTAATAGAGTACTGACTGCTTTTGCATTTGTTTCATACTGCTTTTTCTCAGCTGGATCTGTAGGAGTAGCTGAAGGAAAAGCATAGCCTGTTTCTACAATGTTCCAAACTTCTGTACCAAGAGATTGAAGATATGCAATAACTCTTACCTTCCAATAATTGAAATTTGTCCCATCAAAAATCGGTGGCCTGATTGATGCTTCTTTCTCGTAGTTGCTCATGATGAATGATCTACCTTCAAGCGATCAAGCTTCTCTGAAGGACCCGCTCTGATACCAATTGTTGGAAATAATACTGAGAGGGGGGGTGAATCAGTATTATCAGATCAATCAAACTTTTTCAATGCTCAGAAACATATACGCTACTTCAGTTAGGTGAACCGGCGTGTACACGCTACTGTGACTAAATAAAACAGCGTATAAGAAGAAAACTCATAATTTAGTTAGCTTATTCTTCAGTTAAGTTCATCAGGACATTATTCACCACATTAACAGTAAACAGGTGCAGTATAACAGAACAGATCAAAAGCCACACACATGAACACCAAGATGTAAGGTGGAAACCCAATGTGGGTGAAAACCACCTGCTGCAAGTTGTTTCTATCTTTCTTTAATATGAAACTTCAGTTTACAATCTTTTTGTACTGGTGCAGCCTTATACCAGTACGCAGGCTACAACCTGCAGAAGGCTACAACCTTCTCTCGTTCTCCAAACTTCCTTGGAAGGGAGCTCCAACCCCCTTTGCTCTTGTACTAGCCAAGATACTAGTACGTAGGTGCTGACCTACAATCTTCTTTCCTTCAGGTACCACCTTTCATACATTTTCAGACTGGATATTCCTGAAGCACAACATTACAATCTGTAGACCCCAATTCATTCAATTTTCACAACAGATCATTGAAGCATAAAACAACCAAACTTTGAATCACTGAACCACTGAACCCTGTCAATCACTAGTTACCAGAACACAGAGCAGACTACAGAACTCTGCAATAACAGACAGACCCCACTGTAAACCCAAAATCAAGCTTCAAAAGATATACGCTACTTCAATGAGCAAAACCCGCGTATACACGCGCTTTTACCGAAGCCAACCTGCGTACAGATCTAAAAATAAACTTTCTCAATTTGCAGCTGTACCAGACATCAGTTAGACCCAGAACATAACATTGCGACAATATGCAGATCTAGAAATACGCATAATCAACCATATCATGATAGTGCATTTCAAACCATTAGATCCCGATCTATCCTTAGATCTAGTCTTCCATCAACCGATGTGATCTCTCCTTGGCTTAGATCAAGCAACCCAGAACCTGCATATCAGATCTCTTTCTCTCTTAGATATTCAAGCCTTGTCGAAAGATGATTTTGCCTAATGATCTTCTTCTCCTTATATAGCCTTAGGCCTTGCTCAATACCAAGAGCCAAAACCATAGTAACACAATACCATCAACTTCAAAACTAGAGATCGACACGCCCGTCGAGACACAATGGTCCGAAACCATAGGCACAACTTCCAAGGACTAACCACCATGGACCAAAGGTACTTTTCCACATACACGCGCTTTTTCTGAATCCAACTAGCGTGTACACGCGACTTGGGCTTAACGAACCTGCGTATATGAACTTCCTTGGCATGCTGTACTAAGATCTGTCTTCTGATTAAGTTGCCATCACCTGTACCACACCTGTACCAACTTCTGAGCACCTGTACCAACTTCTGAGTGAGTTGCCATCAAGGACAACACTTGAATCATAATGCCAACAAAGAGTTATGCCAAATCTCCCACAGTGACCTGATTATAAACTAGTTCAGTAGAGTGAACTTGTACGACGTGCCACGAGTCACTGTTTCAACCTTTGGCTCTGAAAAATATATACAAGAAATATGAAATCCATCCTCTTTCTATACCTTCTTACGAAATTTTAATCTGATGCTCAGAGAGAAAGTTATGATGATTTTCCCCAGGTCACCTGTTTGGAATGTAATTCAGGAGTCTGCAAACAGACCAACTTCCTTAGATCATATCTCCACAAATATAGCACGAAAATCTCTGAAATTCGGACCCAAGATTCAGTGCGATGTATTCTCAAACGGGTTTTGTTTTTAGCTTCTGAAATGTCGCAGAAAAAAAGTTATAGTGAAAATGCCACGATGACCTATTTGGAGCAGCGAAACCCTAGAATCCAAAGCTCTGATACCAAATGTTATGAAACCAGCTCAAGAAAAGATGGAAAAGATAGATCAACGCCTTAGAATTCAGCCTCTTCGAGGGGGAAACCTCCTTTACATTACATAAATGAAGAATTCTTCGATGATACAAATGACAAAACCTCCTTTCTATATATAGGGGTCTAAGGAGTCACAATATAACCCAGTCGACCTAACAATAATAATATAAAGCCACAAAAATAACAATAGAGGGTTTCTATGGGGCACAATAATAACAATATGGGGACAATAGGGGCACAACAAGATTAATAAGGAATAAAACTACAATAGTAATGGGGTAATCACTAGTATTATAGGGATCTAACAACCAATCTTTTGCATCACCTTGTAAGTACCATAGTAATTTGGTGATAATTTATTATCCTTCTTAGCTTGATCGAGGGACATTTGTTTGTATGGATGTAGCCGTAAAAATACCCAATCGCCTACATCAAAAATTATTTCACAACGGTGTTGATCTACCTGTTGTTTCATTCGATTTTGCACCAAAGTGGGATTATCCTTTAAAAGTTGGAGAAATTGTTGTTGATGCTCGATGTGATCTTTCACTGCTTGAACCTTTTTCTTCTTGATATGTCCTTCTATATTGAGAGTTTGAGGAGTGGTAATTCCTTCCAATGCATTACAAGATATGGTCGGATTCATTTCTTGATGCTTAATGTGATCTTTCACTTCTTGAACCTTTTTCTTCTTGACATGTCCTTTTATCTTGAGAGTTTGAGCAGTGGTAATTCCTTCCAATGCATTACAAGATATGGTCTAATTCACTTCTTGGTGCTCGATGTGATCTTTCACTTCTTGAACCGTTTTCTTATTGATATTTCCTTCTATATTAAGATTTTGAGGAGTTCTAATTCCTACCAATGCATTACAAGATATGGTTAGATTCATTTCTTATTTCTATGGGGTTGATTCTTGGTTTATATCCTCTTATTTTGACGTTTCTTGATCCTTTTCTTCATCCTCTTCACAATCAATGTAAAATAATTTCTTCTCAGCACACTTATGGCCTTTAGTCTATTTTGTATCACAACTGTAATAAAGGTCATTTTCTCCTTTTTCTTCCAATTTGTTTTGGTGTCAACCTTGTACGTTGTGGAAGACTAGGGGAAACAACACTTCCATATTTATAATTGTGAGTGTAGGACTTCCTGGTTCCATAATTTTTCTTTCAATTTATCTTGCCAACATGAATGCCTTCTCCAATGAATCAGGTTCTGAAAGACGAACCTCATGTTGAATGTTATGCTTTAAAGTCCCTATGAAGACATCAATCCTCTGCTTCTCTGGAATATCATTTACCCTTATATTCAATTTTTGAAATTCCTCAATGTGCTCTGCCATTGAACCCTTTTGTTTGAGATTTATCAATTGGGTAAAGAAGGCATTTCTCTTTGTATCCTCATAATGTGCTATAATTTCCTCCGTGAAAATTGACCACATGACAAGTGGTTTACGAGAACAAAGCCCTTTATACCATAAAAATTGATTCGGTTCTAAATATAAAGATGGAATATGTACCTTTTGTAACAGTTTCACCTAATGTAGATCAAAATATTGCTCCATTTGTAGTACCCAATTTACTAGATCCTTGGCATCAAACTTCCTCATATCGTTTTTTCTCAATTTTAGGTGCTCGATCTTGAAACGACTGTAACTCTATAATTTTGGATCTTTAAGTTCTAAAAGTTTGACCTGTGATAGCCCTTTGAGTCCTCTTTCTAACCCCACAAGTCTAATTGCAATTGGATTCCTGAAGAATCGTTATACCCAATCTCCCAGGATGACCTAATTATAGACTAGTTCAGTAGAGCGAACTTGTATGACGTGCCACGTGCCACTTTTTCGACCTTGGGTTCTGAAACTGATACCCAACAAACCAAAGTTCATTTGATTTATGTCACTTTTTATGAAATGTGAATCAGATGCTCTGTGAGAGTTATGATGATGTTCCCAAGGTCACATGTTTGGGATGTAATTCAGGAGTCTACAAAAACCCTAACTTCCTCAAATCATATCTTCGAAACTATAGCGAGAAAAAAATCTGAAATTCAAACCCAAGGTTCAGAACCATTTTGACTCAAATGGGTTTTGTTTTTAGCTTCTGAAACATCGCATAAAAAATGTTATAGCGCAAATTCTATGATGACATGTTTGGAGCAGCGAAACCCTAGAATCCAAAGCTCTAATACCAAATGTTATGAAACAAGCTCACAAAAAGATAGAAAAGAAAGACCAACACCTTAAAAATCAACCTCTTCAAGGGGAAAACCTCATTTACATTATAAAAATGAACAATTCTTTGATGATGTAAATGACAAGACCTCTTTTCTATATATAGGAGTCTAAGGGGTCATAATATAATCACAACCGACATAACAATAATAATGTAAGGGCACAACAATAACAATAGTGGGCTTCTATGGGGCACAATAATAACAATATGGGGACTATATGGGCACAAAAATATAATAAGAGGGTTTCACTAATAACAATAAGGGGTTACACTAGTAGTATAGGGACCTAAAAGCACACATGGAGTAGAGAACACTATGATGCAAGTATTTGAGTAAGAACATGTATTTTCTTTTTGTGTAAAAGTGCTAGAGAAAATAATGACATACTTTAGTGAAAGGTCAAAAATTGCTATATGGAGCATGGATAATGTTAGTTCCCTATGCTATATTAGTCAAAGTCAAGCTTAGTATTTTTATTATTTCGGTCATTTTCTAAAGTCTATGATCTCTTAGAGATCAGTGAAGATAACAACTGATTTAGTTTTTTCATCATTGAGTCGAATCAAGTGGTGTTTTTTCAAGTCGGTTTCAAGGTCAAATCATCAAATCATCATCATTACAAATTGTTGCTACACTTTCTCTTTGAATTGCACTTCTACAAATCAAAGGTTTTTTTACTAACATGACCATCCTTATGTTCCAAATTTCTATTTTCTAGTATAATTCATGTTTTCTATTGATATATTCATATTTATCTATTAAGGAGAGTACCCAATAAATCTTTCAATCCTCATAACCTTTAACTTGTTGAACTTTCTTGTTGTGCTACTGTCAATGGATATTAAATGGTAGGAATAGTAGTGTTATTGCTCTTCTTTTCACATGTGAGGGTTGAAAGAATTTTTTTAAGGTTAAAAACATCGTCTACCAACTATTTTACTCGCTCATAGGCCCAACTTCTAATCAAACATATGTAAATGAAATTTGTTACACTTTGGCGCTACGCTTCTGCTATAGGTGATGATCTTTATGAATGGAAGTTTACAGTTTAGACAGGTGTTTCCAAATGTGTGTTTGATTATTTGGGAGTTTTCTTATACTTTCTTGGAACATCAAGAAGTATAGGGATGATCTTAAGTATGTAGAAGATGAGTTCGCCTCACTCAGTCGTTGTGCTTTTGCTACAGGGGATTTGCTGCATTTTTTGCTATCTTAGCAGTTAACTTCAAAATTGGATTTTGAATGACTGAAAATGGATTTTAAAAAGGTAAAAGAGGTTTTTGTAAAGAAGGAGCCAAATAAAAAAACCCTCCTTAATTTTATTTATGGATATCATATATTATAATATCCGAATAAATCTTTACAACCTATCTTTTTAGGTTTCGTAATTTCTTCTTTTAATCATGATCTTTGGGTGCAGATTTTGAGGAGTGGGAGAATAATTTTTGAAAACTAAGGAGGCTTATCTCAATAACAAGTGCATATAAAAAAAAATCCTTTGTTTTTGTAACAAATGTCATGGTTTGAGATATATGATCAAATATTTGACTCCTATCTTCCACAAATTCAGTCCCTATTTCCTAACAGGCAATTTCTAAATCTAATGTAACTAACTAAATCTTTGGGGAAATGGTTGACCTCAACCCCTAAGTCCAAGGATGAGATAATTTTATATATTTTCATGAATTTTAGTGTGAAAAAGGTTGGTTGGTCAGGGTTAGAGAAAGAAAACATTGTGGATTGTACATTTCATTTAAAAAAATTCAATAGATGTTGAACACTAAGGTCTGCTTTTTCAAGGATGTGTTAATTTCTGATCGTGATGTTTTCTCTTGTGTATGTGAGTTTTTCTCTTGTCACAATCATGCTTGAAATGTTATGTCTTCATGTTTAATTAGGCTGAATTTGTTTCAGAATTCACTTTTTAAGTGCTTTTTTATGGCTTATTGAAAATTTAATGTTTTTCTTCCATTGAGATATCTAGAATTCATCTGCAGTTAGATGTTTTAGATGTTATCAATTCCACTATTCCTCTTATCACCCCTATACAATCAAATTTGATAAAAAAACACGATAAGGATTGCATACCTTGCCCCTGTCTAAGGATTCCTCATTTTCCCCCTCATATCATTGAAAATCATTAGCTCAATATGACTCCATGCCAAATGGCTTTCCCTTCTTCCCTGCTATCAAACTTTTAAAACTATTCCTCAATGACCTTAATACCTAGACTAATACCTAAGACTAAATATTCATACACAGAGAGCCCTCTCTAAAGTTGGAAGGGATAGATTCCATTTTTAAAGTGGTTTGTGGTTACCTTTTAGTTCCTCTCCTCAACCTAGAGGAATTATGAAGTGCTAACAAAGAATTAATTCAACTTTTGTATGAAAATATAGTGAGGGAAAAAAAAATATAAACATAAAAACTAATGGAACTTAATGGTAAGGTCAAGTTGACCTAATACATTAGAGAAGAGTAAAGGTGGGGCTATGATTCTAGGCTAAATAAGTTTTAATTATAAAGGGTATGGATAAAAGTTATATCTAAAATAAATCCTAAGAGAATAACATAATTATCTATAAGAGATATTTGGTAAGGCTAAGTCAATAATGTGAATGAACAAAAAAGGAAAGGTAGTTATCCACTATAGTTTGAAATAAATGATAAAGAAACCAAACAATGGGTATAGTTAATCTATACCTATTAAGCTAGATTTTTATTAAGAATACATGTATTGAAAAATTAACTCAAACATATACATAAATTTATGCGGATCGTAATTTATAAAGAAAGAAAATTCAATTTTTTGTATCCACCCTTTTAAATTTTCAAACAAAGGATCAATATTCAATATGCTCTTAAAAACTAATATATAGATGTTATACAAATTGGTCGAAAAGACCCAAGTAACAATATTAGTATCCTATGACCGAATACTTTTGGTCATGATCATTTTTAATAGTTACAAGCAAGGAAGAATTGTCTTTAAACCATAAATTCACACTCAAGATAAGATTTATTTCACCCTCCTCCCACATCTACCCAAGCAACCGGCCAGCCTAGGTAAACATGTGACGAGAGGCCACTATGATATGGTTTGACCTCCTAAGTCACATTAAGGAAGTGGAGCCAATGGAAACACACCATACACACATTGAACATTAACATTAGGACCCTTAGGAACCAATCCAACCTTTCTACCAACTAGCCCCTGGGTCCCATTGAGCTTTTGGACCACTTGACCTCTGGACACTCTCATGCTATGGGCATGCCACCGTTTAGGGATCTTTGGACACTCTCAAGGGCCTGCAAGCTAGTTTCCATGGACTCTTTTTGTCATTTTTGTGCCAGCGTCCCTGGGATTTGAGCCAATTTTTCAGGCGTAGAGCACAGATCACTTCCCTAAATTGAATCATAGCTTCAGAACAGTAAAATAGCAAGGAAATGATAGTATAAATGAAATCACTTGAATGAGAACTTCATTGGAACCCTACTAGACATGATAGATATTTCGTCAAACATATCACGAATATGTACTATACATGTGTAAATAAGAAATATGAGCATAGGGGTCTCATACTTAGCTGAGAATCGCTAAGTAGCATTGATGCCTCAACACCTCAAATGCAATTTCATCCATTAGGTCATAGATACATTGTTCCTTCATTACCAGTGAAAGCATGATGAGAGCCATACATAGCTATTGATATAAAACACCTATATAACCAACATAATAGCAATAAAAATACCAATGAAATCAAAGCCATATAAACCACATATAATCCAGTATATTATTCATAGAAATACAAGGAGAAATAACCTCATATTGATGATGCAAAATCCAAACCTCGGTTGCGACTTCCATGTTCCACCTGACCATAGAATGGATGAGCCAAATATCTCTTCAGTTATTCACCCATATGTCATATTCCAAGCATGAATGTGGGATACCATAGAACACATCAATCCAAAACCATCCATGGCTTTCAGAGGTCAACCACCTCAACCCATCAAATAGTGATTCCACCTCACGGTCGCACATCACAAAACCATCATCAGATTAGTCTCTATCCAAGCCTTCTAGGGCTTGAGAGTGTTTGTCCAACCAAGGCTCTGGGATTAGTAACTCAACCCACAAATTTTACAAGGCTTCAGAGCATTTGTCTAACCAAGGATTTAGGACTAGTAACTCAACCCACCAAGGGCTCCAGAGCATTTATCCAACCAAGGCTATGGGACTAGTAACTCAACCCAATATGTTACAAGGCTCCAGAGCATTTTTCCAACCAAGGCTCCATGACTAATAACTCAACCCAAGCTAAGGAAACATGAGAACCAACCAAAACAAAACAATGAACATAAACCCACAATCTCCATGGCTATCCAGGAAATGGAAAGGCTAGGCAATCCACTATCAATCCCAGCCATCCTTCATGCCCATGACAAATCACAATCAACAAACCACATGCATATGCCATGCATGACCAAACTAGTGAGGAAAACCAACATGCAACTCGGTACCTGCAAGCAAATCCTATTGTAGTTGTTGATCCTGATGTCCTCTTGCACTTTCCTTCTCTTCCTTTGCCTTCTTACTCCAAAAATCCAAGTATGCCACACCCTCCAAGAGTGCTCCAAGAAAAATCTGTCTCCAAGAATATAAGAGAGAGAGAGATAATAATGAGAGAGCTCCAAAACTGAACAGACAAAAGGTTACTAACTAATCCTCATAAGCCTTTTTATGAATGAGGCCTCTATTTTCTTCGTTTTCCATTACTTTCCTCCTCACATGCAACTTGTGACCTTTCATGTTCCTTTTCTCCTAATTTCCATTATTTTCATAAATAAATGTGCCAAAATGCCTTTTTTTCTTTCCAAATCCTTAGCCATTACCTTTTCCAATTTCCTTAGCCATTAATAACCAAATGAACACCACACTAGGATGTCTTTCCCAACATTCCGCTTGGAATAAGTGTCCCATAAACTGTGATTATTATTTTTCCTTTATTAACTTTTATTACATGGAATTTTCACCACGGATGTTGCAACATTCTTCTTAACTAAACTAAAGTTAGAACAATGGTGTCTTGTATTTGTCGAAAGAGTCAACCACCTACCTAAGTGACCAGAAGTTCAAGAACGCCCGGCTAGAGAGAAGGAGCCAAAAAATCATTAAGTATTGGAAGGATCCACAACATGTACAAAGGAGAAACTTTCAAAATACTCTAGAGACTCACTATACCTATGAATTTCCACGAAAACCAAATTATATGTGGGGGTTGGTAAAAAGGAAAAAACTCCTAACTAAAGAAATCAATAAAATATTTAATACCCAATTTACTTAAGGAATAATCTATGTCCAAGGACCAATGTCATTCACTACACATATTAAAAAATATGTTAAAATTGTTGTAAATAAAATGCTAAACTAAAAAAATTCAAGTAGGGATTAAAATCATATGAATGGAAAAAACAAAATTTGGTATAAGGAGAATAGCCAAGTAAAACATTTATAACCATGGCCTTAATCAAAATATTTATGTCAAGGATTATCGATGGCTAAATAGGCCATGGCATGTTAGAGTTTTGGTTTTGAAACCCCAACCTCAAAAAAAAAAACAAGAAATAACCAGATAATGTAAGGTAAATATAAAGGGGTATATGGAGCAAACGTATTCATTTAGGGTTGTAGCCCTAAATAATAAATAAACTATGTATTTGAAAATTTATGCCATTGAATGGCCTAACCATATACAACCATGGAAAAACTAATTAAGCATGAGAGTTAACAAGGGAAAAACCAAACTATACCATTTTGTCAAGGGTTCTAACATTCAAACCCTAATATTGGGGAAAAATATTATAGGAAGTTCAACAGGTTTGCCTTATAAAGTGAGCATTATGTTAAAATTTAGTGTTCAATGTTTGTCCAGGCAATACAAAAGAATGTTTGGAGAATGAACAAGCTTGTATGAAAGTGTTAAATTACAATCCCTTGAAGTACTATTTCATTACCAAAATTTAGACAACACGAAAGAAAAAAAATTAAGTGTATTTTTGGGGTCCATTACAATGCCACTCCTACTTTTCTATCACCTAAGAAAGTGAACAAATGGAGGTTGTGCATTGACTCTAGGCATATCAACAAAATTACAGTAAAGTAAAGATATCCACTACCTCATCTGGATTCTATCTTAGACTGCTTGGTTGGTGCAAAAATATTCTTTAAGGTGGACTTAAGGAATGGTTTGCACAAGCTCAAGATCATAGAAGGTGATGAATGGAAGACAATCTTCAAAACCTGATATGTATCGTATGAATGGTTAGTTATGATGTTCGCATTATCTAATGCTTGTACCACTTTTATGCAAACTATGAACTAGGTATCTAGACCCTACATCGGGAAATTTCTCATTATATATTTTCACAATAATTTTATTTTTAGCAAAAACCTAGAAGACATTTGAATCATTTAAAGATAGTGTTTGATACACTTAGAGAAGAAATATTGTTTGCGAATGTTGGGAAGAGTGATTTTTATACACTCAAATTAGTTTTCCTTGGGAATATAATTTCTACAAATGGAGTGAGTATGGACCCACAAAAGGTTAGAGCCATATTAGAATGACCTACCCCTCAAGATATTACAGATGTGAGGAGTTTACATGGGCAAGTTAACTTTTCAAAAAATTTATCAAAAGTTTTAGTGGGATAAGTGTTGCCTTAATTGATTGTACGAGGGGAAAGTCATTTTCATGGAATAAGGAAGCTTAAAGGAGTTTTGGAAATATCAAAAGAAAAGTGAATGGGGTCCCCATTCTAGCTCTACCATATTTTTATAAGGTATTTACCATTGAATGCAATGCTTCAGTCGTTGTAATTAGGGGGGTCCTAATACAAGAAGGCCAGCTAGTTTCCTTTTCAGTGATAAATTAAATGATGCAAAATGAAGGTATGGCACCTATGATAAAAAACTATATGCAATTATTCAAACATTGAAATAATGGAGACACTACCTCTTACATCTTCAATTTATCCTATTAATTGTCAATCAAACAATGGAATATACAAACTCTCAAGCCAATATGTCCCATAATCTTGTTGAATTGGTCTCCTTTATGTAGAGTTATACATTTGTAGTGCGACATATAAGTAGGAAAAGATAATGTTTTTTTCTCCTGAAAAAAAAAAAAAAAAAAAAAAAAAAAAAAAAAAAACAAATAAGTGAGAAAACTAATGTTGTAGCAAACGCTTTAAGTAGGAGACATCACCTACTTGTCACTATGACAAAAAAGTTTGTGGCATTTGAATAAATCAAGGGAGAATATGTTGCAGACCCCTATTTCAACTAAATAATTGAATCTATTCATAGTCAAGTATATGTAGGAAAATGTCCTTCTAGAGATTATTATTTAACTCATGAATTTCTGTTCAGAGGAATCCAACTTTCATTCCTCAGGGATTGTGAGGGGAAAAATTTGAGTGGATTGGGTGGTCATTTTGGTAGAGACAAAACCTACATCCTAGTAAGTGAGAAATATTTTTGGCCTAATTTGAGGAAGAATGTTAGTATATTTGTTTCTTTGTGCAAAATATTCCAAATTGCTAAGGCTGGATAACGAAACCCAGGATTGTATAAACCCTTGCAAGTATTGGAAGGGCCATGGATAAACATCTCCATGGACTTTGTTTTGGGGTTACCTCACACTCAAAGAGGAAATGACTTTGTTTTCGTGGTGGTGGAAAAATTCTCCAAAATGACCAACTTCATCTTTCTAAGAAAACAAATGATGAAAGTAAGGAGGTTTAATTATTCTTCAGGGAGATAGTGTGCCTACATGCACTGTCCAAGTTCATCACTAGTGAATGAGATTCAAAATTTTTAGGCCATTTTTGGAAGATATGGTGGTGAAAGCTTGACAATAAATTACAACATATTTCAGCCTACCATGCTCAAATTAATGGACAAATAGAAGTATTGAACATAAGCTTGGGGAATTTTCTTTCACGCTTGGTGGGAGAAAATCCAAGGCAATGGGACTTCATTTTGGCATAACCTGAATTTGCTTTCAATTTCAACATTAAAAGGTCTATAGGTAAGTCTTCCTTTTAGGTTGTTTATGGAGATAACTCAGACACAATACTAAATCTAATTGATCTTCCCGAGGGAGAACAAGTTAGTCAAAATATCAAAGATTTAGTAATGTATATGCATGATATGCAAGAGGTAGTCAGCTAGAAATTACAAAACACAAATGTGGTGTACAACATAAAATCATATTTGCATTGGAGAGAAAAGTTGTACCAAGAAGGTGAATAGGTTATGTTTTACCTACGAAAGGAGAGGTTCCCTAAAGGAACATACCACAAATTGAAATAAAAGAAGATAGGTCTATGAAAAACCCTCAAACAAATCAATAAAAATGTGTATCTAAGTTACCTTCATAGAGAACTTTACATTAGTCTCCTCTTTAATGTTACAAATATATATTACTATCATGTAAGGGTCGAAGAAACCACTGAGGAAGAAGTGTTTAAAGAATGGAATACGTAATTACCACAAAAAAAAGAAGGAATATGTTGAGAAAGGGGTAGCCACCAAAGCTACTACCATAAGATCAAAAAATTGTAAGTTGTATCTCGTAAAATGGCAAGGGTTTCGTGATTCACGGAGCACTTGGATCATTGAAGAGGAACTCATTAGGTTTACTAAACTAGATTCCTTTGAACCTAGAGGTTCAAAATTTTAAAAAGAAGGGGAAGATGATGCACTGTGACTCCATAAATGTGTGGAGATTCATTGGATCCCCGCAACTAGAGCTTAGTTTAGATTAGGGAATAAATCATGAAAGTTAGGGGATTTGTCAAGGGGGAAAAGCAGTAGAACATTGTAACTGCTTTTGGGGCGAGATTGAGGGGTTTTTTAAGGAAGAAAATGGGTTTTTATGGTCAGGGGATGGGCCTATTTTTGTAGGAGATCTGAAACACTTGGATCATTGAAGAGGAACTCAATAGGTTTACTAAATTGGATTCCTTTGAACCTAGAGGTTCATAATTTTAAAAAGAAGGGGAAGATGATGCACTATGACTCCATAAATGTGTGGAGATTCATTGGATGCCCGCAACTAGAGTTTACTTTAGATTAGGGAATAAATCCTGAAAGTTAGGGGATTTGTCAAAGGGGGAACCAAAGCAAAGGGTTTTTTAAGGAAGAGGGGATGGGCTTGTTTTTGTAGGAGATCTGAATGTTTTTTTTTTAGTATATTGGTAATTTCTTTGGGAGTCTACACTTATAGGTTGGAAAATTGCTAGTAAAACATAACTGTTAATAAACCTATAATAGTCTTGTCCTCCTCTCTATAAACAAAGTCACAACTGGAAAGATTTGAACCTTAAATCTCTCAAATCTTTAAAATTTCACATTACTTCTATCACCAATTAAGATACCCTATAAAACTTGGCTAACTATCTTTTCACCCTATCATTAAATATTATTTTATTCTCATCCCTGCTATTAGCGGATGGTGAACATGGTGAATGATGATTAACATTGGCCACTGAATATAATTTCGTATTTCGATGACATATTTCTAGTAACGGGAATGCAATTCAATTTTCGTGTTTTAATAATGGGCTACTGTTTCGATAACATGCTTCTAGTAACGGGAATCCAATTCCACTCTCGTGTTTTAATAATGCGATCCTGTTTCGATAACATGCTTCTAGAAACGGGAATCCAATTCCACTTTCGTGTTTTAATCATACACTTCTAGTGAAGGAATCCAGACGATTAAGTCTATATCTACGTGTAGACATGACAGCAATTCCGCGTCTTCTGAATTATTTATTATGGTTTCGGCAATGTTTCCGAACTTCTTTTGGAAGTACGATGAAGGCGGCGGCCAACCTTTTCGTCGGTAGCACAAGAGCGGTGCTTTACAGTTTGTAAAGTCGTTCGAACTCCTTTTCCTTGACATTTCCAAGTCTGGATTTTGCAAACTATAAACAACGGAACACGTTGTGCTTTCCAATACATCTAATCATTGAACGATCTCGGCTCGAAATTTCCCACCGTCGACGCCGCGTTACAAACGTTGAGCGACTGAGGTCATATTATATATATGTGTGAGACTCAGAGAGTGAGACACAGCAGTCTAGCGATTCAGTGAAGTTAAAAGTAGACAAGTGCATTCGGCAATGGCCTTTAGCTTTAGGCATACGCTTACGGCTTTGGTTTTCTTTATCATATGTCTTAAGTTCGTTAAAATTGAGAGCAATGAACAGCCGCACTCCATTTCTGTGAAATCTGCCTGCGACGCGACGTTGGATCCAACATTCTGTGTTTCCACAATGTCGAGCCTGTTACCGGGATCGTTGCAGGCAACTTCCGCAGATCTCGCCAGGACATCTATCAGGCTGAGCGTTATCGAAGCACAGAAAGAGCTTCAAACAATTTCTCGTCTGGGATGGGGGGCCTTCAAGGGAACACAACTTGATGCTCTTGAAGATTGTATGCAGTTGAACGATCTAACGTTGGACCACCTGAGCAAGTCTCAGACAAATGTTGCTGCTGATACTTTGAAATGGAGGCAGGCAGTTGACATTCAGACTTGGCTTAGCGCAACTCTTACTAATCAGGCTACCTGCGTCGAAAGTCTCCAGGAGGCCAGCGGAAACCTGCAAAACATACTGAGTAAGAGTGTTCTTGATGTGTCGCGAGTCGTGAGCAATTCTTTGGCTCTTGTCAAAAATATTCCTGTCATTGGCAAAGATTCCAATAAGCCTCCTGTACACAGCCGACGCCTGTTCTCCAATCCAACGAGTCATGGGCGTCACAATCAAGCTGATGTAGATAATGAATTCCCTTCATGGTTGTCTGCTTCAGACAGAAGGAGACTTCTTCAGACCTCCGAGGCAGCCGACAATGTTGTTACGGTGGCTCAGGACGGAAGTGGTAATTATACCACAATTACTGACGCGCTGAATGCTGCCCCAAACAATAGTTTAGATAGATATGTTATACATATTACAAAGGGAGTGTACCAGGAATATGTTGAGGTGCCCAAACACAAAACAAATATCATGCTGGTGGGAGATGGCATAAATGCCACTGTGATCACCGGTAATAGAAGCGTTGTGGACGGATGGACTACCTACCGATCTGCAACAGTCGGTAAGCTGCTTTACTCGTTTCTTTATGTGGTTAATTTGTTATTTTTCCTTTGTCGATGAAAGCATGTTCGTATGACCCTGGCAATCCAATTTTGAATTTCAATTTAGCACGGGGATGGGTTATTCTAATTTTGTTTCAACGAATCTATATCTTTCTTGTCTTGTCGCCCTCATACCGAAAATGATTGTTATTACAGCTGTAGTTGGGCAAAGCTTTCTCGCTCGCGATATCACTTTCGAGAACACGGCGGGCCCAGAGAAGCATCAGGCTGTCGCTCTCCGCGTTGCCTCGGATCTATCAGCATTCTACCGCTGCAGCTTCAAAGGTTACCAAGATACTCTTTACGCACATTCTCTTCGACAATTTTACCGGGAATGTGAGATTTATGGCACAGTTGATTTTATCTTCGGCAACGCTGCAGCTGTGTTTCAAAACTGCAATCTGCTGGCTAGGAAACCGATGGATAATCAAAAGAATTGCTTCACGGCTCAAGGAAGAGATGACCCAAATCAAAACACCGGAATCTCTATACAAAATTGCACCGTCTCTGCTGCGCCTGATCTCGCTCCGGTGAAGAGCTCTTTCCAGACATTCTTGGGGAGGCCATGGAAAAATTACTCTCGCACAGTTTATATGAAGTCATATATGGATGATGTCGTCGATCCTGCAGGTTGGCTAGAATGGTCGGGGGACTTTGGCTTGACCACGCTGTATTATGGCGAATATATGAATTCGGGACCGGGGGCAGGGACTTCAGGGCGAGTTCAATGGCCTGGCTACCATACCATGAACATTTCTAATGCTCAAAATTTCACTGTGGCTAATTTCATCGCTGGTGATGCCTGGATACAGGCAGTGCCCTTCAATATAGGCCTAGATTAAAAAACAAAAGTGACAGGAAAGAGAGGGCTAAAGAGTCCGTATATATTGTTTTGTGTATTCGTGTCGTTTACATAATTGTTTCGCCAAACCCCTTAATTACATTTATTCCTTGCTAATGTAAGTGTAGCATTCGATTACAATGCACGATATGTAATCGGCATTCTGGCCTTTAATGGGGCACAAATTCAAGTCTATCGATACTTTCTTTACCTTGGCTGAGACCTTTTCGTGTCTTTCCCTGACCTGTGTGATGCCAAAATTGATTCGACACAATAATCGTCCAAAATCCATGGGAAATTTTTAATAACGTTTAAAAATATATTTGGTGAGGTTGAATCGCATGCGTATCTTTCCTTTTAGGTTTCTAATGATTGACTTCAACAATATTTATTTAATCTTTAAAAAGAAAATTAATAAATAATGGACATCCATTGGCTATCGATTCGGAAAATCCCAAAGACATAAAAGTGGTATAAAGTAGTATAAGAGGAAAAATTTCCAACGAAAGTGATTTTGTGGCACATTAAAATACATGAATTTCGCATTTACAATTAACCAATTATATTGTGTTTTTTTTTTGAAATTACATAATATAAATTTTTGGTCGAGGCTTTTGAAACCAACCAGCGTGGTTCATCATCAAGATCATGTGAAAAGAGAGCAATGTAGAGACATAATTTCAAGTAAAGACTATATTTGAACAATAATATTTAAATTATGATAGTAATTTATTAATATATTATAAACAAATATTATTTAGTAAGGGCTATATTAAACTAATAGTTTTTGAAAAAAAATTAAATAATCATATTATTTCATTAATTTATTAAAAATATTAATAAGTAACAGCTATATTAAATGACTAGTATTCAAATTAATTTATTAAAACCGAATATTACTAGTTTTCGAAATTAATATTTAAATAATGATATTAGTTTATTAATTTATTAAAAATATTAATATGTAACGACAATATTAAACGAATAGTTTTTGAAAAATAATATTTAAATTAATTTATTAGAATCAAATATTACTGTTTTAAAAAATAATATTTAAATTATGATATTAATTTATTACTTTATTGAAAACAAATATTAATAAGTAACCACTGTATTAAACAACTAAAAGACTTTGCTCAATTCATTATGGATCACAGAAACTTGAATACAAAAATTATATCTTTGTCAATCAATGTGTAAGTGTCTTAAAAAAGATTAAAAATATAATCATCTTATTATGATGTAATTATTTGATTATTACTAAAATAAAAATTTATAAAATTTTAAGAAAATGGATTATATATCAATAATCATTACCATTATTAACTTTTAAAATTCGGTCCATATATGTTATAACATATATGTATTAAAAACAAATTAATTATTTTAAATTATTAATATATAATAATATAAATGAAATGTTCAAACTAATATACAATAAAGTTTTATGAAATTATAAGCTATAACAAAGTTGCATAGTTCTTGTTGTTTAGTTTAATTATTGAAATTTGAAAGGTATGAATAGAATCTCACATTTAAACGAAAGGTTTGAAGCGCTTATGTACTAAGTAAATGTGAAAGGGGTTATAAAAGGCTTCAAAGGCCTATGTAATAAGTAAATGTGAAAGGGGATGCTTTTCATATGGAAAAGGAAAAACTAACTTTTTTCTAAGAACAATAGTTCTAAAACTTTATAGTATTTAAATCATTGTATTACTTAACTAATTTTGTTGAATTGTAGGCATTAAATTATGTAAATTCTAAACTTTTATGACTTTCATAATAAACTTTATTTGGCTATATTAAGTTTTTATAAATTTTTATGAGGACAACAAAGTTAGGATTTTAGCTGGATTGGATTTAATGAATAATAATTGCTCTCCATGAGTACTAAATTGATTTCAAAGAGAATTTATGCATTTATTACAAAATTCAAAATAATAGTTTACTAATTTAATCATATACATGTGAGAGATAATTATGTTATAGTTATGATGTTGATCAATATATTATTCAACTTGTTCAACATATGTAATGCATTAAGATATTTCTTAATTATGATATATTCAAAAAATTATTAGAATTAAATTAATATTTTATAAATATAAATTTATATTAATATTAAAAATATTCTTTTATTTTTTAATATTAAATTATTATTTATAATATAATAAAAATATAAATTAAATGAATATTTATAACAAAATTTAATATATATTAATTCAATTTTAAATAACAATGAAATAAAACCAAACCATGACCTATTAATTTTAATTCATATTATATAATGAATTAATGAAAAATGAAATTTAAACTTGTAGGGTTCCATATAATTATATAAGATTCATATTCAGATTCAAATTAACAAAGCTAAAATAAATTTTAGAGTTCCATACAATTATATAAAACTCATATTCAAATTCAAATTAACAAAGCTAAAATAAATTTGATATATTCGTTGAATCTACAAAATTTAGGATAGATGATTTATTATATAAAATAGCTTCTAGTTTTTTTGTGGATTTCGCGTTAATGTTGCCGAGTACCAAATTGCAAAAATATCATATCATGCATGCAATACCTACAGAGATTACACTAAAAATTGCCACCATTCTAATAACGGCGGATTCTGTCATGAAACATAACTGTGTGCGCTGGAGGCTAAACTTAACGTACAATTAAATAATTTTAAGAATCAGTATACATTTCCTAAGATTGCTTGAAATAAATTAAACAGTATGAAGAAAAGGTGAGGTTATAAACTGACGAGGCGGACAGTAAAAACTTCGCGTTTTTGCTGACTAAAAACTTATTTATGAATTCACAAGTTGCACGAAAAAGTATTAACTAGGTCAGTTTAAACCACGTTTAAAATTCAATTAACTATTCTCTTCTAGATAAAGGAGTTGTATTCGAATGCGTCGTATCTTATAGGGCAAGAGCTAACCAGTCTGTCATAGGGCATTAAATGTCCGGTTATATGTAGGCTGGATAATCAGATAAATAAGAAATGGATGTGTGTGTTATTGGGTTATCCAGCCTGCATATAACCAGTCATTTAATGCCATATGACAAGCTGGTTAGGTCCAGCCATATATATGGTGCCTGATACCCATTCAAATTCATATAGGGTTTTTGCGCGCGTGTTATCGGGTTATCCAGCCTACATATAACCAGGCATTTAATGCCCTATGACAAGCTGGTTAGCTCCAGCCATATATATGGTACTTGATACCTATTCAAATTCATATAGAGTTTTTGACTGATTCAAAACTTATTATTTTGAATAAAAACCAAAAAAAAGCACAAATGTCTAGTAGTGAAAGATCATATATGATTACGTTGAACCAAGTTTCGATAAGGTCTGAAACGCACTACTGTTTTATTTTATTTTATATGAATTAATAGGCATGTTTTATTTTAGATGAACTAATAGCCAGTTTACGTTTTATTCAAAAAGCTGGGACGAGTAAAGAATTGCTGCCTGAAACTATAGAAAATTCTAGATTTGGTGTTTGGGTAGGTATTTGCAGTCCGCTCCTGTTATTGTTCACACAAGTATTTGAAACTCTAACACAAATCTACACTTTTTGGACAATTTTTTTTTAAGTGGTTAGAATTCATAATATTTAGTTGCAGTATATTTTTTCATTAATTAATTGGATTTGAGGTAGCAGCATTTCTTAGCATTGATTGCGGGGCTAAAACAAATCACACAGCCCAAGACAATATCAGATGCATAAATGTATCGGCCATTACTTAAATTGACAGATTGGGTAGATGATTAAAAGCATTTAACGAAATATATGCATTGGGTTGTATAGTCATCTTACTTGAATTAGGAGATTGGGTAGATGATTAAAAGTATTCAATTAAATACATGCATTGGGTTATACTTAGAAAAGTATTATAAATCAAATCAATAATGATTATATAATAAGTGAAATAAGTTTATGGCTAATAAAATTTATATTTAAAAAAATATTTTGATGTAAAAAAATATTTAAAAAAAATATATATATATATTTTAATGTTTATTTTGAAATTAATAATTTTTTTTTTATAAAAGAAATTTTTGACCAGCTTATTTTGACCTAACAAGTGTGGTTCAACTTTTAATCAATTTTATAATTAATTCGAATTCAAACACTTAATAAAATTATAAATTAATTAAAAATAATATGTAATAATATTTTATAAAATTACTAATATAATATATAAATATCCATATTATGTAACATTTAAGTTAAGAATTGGTGTGAGTTCATTACGATTATCCAGGAAAGAGCTTTGAATATCATTCAAAAGAGCCTCATCCATACGTTATTTTCCAATAGTCTACATTAGTTGCTCTAAGTGATTTTGTTGCACATTAAAAGACATGAAACTCATTGTACCATCAACACCTTATATCTTTTGTCCATTAATGTGTAAGCCTCTTAATAAGGATTAAGAATATAATCATTTTATTTTTCTGTATTTATTTGACTATTAGCAAAGTAAAAATGTATAATTTTTTTAAGAAAGTGGATTATGTATGAATAATTATTATTATTATTAATTAAAAAAATTAGAATTTTTTATGAATTTTTTTTTGTAACATATAAATTTATTAAAAACAATTAAATGAAGTTAAAATATTTATATATATAATTATATAAATTATAAGTTCAAGATAATATATAATAGAGTTTTATGAGATTATAAGATATAATATATATTCATATTATTAGTGTGAGTTTATTAAGATTATTGAGTATCATTTAAAAGATTTTTGTTCATAACTTGTTTCTGGTTGACAATCCCATCAACATTAGTTTTTTTAATCGGTTCTAATATTTTTGAATGGATGGATTTAGAGTCAAAATCTATTTTTCATGTACCTTTAGGAAAAATTATTTGCTATATCAATACTCTTACTTCTTGGAAATATGTCTTTATTGAAGGACAAATCTTGTTTCCACCTCACTGAAAATGCAGTGATTAGGTTATATGCACTGGGTGACTCCCTCGCAAAGGAACCTTTCATCAAAAAAAAGTAGGGAGGCATTTCCAACAATGTTCCCTGTTGTTGTTCTAACAAGGTCCATGTGGGTTTCCAACAAGGGCCCTTGTAGTTTAACACCAGTGTTAAAAACCCCTTGAAAAAGGAAAGTTTGACCCAAGGTGCATTGTCAAGATGTTGGATAAGTGGTAAACACTATAAAAGAACAGTACCATGTTGCAACGTGATTCCTTCCATTAACATTCTATATATATCTATTGATCACTTTTTCCATCTTGAGGAAAAAGTTAATGATGAAGGTAATGTTGTGGGGAACTCAAGGATTACCTTCATTTATTTTCATATCATACTCCTCTTTATTAAATAGTAGATAATATTTCTTCTTAAACTTATTGAATGGGATTGGAGAATGTTATGAAGCAAAACCCAGAATGATATTGAACATTAAAAAAGAAAAATTAGGTTGTGGGATAGCCAAATATTCATTAAGCACATCCCTGCATGTGAAAGTACTAGTTAGTGCCAAACTCATAAGATAAATGAATAAAAAATTGTTACTAGTATTTTTGCTCTTTTCCAATGCTGCATTTCCCAAAGAGACAAATATTGTGAGTTGCAAGGTTATCTAGCTTCTTATCTACCCAATTGTCATAGCTATATTTAGCTAACTATGTGTCTCCTCCATTTTTATATAGAGAGGACCTTTGAGTGTATATTTCATATAATATGAGTAATACATGAAAATATTTCATGGTATCACAACATGTATCTCTCACCTTCTAGCTATAGATTTGACAACATATTGATGTTCAAAAAGGAGTTTGATTTTAGGTCATGGCCAATTTGAGCATACATGTTTCAAGTCTTTGAAGATCATGGCCTAGTATCAGAATTTGATTATGTAGACATGTATATGCAGGTAAGAAATTTTCTTTGTTTAGCCTCCCTCATTGTGACTACACACCCACATTACACATAAACAATTATTTCATGTTACACAAACTTCAAATATTCAAACCCAACATAGGTCTTTGTTTTGATCGTATGCCTTTGCTTCTCTTTCTTGTTATTCTTGTATTCTTCCTAGGTTATCATCCTTGAACTAAATATCTTAGCTATTATTGTTACGTCTCGATTTTGGTCATGCAATTTTTTTTTACAAAAAAACTCATAGTTTTCCAAATCCCAAGCTTTGAGTTTTCATAGGGCATGGAGATTAAATGTACAAATGGATTGATGTTTCCATTTGGTGGCAAGATATTCTCGAAATGGTTAAACATTTTAAAATAATCTCATATTCTAGCTTAATCAGTATGAGATAGGTCTACAAAGGTTATTGGATGTGGATAACTCCTATGTTGGTGGTAAACATAAGACCCTTCATTACAATCATTTTATTATTTCTACTCATATTCAATTATATTTGTGTGAGTAGTCTCGGTCCCACGATCTTCGAGTTATCTTGCGATAATGTTTAAAGGAAAATATATTTTATTGTTGGAAAATTCCATCCACTTCTTGCACCATATCGTTTGTATATTGTCATAACAACCCCTTGTAGCTAATACAATAACTCTCTTGAAATTCCTCTTAGTACCTCAATCTTGAGGAAATCAAGGATCCCACCTAATCAAATAGCTCATAAGTCACCTTACAAGCTTGATAGGTTGTTACTTGGCTGAGAGCAATTATTTGTTGGCATTAAGAGCTTTGAGGAATATTTTTAAACCCCAATGGATTAATGTTTCTCATCCCAATGATATAGTGGACTAGTGAGGCCTAACCTAGTGATACAAGTGAACATATTTCTCAATTCATAGATATGGGCACTCAACAACTCCTTAGCCCAGTCAAATGATGCTCAGTGTAAAGGCCTTTACTCTAATTTTCCTTGTAATCTTGCTTTATTCATTGAGTGTAACACTCCACTGAGCCATAATGGAGTGATACATTACTCCTATGAGTTTCTAACCAATGAAACCTCCTTAAAAATTCTTTGCGAATTTACTATATGGCACCTTTCAATAATTGTATCACACTCCTTAACATTATTATAACAGTGCATCTCCCAATTAATCATTAAACAAGTAATATAGGGCCAAAATTTGGGTTTCAAACTCATATTTTTTCTCTTTTGGACCTTGTATTGCATCACTATGCAATAGTGGAGTGATGAAACTCATCATTGAGCCTTTATCCAATGATATAAAACTCCTCTAACCATCAATCCAATGAGACACTCTAGTTTTTGTGATCTAACACTTGTCTTCTGGCCTTGTTTGTCCACTGTATCATGTTACTAAGAGACAATGGAGCAATATATTGCTCCAATGAGAATAAAGGTAATGTTATACCAATCTCATCTCAATATTTATTGTCCTCTATCCTTGTCATGTTGTTATATCACCCTTCTTATGGATGATCGGGCGACACATCATCTCACTAAAGCCTAAGACAATGATACATTTCCTAACGAATAGTCAACCCAATGGCATAACATTCACATTTCGATTTTCTTTCACTCATGATATTTTTTATAGAGATTTTCTCTTTTATTTTTGACTTAAATACCAGTTAAAATAATGTTAAAATAGGAATTTATTGATGAAACTAATGCACTAAAGCTCATGTCACTATTTGAAATGACCCCATGTATAACTACCCCTTACAATATCTACCCAATTTCACCGACCTACTAGGGTAAACATGAGAGGAGGAGCTCCTATGATATGAATCAACCTCCTAGCTAAAATTAAGGAAGTGGAATTGACAAACTAGAACTTTACTGACCTTCCTCAGGAGCGAAACAACCACTTTAAGTGCCCAAACCCTGATTTAAATTTAATTTTTAGTGATTTGGAATCCCATTCACTTGCACAACAAGGAAATCCAATGATTGTAACCCTTCAATCACATGGAAATCCCTGCCTCCTAGTGACTGCAATATAGAATTCCCAGTTCTGTGCATGCGACCCCAAAATCTAAGCCACTTTTTTAGGGATAGGATCTAGGCCTCTACCCAAAACTTGATAGAACTTTCCAGAAGGATAAATGACACTAGGAAAAAGCTATTAACATAAAAATTAGATAAGAACTTGACCTAACCAGGCCTAAACATGAGAGAATTTTTGTCAAACACATTATGAACATGCAACTACATGTCATAAATGTATATATAAACATAGGGGTCTCATACTTATCTGAGAATCATCAAGAAGTTCTAATGCACTCTCATAATAACTTCAAAAATATCTATTAGGTCATGCATTCAATAACCATTCATTTACCAATCAAAATATGTTAAGATCCATAAACTAGAATCTGTTATGATGCTTATAACCAATGTATAACCATCAAAATAAAAATTATAGGACACCCATAAAATTTACATAATAACAAGTATAAATAATCATGAATTACATGAGGAAAAGAGATCTTATCAACATATGTGAAACCAACCAAGTCAATGACTTCCATGTACCACTCGACCATAGATTAGGATGAATCAAATCTCTCTTTCAACCAATCACCCCCATGCCACATTCCAAGAATGAATGTGGGATCTCATGGAATAAACCAAACAAAACCAAATCAGGGGTTCTGGAGGCCAAAACAGCTCAACACTCAACTAGTGATGCGACCTCACAGTTGGACACCACCAATCATCACCAGATCAGTCTCTAACTATGCAAAGCTTTAGAGAGTTTGTCCCAACCCAACTCAAGGACTAGTGAATCAACCCACAACTATCATATAGCTCCAGAATGTTAGTCCAACCAAGGCTCTAGGACTAGTAACTCAACCCACCAAGGGCTCTAAAGTGTTTTTCCAACCAGGGATTCTATGACAGTAGCTCATCCCAAGTTGTTCCAGGGCTTTGAGAGCGTTTTTCCAACTAAGGCTCCAGTAACTAATAACTCAAGCCACATCCGTAAGGAACATGAGCACCAATAAGAAAAAATCAAGTTGGAAATCACCAACACCATGGCTATCCAGGAAATGGAAAGGCTAGGAAAAGCCAAAGTCAATCTAGGTAATTATCAATTCCAATGATAGCTCATACTTAGAAAACCACATGCATATGACATGCATTCCAAAACTAGCAAGGAAATCATACATGCAACTTGATACCTGCAAAGTAATCCCAATATAGTTTTTGATCCCATTATCCTCTCTCATTTTCCTACCTTTCCTTTTACTTCTTTCTCCAAATCCAAAGTATGCCACAATCCTCCAAAAGTTCTCCAAGAAAACTCTAAGTGTGAAAGAGTATGAGAGAGAGAATAGAAGAGAGCTCCAAGCTAAATTGACAAAAGGTTTCACACACTGATAAAAGCTCTAGACTAATCCTCAAAAGCCTTTTTATCATTGACATTATGAACATGCAACTACATGTCATAAATTGCAAGTCGGTAGGCTACTGGTCCAATCCTACCAAGAATATTAAAAGGCCCGCAATACCAAGGTGCCAACTTGGCACATGATCCAATCCTCAAGGAGCTCTTATTGGGAATTATACGGAAGTACACCTATTCCTCGACCTAAAGATCCTTAAACACCATGAGATTATATGGATAACTCTTTTGTCTATCATGTGTTGCCTTTAGATTCTTCTTGATAACCAACATTTCTTGTTCCATCTTTGCCAACATGTCTATTCCAATCAATACTCTTTTCGTTGGATCACTCCAATTGATAGGAGTATTAAAACTCTACCCATAAAGTGCCTTAAAAAAACTCATCTTCAAATATTCCTAATACCCATTGTTATATGGAAACTCCACTACTGGAAGATAATCTTCCCACTTTCACTATTGATGCATGACATACATTCTCAACATGTCCTCAAGGATCCTATAGATCCTCTCTGTCTGTCCATCTGTCTATGGATTATAAGTTGTACTGAAGGCCAACTCTATCCCCAAACCTACAAATAACTCTTTCCAAATCCTGGAAGTGAACTTGGCTTCTCTGTCTGACACAATATTCTTCGGAACACCATGCAACCACACTATATCTCTGATGAATACCTATGCTACCTCAGTAGCTGAATTCGTTGGCTTCACTAGAATGACGTGTGCTACCTTTGTCAATCTATTAACCAAAACCATAATAGAATCATGTTATCTAGATGTATTTGGAAAACATGTAATGAAATCCATGGAAATGACCTCCCATTTCCACTCTGGAATCGATATATGCTGTAGTAATCCTTTTTTATGCTTACACTCTTATTTTACATGTTGACAATTCAAGCACCTTGCAACAAACTGTGCCACCTCTTTCTTCAAATTTGGCCAATGTTGAAACTTCTTAACTAATGTTTATTTTTCCTAATATCTCAATGACCTGAATATGTCTTGACATGAAATTCCTGCAGATAATCTTCTTGAGCTCGCTATTGTGTAACACATAGATTCTGTCCCCAAATCTAAAGAAACCATCTTCCGTGAGATGATAGTCTACAACTTGTTCACATGTACCCTACTATTGTAACCCATGCTTAAGCTGCTAATACCAATCATCCTATTGTCATTCTTGCAAGATCCGATCCTATAATTATATTCCATATGAACTCATAGATGCTAGGTGATTTAACTATACTCTTCTACTATGAGCATCTATAACCCTCTTCTCTTTACCCTTGATGTACCTGATATCAAATTCAAAATCACTGATTGTATCCAACCACCTAGCTTGGTTGGAATTTAAATTAGGTTGGTCAAATAAGTATCTAAATCCACTTTGATCACTCATCATGATGAACCTACTTCCAAGAAGATAATGTCTCCACATCTTCAATACGTGAATGATCGCTTCCAACTCAAGATCATGGGTCACATAATTTTTATCGTGTTCATTTAGTTTCCTTGATTCATAACACACTACATGTCCTTCCTACATCAAAACCCCACCACGTCCTCTCTTGCAAGCATCTATACATACCAAAAAATCTTTGTTCGGATCTACAATCTTTAGAACTATAGCGTTTGTAAGCAATTACATCAATTGCTTAAAACTCGTTGCATATTCCTAAATCCATTCAAATTTCTTTCCTTTTCACTACAATGATGTGATAGGAGAAGAAATCTACATGAAGTTCCTAATGAACCTCTTATAATAAATTTATAACCCCATAAATGATTTAACTTTATCCATATTCCTAGGAGTTTCCCATTCCACGATAGCTTTGATCTTTTTCGGATCCATAATTATGCCTTCCTTGGAAACCACATGTCCCAAATAATGAACCTCTATTTGAAAAGAACTAAATTTACTAAGCTTGGGATAAATTGATGGTCTCTTAGAAATTTCAATACTGTTGCTAAGTGTTTGACATACTCTTCCTCATTTTTAGAATATATCAATATATCATCAACGGATACAATCACAAATTTGTCCAGATAAGGACACACCACTCTATATATCAAACACATGAAAAGAGTTGGAGCATTAGTCAAACCAAATAGAACCACAGCAAACTCATAGTGTCCATACCTGGTCCAGAAAGCAGTCTTGTAGATGTCCTCTTATTTGATGCATACCCGATGACATCCTGATCTCAAATCAATATTCGAGAACACATTGCTCCCTTCAATTCGTTAAAAAAATCATGAATCCTCAGCAATATATACATGTTATTGATCGTCACCTTGTTCAACTTCCTGTAATCAATGTATAACCTAAGAGTACCATGCTTCATCTTCATAAACAACATCGGTGCACCCTAAGGTGACACACTTGGCCTAATGTATCCCTTTTCTAACATTTCCTTCAACTGCAACTTTAGTTCTACTAACTCTAGAGTGCTTATCTTGTACGGTTCCTTTGATGCTGGTGATGCTCCTAGTACCAACTCAATAGAAAAGTCCACTTCCTTGTGAAGTGGTAACTCTGAAATGTCTACTGGGAATACATCCTAACACTATTGCAAAACAAGGTACCTCTTAAAGACCTCTACATCCTCAATATCCTTACCTTTATCACTATAAATATACATTGCAACAATACACACCCTTTCTCGTGACTATAATTTGATTGCATAGTTGTAAGAATTCTAAAAGATGTTTCCTTCTTCTTACCCTATAAGTTTCTTTGTTCTCCATTTTCATCCAAGCGCTCAATTTCCTTTTCATAACAATCCACCTTAGTCTATGAAGATACAACAAATCCATACCCAGAAGATTATTGTATGATCACAATGAAAGAAAATTTAGGTGTAATGATGTAGACATACCATTCAAGTAAAATGAACAAGCTCTTATGCAATGATGAACTCTTTTCTTAGTACCTATGGCCAAATGTACTAACCAAGATTCTGCATGCACTTCTTTATTCAAACCACACGTATCCACCATTTCAAGATTAACATAACTATAATTGGATCTAAGGTCAATCAAAATAGAAACAGCTTGATTAAAAATATTATCGTCCATCTCAATAATAGATGCCTGGTGATCTTCCTTCCTATTATCAAGCACTACATAAATCTGAGGAGTACTCTGTTCAACATCCCCCACTAAATATGCCTCTTGAGAACTTTATATCTATGTTCTACCATGCTGATGTTGTGGAAAATCTCTCCTACGATGATCCTTGCCACAAGTCCAACATTGTAAAGGATTCCTTCCATCACCCTTGTTATGCTCCTTAGACTAAAATCCGTGTCCTTTGTTAGATGCATTGAACTTCTTGTGTGTCACTGCATTCTCTCTGTTACCTGTGTCATGTAGCCTTCCTCGTTTCTTATCCCATTTTCCTTTAGTCTTTTAATTACCTTTCTAATATGTTTAGTCTCAGACATGCATTCTATTTCTCATAACAATGTTTTAACTTTCTGATGGCTTCCTCCAACAATCAAGGCTCATCAAACTCAATCTTGTCTTTGAACACTACGATAACCCACTGGTGAATCATTGAATCATCACTTTCTCCTCCTTAAGATAAGGCATATACCTCAACAGCTCCAATAATTTTCTAGTATTTTCCTCATAAGTCATAGATCCACTATTCGACTCATACAACTCATTCACCATGTCGTCATAGTATCTCTCAGGCAGAAACATTTCCCTAAAAAGCCTTCCAAACTCACTCCAAGTCATCTCCTCTTCCTAAATTCCTCTAACATTATTCATGTCTCCCCACCAAATGTTTGCTTTACCTTTAAGGCTGAAGGTAGTTATCTTAGATTTCATGCTCTTTGAGTAATCATGCAATCTGAAGAACTTATTCATCCCAAGAAACCAAGATTCAACATCCCATGACTTCTTAATTTCTCCATCGAATGGAGGGGGCTTTTCTTTCTTGAACTCTTTTGGAAAATAATTCTTCTGACTCCTCCTATACGGATGGTGACTGCGGTGACCATACTTTCTCTTAAACTAGAACTAGGATAGAACCCATGATCACTTCCCCTTCAGTCATGTGTATATAGAAATCTTCCATCTCTGACCATATCCTCTCTATCCAACCTATGTCCTAATTGAGACCTACTTCCATATGTGCCATTTGTCATTTCTCCTATCCATGGCTGATCCCAAGTGGTCCTTGTCTCTACAAATATGATAAACGCTGAATAATCACTGCATTGACCTCTGCTTTCCTCTCTTATTCCCTAGAAAGTATTTCCTGTGACTAAAGGATCCTATCATTATCTACCTTATAATTCCTAATCTTTTCTTTCAAACTTCTCAATGTATCTACTATGTGAGGGGAGTACTCATCACCATACTCCTCATTTGATCTGTAAGGAGAACCACGTGATCTGTAGTCCACCATTTTTCTAGGCATCTTTGATCTTATTCCTACAAACATACTATGTCGATAAATCAAATATAAACATGAGTAAACATACCTCACTAAAGTTCAATGGAGGCTATCTTATCTGCAAGATCAATCTATATTAGCAAAACATAGGTATATATATAATGAAATCATCATATCAATCATATCAAAATCAACATCATCAACTTCTACATGAAAACATAACTGCAACAATAACCATCACCATGCATACATAACAAGCACATATTCAACCTACATGCATGCATGACAATTTTTTTTTTCCATCCAGTCCAAGTGTTGAACTTGGGAGCTCTGATACGACTTTGTAATCACCCCCCTCCCATATCTACCCAATTTCACCAACCTACTAGAGTAAACATGAGAGGAGGAGATACTATGATATGACTTAAACTCCTAAGTATAATTAAAAAAGTGGAATTGACAAACTAGAACTTTACTGACCTTCCCCGAGGGCTACAGGACCCTCAAGAGCCAAAAAACCACTCAAAATGCCCAAACGATGAGTTAAAACTCCTTTTTAGTGGTCTGGACTCCCAGTCGCTTGCATAGCAAGGAAAGGCAATGAATTTAACCATTCATTTGCATGGATAACCCTGCTTCCTAGCAACTGCAGTTTAGAATTCCCAGTTCTATGCATGTGACCCACACATCTGAGCCACTTTTTCAGGGCTAGGATCCATACCTCTTCCCATAAATTGATAGAAATTTCCATAAAGATAAATGACACTAGGACAAATCCATCAACAAAAAAGTTAGATAAGAACTTGGCCTAACCAAGCCTAACCATGACATACATTTTGTCAAACACATTGTGAACATGCAACCTATAGCTCATAAATGCATATCTAAACACCGGGGCCTCATACTTATATGAGAATCATCAAGAAGGTCCAATGCCCTCTCATAATAACTGAAAAAACATCTATTAGGTCATGCATTCAATAACCATTCATTTACCAATAAAAATATGTTAAGACCCATAACTAGAATCTGTCATGAAACCATGCTTATAACCAACATATAACCAAAATAATAACAATGATGGGACAACCATCAAAGCCACATAATAACAAGTATAAATAATCATGAATTACAAGAGGAAAATAGCTCTTATTAACATATGCAAATCCAACTAAGTCAAGAACTTCCATATACCACCTGAACATAGATTGGGATAAACCAAAACTCTCTTTCAGCCAATCCCCGACGTGCCATATTCCAAGCATGAATGTGGGATCTCATGGAATAAACCAACCAAAACCAAACCAAAGCTTCTATAGGCCAAACCACTTCAACCGTCAACCATTGATTCCACCTCATGGTCAAGCATCACTAATCATCACTAGATCAATCTCTACCCAAGATTTCTAGGGCTCCAGAGCATTTGTTCCAACCCAACTCGAGGACTAGTAACTCAACCAATAGTTGCAACGGGGATCTAGAGCATTTGTCCCGCCAAGGCTCCAATACCAGTAACTCAAACCACCGAGGGTTCCAAATGTTTATCCATCCAGGGCTTGCAGGACTAGTAAATCAACCCAAGTTGTTTGAGCGCTTCCATAGAATTTGTCTAACCAAGGCTGCAGGAAGTAATAACTCAAGACACAACCATAAGGAGCATGAGTACTAGTGGAAAACAATCAAGTGGGAATTCCCCCAACAACATGGCTATCCAGGAAATGGCAAGTCTAGGCAAAACCACGGTCAGTCTAGGAAATCCTCCATGCTAATGACAAATCATAACCAAACAACCATGTGCATATTCCATGCATGCCAAAACTAGAAAGGAAATCATACATGCAACTCGATACTTGCAAAGAAATCCCACTATAGTTGTTGATCCTGTTGCCCTCTTGTGTTTTCCTTTTTTTCCTTTCCCTTCTTTCTTCAAATCCAAACTATGCCACAATCCTCCAAGAGTGCTATAAGAAAAATCTATGTGTTTAAGAGTATGAGAGAGAGAATAGAAGAGAGATCCAAGCTAAAATTGACAAAAGGTTTCACATACTAAGAAAAGTTGTGAACTGATCCTCAGAAGCCTTTCTATCATTGAGCCCTTTATTTTCTTCATTTTGCTTTATTTTTCCTTCATTTTTTCCTCACATGCAAATATGTAACCTTTCACCTTCCTTTTCTCCTATTTTCCATTATTTTCACAAATGCAATGCCAATTGATGCCTCTTTTCCTTTGCCATTGCCTTTGCCAATTTCCATAACCATTTATTAAAAACAAGTGATCCCCATCACTATGGTTTTTCCCAACATTCAACTTAGAATACATGTCCCATGCCCTTGGTCTTATTTTTCCTTTACTAACTTTATTACATGGATTTTTAACCAGGGCTTTTACACCATGGCTTGTTATTTTACCACATGGCTTGGATATGGAGGGTAAAACTTTTCATTTATGAAGAAACAAACCTTAACTATCCTCATCAATGCTAGATTAAGGCATCTGAACTCATGTAGGTGATTAACTATAGCCATTCAACTTCAATTTTGTCTTGTATGGTTATTTTATGAATAGTTACTTTCCAAACAAACATTTTTATTCACTTGAACATGGTCCCATTCTTATTTTCCTAATCAATTAAGAAGGTTTCAGAACTTTTCTTAAAAAACTTATTATTACGGCCTTCTTTGCTATAAAGCCTCACCATCTCTAGTTTCCCACACACTTATATGACCTCACAAAACTCTTAAAAAAGGGTAAACATTTTATCTCATCCATAACATCATGCTAAGGGTGAAAGGAAGAGCCTCATGAACCACCAGTTGTCTCATTTTATAAAGTTTTACCTTATTCCAACCCTAGAAGAGCGCCATAGGCAACCACCAATTTCATTTTTTCCTTTATGGTGATTTTCCATGACATCCAAACTATCAAAACCACTCTTATTGGCTCAACATTACTAGACTTATCTTTTGATAGATTCCTAGGGATACCTACACTAGAATATCTAGGGCTTCATGTCTAGGGCTAGAGCTTCAATATCATCATTGCTTTTCTAGATAAACTTTTAATAGCATCTTCATTTCCATTAATTGGTATTTAAGAAATTATTTCTCTCACCCTCGAAGCCTCGCAATAATACTATAAAACAAAGAAACTTGTCCATGGAGTTGTACCAAGCCATCCTAGTCAATATCATGAGTTTTCTTAGTTATAATTTTGTTCCAAGTGTTACCAAAGTTCAAACTTGTTAGCCTTGTTTTATCTTCAACATAAAATCTTGTTACTATGTTTTGGTTTTAAAATTTGTGAGATGGACCTATAGACAAAAAAAATAGTTTTAAGCCTAGACTTCTACATCCTCTGCATTTAGTATTGTGAACTAATACGCACAATGGGTGCTTGATGTTTGCAATGAATTTGTAGGGAGGATCATATATGTGTCAAAGAAATAGGCTTTCAAAGCCTCAATGGTTTAGACTTATTATGAAGAGGAACCCAAAAAATCATATAGTCCTGAGTTCTATGATACTCCATACTTCATTGAAAAATACACCACATATACATGATTAGAAGCATATAAATTATTTCAAAGAGAAAATCCACCCCTGAAATATTGGAGAATGTATTAGAGCATCTATTAAAACAATTCTCCTTATCCTTGAAAAAAGTTCGTGATCCTATATCATATTATTTATATTCTTAGTTAAATTATCTTCATTAAACAATTATCAAGAGCATAAACAATAAGAACAATGGACACAAATATAGGCTCCATGCTAGGGAAAAAATCCTCCAAGGGGAAAGCCAAAAAGAACTTCTTCTCTTCTTATAGAATCTAATCAAATGAGAAAACTAAGAACCAAAACCAAAGTCAAAACCTCCTTCAAGAACCAACTTATCCCTCCAAGAATCTCTTCCAAATAGATAAAATATTAACCAAGTCAACAAGGGTCAATTCTCCTTCACTCTATTTTAAATCTCGAATTCGGCCCCTAGTTTGGATATACAATATCAACCTCCAACTCTTAGCCCTATAATGGTTGCAGAAACCTTAGCACCACATGTGGGTAGAAGAGATCAATTTTTAGATATCCTTCATTTGTTTTAGCTTGCTCCTCAACTTCTAGAATTTTTGTTTCAAGTCTTGGCCTTCTTGCAACAAAGTTTTAGACCTACAACTAGGCTTGCAATATCGGCCTTGTAGCAACAAAATAAACCCTAGATCCTTCACACAGTGAGAGAAAAATTGTCACAAGAATCATATTTTGAGTTTCTTCTTGAGACAATTTCCTTCTCCTAGACATGTGCTTCCTCTTCTTCTTCTTTCTTTTGCTTGTTAACGAACTGATGAAGTGTATAATTAGGTTTAAACCCTTTATATATATATATATATATATAGATAGATATCCTATTTTGTGGTCGAATAAGCTCTTCTAGGCTGACTTGCCACTGGGAGGGCCAACTTGAGCTTAGAGGCTTATTTGAATTTTTAGACTCATAATTAATATCTTTTACATTACAACTTTCCCAATAGAGTTTTATAAAAATGAAAATGGCTCTCTTGACTCAAGAAAAATATTGTTGTGACTTGAAAAACCCTAGGAGCATGAAATGCATGCTTGACTTAGTTTATCAATAAAATGAAGCATGAAACCCATGCTTAAAATAATACTTTTCTTTATAATTTTTCTTGTAACATAATACATACATAACTACATGAGTACAATGACAATTATGAAGACTAAAACTAGTTACATTTTTCAACAATCCCTCTTAACTAGGGAGATATTCGTAATAAAAGTCAGATTGGTAAGCTATCTTTATAACCTTCAACATCATAACTAGAATTTTCAACATAGTAAGGCCTTAATTAAGAAGCTATTCTTATATCAAATCTTAATGTTGGGAGGCTTTAAGTGAGATACCACACTACCTCTCAATGTCCACACCCCATCTAGTTGTTCACTAGGTATGTCCTTTTCGGACTATTTTTATGTTGGATTCCCAATCCTCAAAGAATATTGTTCCTCTTCGACCACTCTTGTCTTGGATACCTTTCCAATCCTTAAAGACTATCGGTAAACTTCCTATCTTGGATTCTCTATCCTCAAGTAATATCAATCTTAGATGTTTATCCAATACTTCATCCATCATTCTCTCTCCATGGACATCACTTAAATGTATGGTTGTTAGTCCTATCCTAGTGCATGATACATGAAGAAAATAATATGATATCCTTAACATCACTCCCTCTCAACCTAGAGATGAGATCCTCATTCCCTTTCAATTGGGTAATAGATCCTTTCTCCTTCTCAAACATTTAAGGAGACTTATTACTCCCTCTAAAGCATTGAGGAGATTCTTTTACTTCATTTAAATTGGGAAGATTTATAGTGTGTCTCCATCAATACATCGGTTGCTGGTCCTTCATGGAGATCTTCAAGTACCTACATGGTGGCTCCTCTTCTTTGTATCTTCATGAAATTGAGTTTTCATCTTCCAGAATGTACTTCAACCAAACTGTGACAAGATTTAGGCCATTAGCTTTTCACATCACTTTCCTTTATCAAATAAAGGAATTATATTTGGCTTACCAAAGTAGAGCATAATCATAGCTCCCTCTAAACATGAAATTGATCCCCATTGTCATCAGGTTATCTTCTTGTACTACTACCTTTCAATACCAAGATGATGTAAAAATCTTGACTATACAATCCTTCAATGATTACCAAAACCATCTACTCAATCCATGTATTTATTGAATTAAGTTCAAAATCAATAGTTTTATATATCCTCCCAGGTAGCCAAAACATGTATTAGCTATATAAGCAAAACAAAGACATCAATATCAAAACTACCTCAATATGATGGCCTCTTCGGATTATGGTTACTTCTGAGATCACCATCCCTTCGCATGGTCTATCTTCACATGTTACCAAATATTCTTCTCCATGATAATCAGTTGTAATCAAAGTGCCTTACGGAACAAACTAACCAACAAGCTATAATTTTCTTCTTCCATGGAGTTGTCATTATCAACTCTCTTTCTTTCTTTGGGAAACCATATCCAATGTTGACCAATATCATCATGTCTAAGTCATGTCATTTTTTAGAAGAGTATTTGTTATAACAAACAAAAAGATCACCTAGCCATTTCTAACTAGATGGATCGAAATACTCCATGTGTATTTAATTTTACCATAGTAAAATCACTTTCATTGTGGAAAATACTTTAGTAAACCACTTTTACTAAATTATTTTTTGATTTAAATAAAAAAACACATGAGAATAATTAGATAAATCATTATTTATTTAATTTTATCTAGGAATTATTATTAAAGCGTTATTTAATAATTATTCCTTGTCCCATTTGATTAAATCCCTTAGGAATATTTAAATAAATCATTATATATTTGAATTTCCTTATTTCTGTTATTAGATTAATTATTAAATCACTATTTAATAATTATTTTGATTTCACACCTTTCTTGGTTCTCATGAAATAGTTAATAAATAATTTTATTTGTTAATTACTTCTAAATAAAACATTTTAACCATTTTAAATTCCTTTTCCCTCTCCAATAAATATAATAAAGTATTCCAAGTAGTTAGATATGAATTTGGTCAATAACATTTTATTATTATCCATTTTCGAGATTAACTTCATATTTTGCTATATAAAGGAGGGTTTTTCATTTATTCCTCACCATGATCATTATCATTGTCAACATTATCATCATCTTTTCTTGAGCTCCCACTTGAGTTCTTCACTTTCTTTTCCTTTTTCACACAATTGAGAGAGACGGTCTATTTATGAAGCATCAAGGATATCAAAGGACCCATCCCACGGAGGGGGACTTATAGAACAATCTATAGATCTCCTTCACCACGTGTTATCAATAAAGATTTATTTGTTTAAAATCATCTTTCCACTGGGTTATTATTCTAGATCTATCATTTTGCTGCTATTTGTTTTGGATTTGGTTTTCTTTTACTGTAGATTTTCCATTTGTGTTGCAGACCTAGAATGGCAACAACAATTAACTTGTTGTTATGGTCACTCGTCACCTAGTGACTTAAGTGAAAGTTTTTGGTACACCTTCTAGGAATTTTCATATCTAACCAAAAGGTTAATGACCTGGAGGAAAAACTCCTGCATGGTTAATGGTTGGGGGAATGGATTCAGGCGGAAAAGGATTAGGAGAGACACCAACAAAAGGAGGTGGTCCTTTACGAGTAGTACCACTAGGCATGGTTGAATCAGGCACAACAGGTTGTGAAGGTGTAGACATAACAGATCATTTGAGGGCGGCCCACAATGCTTGGAGAAAGAAAACACTCGATGAGTTAGGCTTAGGAGGAGTAGGTGGTGGGCCATTGTAAGCACCAAGAAAAGAGGAATCTCTATAGACTCCTAGAGAAATAGACGAGAAAGTCTTATTTTCAGCCATAGATGAAATGTTGGTATGAGGCGAATTCTGTGCTTTTGGATCGTAATACGTCAGTTGATCGATAGTGACGATATTTCCATTGTGGGGAAACCACATCTTACGATGAACCGTAGATGCAACAGCTAACATGGCATAAGTATAACTACAACCCAAAAGGATGTCATAGTCAAGGGGAGCATCGATGACTTCGATGTCAATACAGACGACCTTGGCAACAAATGTAACTGGGCAGTTGTGAAATAAGCCAAGGGGCTATGAAGGATGACCATCCTATGCACACAAAGTGATGGTGGATGGGGATAGGTCATGGGAACCAAGTTTTTTCCAAACATTGGTGGCCATCAAACAGGTGGATGTAGCTTCGTCAATGATACACTATTGGCTTGATGGGCCCTGACCTAGGTTTAACATTAATTAGCCAAGCAAATCCCTACACTACTGGCCCTTTCGGCATCAATCGACGGAATGCGAACTGAAGTCTCACTCGAGGCAGTATGGGGCGATGTAGGAACTAATTTTCTGCACCCTAAGATGGTAGCGATGTCTTTTTATACCCTAACCCTTCCTTCGCACAGACCAATAAGCCCTTTAGGGATTATCGATATGCTTCTCTTATTTGGCTTCGGGACCTTCGTGAAGGTCTGCAATCATCCTATGTGTATCCTAAATAGGCAATTCAGACACTTACGCACCTCTATGACTACTCTTACTATTGTGTTTCCTAGATTAGCCTAAGTGGTGGATAGCTTCAACATGCATTATGATTATCTTCATGTAAACAGATATTCTTACTTGCGTTCATATAAAAAAGTAAAACACATAAATTCGTGCGTCAATACAACATTAAATCATAAACCCAGTATTCAACATAACATAATCACATACATTAATAACAGAAAAAATAGCTCATACACAAGTATTTCCAAAATAATTCTCTTTATTAATGTTTAGATCTCCTTTACAGACTCTGCCTACCCTGTGTACACAGCTGCAGGGGTCCGCGCACTCAGTTGTGGACTTCTACCCTATGCCTTTACGCACTCAACTGTAGAGCCTCTTTCCTATGCTAAGACTCTTCGCTCTTAGCTCTCACAGACCCATTACATTCATCAACATCAACTATGAACTAAGACTCTCCTAGACTCTTCTAAGACTTCCCTTTTTATACAATCCCATGGTCCACGGACCAAGGTTGGATCTCATAAAGACGTCAAAAGTTACATAAAATAAGGGCAGAGACCCTTGATGACTCTTTACATCTTCACACTTTGCGACCACAAAATGTGGATAATTTACATTCTTTATACAAAACTTGGGACTTTAGCCCCAAAACTTGGGCTTTTAACCCCAAAATTGACCCTAGGGAACCCGTTACGAACATGCCTATTAGTTTGTGGGGGCCTAACCTAGGTTCAGCATTAGTTAGCCAAACAAATCCCTACACTACTGCCCCTTTCGGCATCAGGTCGCGGAGTGCATACCGAAGTCTCACTCGAAGCAGTATGGGGGGATTGTGGAACCAAGTTTCTGCACCCTGAGATGGTCGTGATGTCGGTTTATTCCTTCTATTCCTGCTTTCACGCCGGTCATTAAGTTCTAGGGCTCTATCTACGTAAAACCTTATTCCTCATTTTGATACCTCTATGAAAGGGTATGACCGCCTTCGCGCAACCCTAACCTTCGATTCAGAGACTTTCATGTTGCTAAGGCAACATATTGCACAAATTATCAAGTTTATCTTAAGAATCTTACTTATCTTATTAGATACTCGCAGTTAGCATCACGTAAACAGATATTCTTATTTTCTTTCATTTAACCAATATAATTACACACATTCATGCATCACATAAGCATTATAAAAGAAGTTCATACATAAAATGGCAAGATGCATTAATCAAAACCAAGACACAAAATTTGCATAATACTTCTTTTTTATTAATATCTTTAAGCTATTACAAAATCTATTCGCCCTGCGCACATAGTTGCAGGGGTTTGCACACTCAGCTGCGGACACGCACCCTAGGCCTCTGTGCACTCAACTATAGAGCCTCTACCTATGCTACGACTGGAAACTTAGACTCCTTACTTCAGAGCTATGACTCTCTTCTTCATTACATGACTCTAAAACTACTTAGAGCTTAGCTCTTTTTATACAATCCCATTGTCCCTGGACCATGGGTAGATCTTTTACAACTAACTTTACTTTACAAAACTAAGGGCAGGTAACCCTTTATGACTTATGACACCTTCATGCTCTATAACCATAAAATGAGGAGTCTTTAAAAGTTTATTACAAAATTTGGCCAAAACATGGGCTTTTAGCCCCAAAACTGTCCTTAGGGGATCCTGCTCCCAACATGCCCCCAACACAAACATTGTGACTCATCCTCGAGTCACTCGACAGGTGCAGAGATATTTGTACAAATCCCTTCCAGCTCAACTCGTATGACCACAACCTCGTTCGTGCACTGAGCTACCTCCTGCTTCACATTTTCGACCATCTGCTCGGTCACTGCTCCTGCACTATCGGCCTGAAGCTTTTACTGCATCACTTGCAGAGTCATAAGCTTTCCTTCGATAGATCCTGTCACTATGTAAGTCTCATCCAGCGGGGCTTCAGTCTTGCCTTCAGCACTGTTTCCTTGTGCAGCGCTATATCCACCCGTTCCTTCAGCTGCTTGGCCTCTTGCAGCTTGGCCAGTCTTTGCATCAACATGACAACTTGCATTGTTCCCTTAACCTCATCATAGTGTTGTTGTAGTTCTTGCACTTCTGTCTCTAGCCGCTATACATTGGGGTCCTCCTGCAAGTTGGTCGAGACCTCAAATGACTGCTCAAACAATTGTGTGCAGTCTGCTACTGCACTGTCCACCATCGCTACTACTTCTGGCGGAGTTGAAGGCTGGGCCTTCAACTGTAACTCCATGATTTCTAGGTTCAACTCCAACTAAACCCGCGCCATCTTAGTATGAGTGTTTCACACCCTTGTGGCTAGCTTGTGGATGTGCACCTCGACTGGCTCGTCCTCAGGAATGGCCAAATCTGGGACCATTCGGCATGCCTCGTCGATGACCTGCATAAGTCACTTGCTCTGATTGGTCGCCTTAGTCTTACCATCGATGGTAGCATCTCTCTATAGTTCCATCTACTCATTGTTGATCCGCTATTCATTGATCACTTGGAGGGCGCGGTGCTCTCGGGCCCTCAACTCTGCAATCACTCCATCCTGGAAGAGGTGGAGCGCTTCTTGCCTGAGTGCTACTAGGTTCTGTTAGCACTCGAATTTGGCCTCAGGCTGAAGAAGGAAAAATCCAAGGCAACATCAAACCACTTAGCCTCGTAGCTAGCCCTACGAGGACAGGAGAGGGCTCTCTCCAAGTCTATCTCGGCAAAAGGTCTTCAAAGGGCTGAGATGACCAATAAAGAACACTGATTTTAGGCTAGTAAACTGATAGGGAAAGTTTGATTTCAAATTTTCAGGGTTTTGTTGGAAAACTGAGCACGGCAATTTTGGGTGCGGGGATGAGACACAGTTTTTGCAGAGGTCTTTTTGGGGCAAGGTAGGAGATTGTCTTGATGCCTTTGAAGGAATTGAATGGATAGGTATGACTGGTGAGGAGCTAAGGAGAGCAAGAAACCATTAGGAGTTCTCCTTAAACAGATGAAAACATAGATATTAAGCAAACTTAAAGGCAGAGCATAGAAACCATGAATTCTACCTTAACACTTCATTTACTTAATTTGTAGAAGAGAAGAGTAGGAAAATGATACACATAACAAACTTACAAGTACATGAGAGAAACACACCATCAACACAAATCACCATAGGAATCCCAAATAGTGCTGCAAAACCCTGGTCTTTCCTTTGCCAAAATTGCAGAGATACAAAAAGTAATACAGTCTAAGCTTATCCCTCAAGAGTCCAACCATGAAAATGACTAAGAAAGTACATAATATAGGAAATCTAACACATTTCCTTGCCTCTAGGGGTCGAGCTCATCATCCTAGGAGCTGTTTCAACCAATTCTAAAATGAGCACTACAATCTAGGCAATCAAAACAACTTGCCTCTATAAGCTAGGAAACCAATTCATTCATTAATTTTTTGCCATTTTATGAATGAATCTTCTAGAATAGGTAAATAAGTGTCATGTCAACATGAAAATACATTAGTTACATCAAAGAGGGTGAAAAATCCCACCAAAAGTCAAAACTGGTCAAATGCTGCGTTTTCCTGAGCTGAAGATGAAAAATTGAGAAAATGTCCTGATGCGTAGCGCGCCATTTCTCAACGCGTAGCGCGCCTTTGACGCGTAGTGCACGAGCAATTTTGTTCTGAGAAAGGCAGCCTGATGCGTAGCGCGCCCATGACGCGTAGCGCACCCTCCCTGATGCGTAGCGCACCTCTGAAACTGCCCAATTTGCTCAATGACTCTTGAAATCGCCTTTGCAAGGATTCACTTAGCTTGTGAGAGAATGAGTTGCTAATGAAGAGTGATGTGCTTTTATAGGCTCCCTTTAGATTTTTATTTGCCCAAAACCCACTTTATAATGTTTGAGTGTTGACACTTTTTTGAATTAATTGGCTCTGACTTCTAGTTTCCTTTCTTTGAAAAAATTGATTGAAATGATGATTTCTTCTGAAAATTTTTGCAGGGATAGCTTCTAAGATGCTTTGGCAAAGGAGACCAAGGTTGCGCTTCAACATTTGAAGAATTTGAAATTTTGACAATTTTTACAAAAACGAGATAATGACCTTTGTTTTTCAAAAACAGAGTTTTGAAAACAAGGTGAAAATTTAGTTGTACAATAGTGAGAATTATTGAAATGATGTTTAATGAAGGACATCCCTCTGGCCTGCTGGTCTTTTATGACCTCTCAAGACAAAAATTGACCCAACCCTAGACCTAAGACCTCGAAATTTAAAACAAGGTGAATGACCCTATGAAGATTTTATTTACTTAAGCAAACCTGAACCAGCAGTGCCAAACATGAGGGGAATAAAAAACACAAACTCCCTCCACCAGGGTTATGGCATGCCTAATGGAATGCAACGTGATCACACTGATGGGACACCTAATCATGAAATGCAAAGAGCTTTGATCTCTGGTGGAGGGCTACTAGACCGACTCTAACATTGGCTCCAATGGGGATGGTAGCTCCTTGGAGATGCCAAGAACCTCAGACCTCTGGGAGAGCAGACCAGTGCTTTCAACCATTGGGCGATGGAGTCATTATTTACTCATTTGACACAAACTCTGACAGCTTTAGTGACTGCAGATTTGACTGAAAATTGGACACAACTTTGACCCAAACTAACTCAATTTTGAACAAAAAATGGACTGATAAAAACACCTTGACAAACCTCATACCAACCAACCTTCATCTTCTGAATTATAGCCTTCATTGTGGGCCCCAGACTGAGGATGAAAGATCAGCACACACATGTGATAAAATAAGAGTAAAACGGTATGTACAATGATGGTGACAAGAACCGAAAATGCTTAGGCATGATACCTCTTTAGTAGCCGACCATTGACCGACCCACCGGGATAATCATCTCCATTCATTTCCTTGAGAAGAAAAGCATTTTGGCCACGATATGTTGTGATCTTGTAGGGACCCTTCCATAAATTGTCAAATTTGCGGTGCTTCCCTTTGTCTTCATTCCGAGCATCCCACCTCAAAACCACATCATCTATTTGGAAGTCATCTGGTTTTGATTTCCTGTCATAAATCTTCTTTATGCGCTCTTGCAATTTGAGAGTATTGTGAAGAACTTCCTCCCGTGTCTGCTGTAAATGAATCATTTGATTAATCCGCCTCTATATGGGATCTTCCTCACTACCAGCTTCTTGAAGCAATTTGACCACCGGAATAGCAAGAGAAGTAGGAAACACTCCGTCTGTCCCGTACACCAACTCAAAAGGAGACATGCCAATTGAATTTTTCTGACTTACCCTATCAACCCACAGTGCATTCACTAACATTTTATGCCAACTCTTCTTATTGATTTCCAGCAACTTTTTAATGATATTTACCAAGGACTTATTTGAAGATTCTGCCAACCCATTTCCTTGTGGATGATAGGCAGTAGAATGCCCCAAGCTGATATTGTATTTGTAGCAAAAGTCTACCATTCTCTTTGATTTGAAAGATGCTACATTATCTGTAATTAACTTACTTGGACAGCCAAAACGTGACAGTATATTATTTTCAAGGAAAGAAATAATTACCGCATCCGTGGCCTGCCGGGTGGGAATGGCTTCAATCCATTTTGTGAAGTAATCTGTAGCTATCAATATCCATCTATGTTGTCCTAACGATGGCGGATGAATTTCGCCGATAAAATCCAAGCCCCACTGCTGAAATGGTGCGCTGACTTCAATTGGTTTGAGAGGCAATGGCTGTAATTTCTGTTTCCCTTGAAAAATTTGGCACTCGTGACAATTCTTAACAACTTTATATACATCTGAAAACAATGAAGGCCAATAAACACCTGCCCTTAGGATCTTATTTGCTGTAGTCTTCCAAAACAAATGGCCCCCGCAGTCACCTTTATGAAAATCTTCCACAACTGTTTTGGCTTCCTCCTCGACCAAACAATTCAGCAATATTCCACCGGGGTCTTTCCAATATAGTGCAGATTTGAGGATGCAAAACTTGGCTGCTTTCAACTTCAATGTCCTACTTTTATTTCGAGGCATCCCGGGAGGTGAAGACAAATTTTGAAGTACATATATAATATCAGCATACCAAGGAGAAGAAACAAAGATGTCAGATACCTGTTGTGCTGAATTTTCCTCATCTTCATCGGACATGGCAGCCATCAAATTGATATCTAGGACATGTAGATTTATTTCAGCCATTAATTTGGCAAGACCTTGACCTTTGATCAGCTTAGTGGGTTTAATTTCCACATCATACTCTAATAATGCAGCAATCCACTTACCCCGCCTTCCTTCCGGTTCTGCTTGTACCAAAACATCCTTTACTGCCGCGTTAGGAACATATGCTATAATGTGGGAATGCAATATATACACGCGGAAATCCTTCAAGGCCTTCACAAGTGCAAGTGCTTGTTTTTCAATGATGTTATACTTTAATGCTCCGTCTCTTATAATACGGCTGAAAAAAGAAATAGGCTTCTCAACTCCATCTCTTTTTTGCATTAGTACAACTGCCAATGTGTGCTCAGAAGCAAATGAAAACAAAATAAAGTCTTGTGTGTAATCTGGACTGATTAGAGTAGGGGCTGAAGATAGAACCAACTTTACCAAATTGAAATATTTTACCGCCTCTTCGGTCCACTTTAGCTGGCTGTCCTTTTTCAGCATGTTTGTGATTTCTCTAAGATGCTCGGCAAGATTCGGAATGAAGCGATGCAGAAAATTCAACTTACCATTAAAGGAATGTATTTCTTTTTTGTTCTGAGGCTGCTCAATTTGCTGAATAGCTTCAACACGTGCAGGATCTATACGGATGTCGTCTTTGGAAATGATGTGGCCCAAGAGCTTGCCTTCACTCATGGTGAAAAGACTCTTCTTTGGATTCAGAGAAATACCATATTTTTAGCACTTTTGAAAAACCATTTTCAAGTGATATAAATGTTCTTCATCAGATTTCGAAAATACAGTCAAATCATCAAGGTAAACAACCAAAAAGACATCTTTCTCATTGGCAAAGGCCATGTCCATCGCACGCTGAAAAGTGGCACCTGCATTTTTCAAACCAAACGGCATCTTTGCATAATGAAATGTTCCCCATGGAGTAGTGAATGCAGTTTTGTCACGATCATCCTCATGCACCAAAATCTGATTGTACCCGGAATAGCCATCGAGTAGCGACATCCTTGATGCTCCAACTACTCGCTGCAATATATGATCCATTTTGGGCAGCGGATAATTGTCCTTTAAAGACACCTTATTCAAGTTTCTGAAGTCAATGCATAAACGGATCTCACCGGTCTTCTTTCTTACGGGCACCAAATTTGATATCCAATCGGAAAATCTGATAGGCACTATGATCCCAGACTTGTACAACCTATTCACCTCGTTTTCTATCAATGGCAGCAATTTAGGATTGATTCTCCTCAACTTTTGACGGAAAGGTTTCTGATTTGGCTTTATAGGAATAGTATGCTGAATGATATTGGTGTCATATGTTTTCAGATCTGAATAATCCCATGCAAAGACATTAGAAAACGAAGATAACAATCTAACATACTCCTTCTTTACCTTTGGTGACAATGACTTTGATAGCTTTACCATCTTAGGATTCTCAGCTGCTCCAATGTTTATTTCTTCAACACCTTCTTCAGTTGGTTTCAATGTTGGTTTGCGGGCCACATCATCTTGATCAAACAGCTCTTCCAAAGGAATCAATCCTTTAGGAATAAAATTGTCCTTAAGTTGCAGCACATCCATTTGATTTACTTCATCTGGTTCAGTATCTATGGAGATGTCCTTAAACTCACCTTCAATCTGCAGAAAATCTCTGATTTCTTCATCATCCTGGAAGACTTGCCAACATTGTTGATTATCCGGAACTGTGGGGCGGTGTTTCACATAAATCTCAAATTTGTCGCTGGAATTCATTGGAATTTTTAAGTTACTTGCTGCCTTGGCCAATGCATCAGCAACACCATTTTGTATGCGGGGCACACATGTCAAAGTATGTTCAGAAAATAATTTCAAAATATCTAGGACAGCATTTCGATATGCCCTCATGCGAGGATGCTTGGTCTGAAACTCACCTTTAACTTGCTTTATCACCAACTCGGATTCACCATAAACTGCAATCTTCTTTACTTTCAGCTTGCGAAGAATTTTAAGGCCAACAATGAGAGCCTCATATTCCGCCTCATTATTTGAACAATCGAATGTTAGTTTATAAGAACACACTCTCACCTTGCTTGGGACTTTGTCTCAGGCAGAAAAGGGACTTCGAATCCACACACCAATACCAGCACCATCGCTGCCCACAGCGCCATCAAAATCCATGGTCCAAAGACCATCTTCATCTTCTTCCAACTGCTGAAACTGTGTTGCCTCTATTTTTTCTGTTTGCTGCCCCTTAGTTTCAGCTGTTTGCTTCATGGCAGCTGGCTTTTCTTCTCTTTCCTTTTGTAGAACTTCTCTAAAATTTTCAATAATCTCTGGTATATCCTCTGCCTGAACTAACTGACTATCTATCTCATTAAAATTTTCAGCAAACAAAACAAACGACTCCAAATCTGTATGTACATAATTTACAGGATGATTTATTGGCTTTTCTTTGCTAGTTCTCATGTATTTCATCTTTTGCTCCCGATATAACTTTCTCATTTGACCGAAGACTGGAATTGTAGCATAAGAAAAATCTAGCTGAAGTGTACCTTTCAACTTAGCTCCCCAAGACCTTGAAAGTAACATACCAAAACACGGAGGAATATCCGCCACAACCACATCCATCAAGACATTCTTAGCTGGAATTTGATCTAGGCTTACCACCAAGTCCTTGATCAATCCGATACACTTTACCCGGCTGGAATCAAATGAATACAAATCATGATATTTTCTTGTGATGTCTAATCCCAGCTTTTCCATGATTGCTTTTGGCATCAAATTGTGCGAAGCACCCGAGTCAAACATAGCATTATGTAAAACATACTCGTGCAACCTCAAACTGATATAGAAGGGAGGAACATCACTTTCAGGAGACTCACCATCTAAAGCAGGCCCAAAAATTAATTCCGGCTGATCATCTTCTACATTTACCGTGTCAAGCATTGGATCAATATTCAGAATTTTGGAAATTTGACCTTGGTAGCTGGTGTTTTTCATGATTTCAGTCAATGGAATAGACACTTTTAGCTTTGAAATTTCATTCTCCAAACTAAATGCTGAAACCTTTTCACCTTCTTTGGCCGGAACTTCTCTTCTTTCAACTTTATCCCTCATTGTGCTTGGTGGTTGATTTACCTTAGCTGCTGAAGATGATTGACCTGCTGGGGGATCAATTATCTCTTTTCCTTTTTTCTGTGGGGAAGCTGAATCATTTTTTGCTAAAGTATCTTTCTTCTTCTGAATGGGATTTATGGGAACAGATCGATTTCTTAATTGTTTCTACTGAGCGGACAAAGCATTGAGATATCCTCTTTGGTACTCCTCCGATTCTTCCTCAAGCGCGGCATCATTTGATAAGATATAATTCTCATCTTGATGGATGATGGAGTTTCTCACAAATTCTTCTTCTTCTGTAATATAGGTAGGCAGATCATCAGGAGTGAAAAAGTGATTTTCCTCCCCTATAGTATCACCTTCATCTTCGGATTCTTGGCTAACAAAATTCTGCTGAAGAGGAGGTTTTATTTGTTGCTGAACTGCTGACTCTTATGCCCTTGTTTCACGTTGCTTAATTCTGTATTGTGGCTGCTGCGGACCTCGGAAATTAGGATTACGAATCTGTGGTTCCGGCTTGTCGAGATGAGCCTTTTCGAGCATCCTTTCTACCTTTTCTACCTTGCGAAGGAGCTGATCTGATGTAGAAGCTTCTTCTTTGATTGTCACTCGTTTTTCGGCTTTCATCCTTGCTCTTTTATCATTCAAATTCGCTTCAACACTAACAGCGATTTTCTGCATATCCTCCAAGGTAGGCGGATCTCTATCTCGTAATGAATAAGCCATCTCCGGATCAAAGCCATCCGGGAATTTGAGAAGAGCTGATTTTCTAGATGGTCTTAAATCATCTGGAATAGCATTGTAAACTGTATTAAATCTGATAATGTAATCTTGGACAGACTCACCATGATTTCATTTGAGATTGTTGTACTTGGCATTGATCTGAAGTGGATCCTTTCTGATTTCCCATCGATCTAGAAACTGCTTCTGAAGTTCATCCAATGTGGGTATGCTTCTAGCTGTCAAACCTCTGAACCATTTTCTTACTTCTCCTCTGAATGTTTGCACAAACAAACGCATAGTTACATCTTCTTCATCTATCTCATATAGATCAAAGAAAGTTGCCATTTTGTCTATATGCTGCTGAGCGGAAACACCTTGAGGAGTGCCATCAAACATGGGAATTTCACTCTGATAATCAGCTGGAATATCATGCAGATTTTGGGGAAGAGCAAGAGGGGCAAACCGGGCAGCCATTGCTTTAGGTAGATTGGGTCTAGGAGTAGTAGGTGGGGTAGGTGTAGCTGTAGTATGAGGGGTATAGGGAGGTGTAGGCGGAGGGGAAGCGATATGGGATGAAGAGGGAGAATTGACTGTAGATTCAGGATGTGTGACTATAGGGGATATAGAAATAAAAGGAGGATTGGTCTGCTCGTGCGGAACAGAAGCTGTGATAGTAGATCCAATATTGCTAGATACAGTTTCGAGGAAATCAGCAAGATTAGTGACTTGGATATCTGTCTGAAGGTGTCTTAGGATGAAATTTTCAACCAATTTATTGTGTCTCTCGATTTCAAGGGCAGCAGCAAAATCTGGATTAAGGACTAGGGAATCGAGTGCACTTTCAGATTTGGTTTTAAACAGGGACCACTCGAAGCTCTCGTCAAAATCAATGTTTTCAAGATAATCAAAAACAGCCGGACATGAATGAGATCTAAATATATGACTAGGATCTGAAGCCAGCTTGTTATTCTCAAAATATCAAGGAACAAATAGCCAATCAGCCTGTGAAAACTCTCAACTTATCATCAAAAGTTCAGAGTTTACAAATGTACTGGGGTAAAATGCAAATGAAGTGTTGTATTCACAAGCTCACGGAGATTGACTGAAGCAGCGTTTATCTACTTCCGCTTATGCAAAGAAAAAGTGTTTTGAAGGCTACCTGGCATAACTTCAGGCTCCGTCTAAGACTTATGAAATAAACACATCAACCCGCAAACAAGTTTTTCTCCCCAGTATGGTCGCCAATATGTTAGCGCTCGAATTTGGCCTCAGGCTAAAGAAGGCAAAATCCAAGGCAACATCAAATCACTTAGCCTCGTAGCTAGCCCTACGAGGATAGGAGAGGGCTCTCTCCGGGCCTATCTCGGCAAAAGGTCTTCAAAGGGCTGAGATGACCAATAAAGAACACTGATTTTAGGCTAGTAAACTGATAGGGAAAGTTTGATTTCAAATTTTCAAGGTTTTGTTGGAAAACTGAGCACGACAATTTTGGGTGCGGGGATGAGACACAATTTTTGCAGAGGTCTTTTTGGGGCAAGGTAGGAGATTGTCTTGATGCCTTTGAAGGAAGTGAATGGATAGGTATGACTGGTGAGAAGCTAAGGAGAGCAAGAAACCATCAGGAGTTCTCCTTAAACAGATGAAAACATAGATATTAAGCAAACTTAAAGGCAGAGCATAGAAACCATGAATTCTACCTTAACACTTCATTTACTTAATTTGCAGAAGAGAAGAGTAGGAAATTAATACACATAACAAACTTACAAGTACATGAGAGAAACACACCATCAACACAAATCACCACAGGAATCCCAAATAGTGCTGCAAAACCCTGGTCTTTCCTTTGCCAAAATTGCAGAGATACAAAAAGTAATACAGTCTAAGCTTATCCCTCAAGAGTCCAACCATGAAAATGACTAAGAAAGTACATAATATAGGCAAGATAACACATTTCCTTGCCTCTAGGGGTCGAGCTCATCATCCTAGGAACTGTTTCAACCAATTCTAAACTGAGCACTACAATCTAGGCAATCAAAACAACTTGCCTCTATAAGCTAGGAAACCAATTCATTCATTAATTTTTTGCCATTTTATGAATGAATCTTCTAGAATAGGTAAATAAGTGTCATGTCAACATCAAAATACATTAGTTACATCAAAGAGGGTGAAAAATCCCACCAAAAGTCAAAACTGGTCAAATGCTGCGTTTTCCTGAGCTGAAGATGAAAAATTGAGAAAATGTCCTGATGCGTAGCGCGCCTTTGATGCATAGCGCACGAGCAATTTTGTTCTGAGAAAGGCAGCCTGATGCATAGCGCGCCCTCCCTGATGCGTAGCGCGCCTCTGAAACTGCCCAATTTGCTCAATAACTCTTGAAATCGCCTTTGCAAGGATTCACTTAGCTTGTGAGAGGCAAATGAGTTGCTAATGAAGAGTAATGTGCTTTTATAGGCTCCCTTTAGATTTTTATTTGCCCAAAACCCACTTTATAATGTTTGAGTGTTGACACATTTTCGAATTAATTGGCTCTGACTTCTGGTTTCCTTTCTTTGAAAAAATTGATTGAAATGATGATTTCTTCTGAAAATTTTTGCAGGGATAGCTTCTAAGATGCTTTGGCAAAGGAGACCAAGGTTGCGCTTCAACATTTGAAGAATTTGAAATTTTGACAATTTTTACAAAAACGAGATAATGACCTTTGTTTTTCAAAAACAGAGTTTTGAAAACAAGGTGAAAATTTAGTTGTACAATAGTGAGAATTATTGAAATGATGTTTAATGAAGGACATCCCTCTGGCCTGCTGGTCTTTTATGACCTCTCAAGACAAAAATTGACCCAACCCTAGACCTAAGACCTCGAAATTTAAAGCAAGGTGAATGACCCTATGAAGATTTTATTTACTTAAGCAAACCTGAACCAGTAGTGCCAAACAGGAGGGGAATAAAAAACACAAACTCCCTCCACCAGGGTTATGGCATGCCTAACGGAATGCAACATGATCACACTGATGGGACACCTAATCATGAAATGCAAAGAGCTTTGATCTCTTGTGGAGGGCTACTAGATCGACTCTAACAGGTTCAACCCTACTCCCTTTAGGGTGTTGACAATGAGCTTGTCAGCCTCATTCTCTGTGGTCAATGCTCCATCAGGCAACACTATTGCACTGGAGGCCTTCGCGTGTAGCATCTTGATAGCCTCTGAAGTGCCGATAGCCATGTTGGTAGACATCATGCCAGCCTACGATGCAAGGGTCTGCAGCTCCTACAACCCTCTCTAGATGGCCCCTAAGATGATCTGCTATTGCTGCTCAAATTGTTGCAGGGCCTCCATGGTGACATCCCTCACTGTATCATCGATATCATGCAAGTCACCCTCTATCAGTGTGATAGGGTCTAGTGATTTCTTGGTAGCCTTTTATTTCTTTCTGGACCCTCCCTTCTATAGCTCCCTTAGGCACTTGATGCGAGTGGACATCACATGAGGGTTCGTGCCATGCTATTTTGTTTCCTCCTCTGTCTCAGGTGAAGGCGACCTCGTGCCTTTGTCAGAGCCCTGCTCTGTCCCACCAGTCTTCTTCCTTGTCTACTGTGTGGCCTCGCACTCCACTTGGGCCTTATCAACAACCTCCTTTTTCCTCTTTTTGGCCAGCTGTGTCATCTTAAGCTTGGCCTCCTCCTTCTTTTTCTGCGCACTGAACTTGCTTCCTCCCACTGCAAAGTCTGTTGTAGAGCGCCACTTTGCTGGCCATTGATTAAGTACTGCATCAATGGTGTCATCCATTGCCAGATAAGGCAAGTTATACCATTTTTGTGCAGAGTCCTTTCGCGCCCTGATAGATACATGATGGAAATCTGCTTTAAATTCTGCGTAGCCCTACAAGATAGCATACACTGTAGGTGACAATCGCAATTTGCGATTGATGGCCATGCAAATGTTCATCTCCATCAAGATCCAAAATATCTTGCTATCCTTGGTCACTCATAGTGAAGCGTACTTCACTGCTTCTGGGAGGTTTGGCATGACCAAAGCGAACTGGACGTCCTCTAGAAGCTCCCACACTACTAGCACAATTGATAGCAAGAGCCATGCATAGTGCAATGTCTTGTTGAGCTCTTGTGCTTCACGGCCATTCGCCAGGAACTCTTCGTGAAGGTAGTCTGACTAGTTGAACTTGCCTCGTTCAGTGCATTGGGCTGCTAGCATGAAGATAGGCGCTGACTCCTCATTAGCACGAAACTTCCTCATCACCTTCCCTGCTAAGGTCTATGTGGTTACCTTCACAAAAGGATCGCAGATGCTAGATATAGCATATCTACGCGACTTCTTCACCAGTTTAAATTTTTCCTTCATAGACTCCATGAGGGCCTGCTCACTACCTTTTCCACCAAATATCATGGCCAGATTCTCTCATATGTAAGGTAATCATGTTATCTAGTGAATCAATCTATCGGGGATGGGTATTGGCTCCTCCAACTATAGACACCCATCATGCACCAAGCACAGCAGTTACTTGATGACCAAAAATGTCACTGGGGTCTAGTTGTAGTGCGACACCCAAAGCAGGCTGAGCAACCATACCTTGTCTACTCCTCTGAGCCACCTCGGTGGCTCCAATGCGGTCATTCCGGTATTTGTATCAATGATGTGTCACATCAGCTACTTGATCGCTAGGTGTGGGAACTTCTCTTGGTTGGCCAAGTCCTAGTCTTAAAGTTTCAGCAATGGCACCCACGCCAAGCAAGGTCCATCGAAAACAATCTCATCCAGCAGCAGAGGGGTTTGCAATGGGGTCTTTATTTCATCGATGTCCTTCAACACCTTGGTCTTGGGCTTGCACGGAGGGACATACTCAGGAAACTGAGTAATAGGGTCTGCACCCTAGGCTTCAACCTCCTCTACTTTGACTTCCACATCCTCATCATCCATTAGGATGTCTTCAATGTCTTCCTCCTCTGGCTACAAATTTAGAGCTTTTCCCTTCTCCTTTGTGGTGGGCTTTGGTGGGTTTATCCTTGGCGATGCGCACACCAGTATAGCAGGGTGCTTTCCCTTCTTGTCCTTCATGGTTTCCTTGGTTGAGGTCAGCTTTGGTCTCAACATCCTTGGTGATTTAGGGAACTCTTCCAATACTTCACCCACTTCTGAAGCAGCTACTTCTGCCTCTATCTCCATTTCTGGTGCCAACTCCTCTGCTACTTCTTCGGTATTTATAGTTTCTGTGGGTGCTAACATAACGCTTTCCAACTGTGCTCACGACGTCTTTGGTAAGTTTGCAAATTCATGAAATAATATCATTATTTAAATATCTTTTCAAAAACTGGTTGTTTCATATAGTCGTTACATATTAATATTTTAATAAATTAATAAACTAATATCATTATTTAAATATTATTTTTCAAAAACTAGCCATTTAGTATAGCTGTTACCTATTAATATTTTTAATAGATCAATGAAATAATATCATTATTTAAATATTTTTCAAAAACTAGCCATTTAATATAGCCATTACGTAATAATATTTGTTTTTAATATATTAGTAAACTAATATTATAATTTAAACTAAATTGTTCAAATATAGCTGTTACTTGAAATTATGTCTCTACATTGCTCTCTATTTGAGCCTTTGTCATGGTCTGCCTCTTCATCTGGTACTGATGATGAACCACACTTGTTGGTTCGGAACGCGTCACCAAAAAATTCTCTCATGTGATTTCTACCGAAAGACTTTGTCTAATTCATTATGGATCACAAAAGCTTGAATACTGAAGTTTGCAAATGTTGGAATCTCTTTCAAAGCCTTGAAGAATTCTCTGTTCATGAGTGCCTGAGAGCTCAACAACTCAATTCTCAAAATTCCAAGTGTTTTTCCCTAGGCAGCCACCTGTAATTTATAGGGCATTTTCAATGCAAATCCAACCGTTCCCCCCAAATTCAGTCCATTAGTGCTGGATTGGCAGTAGATTTTCAAGGATATAAGCCATAAATTTTGTCTTAAATGCCGGCTGCTTGCTCCATTTGACCACATTTCTGCCATCAAATCATGAATAGTGACTGTAACGGTCACTTTCCGGTCAACCTGGGTGATTTCTCCATGGGTAGCGCAACTCCCTTTGCACTATCGCGAACCCTGTGACACTTCCTTGCTTCACACAATTCTCCAATCACGCAGCTCCCCAACCTGGGAAGTGTATTTTATAGTCCTGCGCCTCTTTTCAGCTGCCTGGAGCACTAAGACTGTGCTACCTTCATCTAGTCACATGGCCGGACCGCTAGTGTATGGATTCAAGCAACTGCCATTTGCCTTTCCGGGGAAGGGTTCTCCATTCAATTTGACTAACTGAACTTCTCCTCCGTCAGTAATATCCTTAATGACATAGGGCCCTAACCAGTGCATCCTGAATTTCCCTGGAAATTTATCAAACTTACTATCATATAACAAAACTATGTTATTTACCTTAAAGGTGCATAGCTTAATGTGCTGATCATGCCATGCTTTTTGCGCTGCTTTTGGACCTATTGGTGAAATCCCGCTAGGAATCTCTCTTCCCTAAGTTCATCCAACTGTGCGAGCCTCTCCTCTAAGGCTCCGTAATCCATCATACCTATGAGTTCCGCTATGTGCATACTAGGCACAATATATTCCATAGGAATTACCGCTTCAACACCATAGACAAGCCTAAAGGGAGTTTGTCCAATCAACTTCTTGCATGACGTTCGATAAGCCCATAGTATTGCAGGTATGCATATGTCCCAATCACTTCTGTGAGCATTGAAAACCTTGGTTAGTGCATTCTCTAGAAATTTATTGAATGCTTCCACCGTCCCCTTAGCCTATGGGTGATAAGGTGTGCTCTTCTAATGATATACCTGAAATTCCTCCGTTAGCATGCTGATCATATCATATAGAAAGTGCGTACCACGATTACTCATCAAAATCTTTGGATAGCCAAATCATGTCAATACGTGCTCAAAGAGGAACTTTGCAGCAGTCATGCCTGTTCAATCCTTCACAAGCTATGCCTCTACCCATCAAGTTAAATACTCCATCACATTTATAATGTACCTCGCTCCGGTATTTCCTTGGGGCTAAATAGGTCCCACAAAATCTATTGCCAATTTCTCAAAGGGCTGCAATGCCATCTGTGGATTCAAAGGTATCTCATCCCTCCACAATGGTCTTCTAGTTCTTTGACATACATCGCACGCCTTGCAGCACGTTTTTGAATCCTGATGGAGGGTTGGCCACCATAACCCTGTGCGTAGAATCTTATGTGCAGTAGCTCTCCCTGCATAATGTCCTCCCACGACACCCCCATGAGCATCCATGAGGATGCTGCTTCTTTCAAACTCAGGTACATATCGTCGCAATATCTCATCAAACCCCATTTTATATAGATGCCCAACAATGACAGAGAAATCTGCCACGCGCACTACTAATTCCTTCCTCTGCTAGACAATGTATCCTTTCAGGGAAGTTCTTGTCATTATCAAGTGTATTATATCCTCAAAATGACCATCCGCGACGCACACTACAAATAGCTGCACGCCAGGCAATCCTTATTCCATGTTATTGGGTTCTTCCCCTCTTTCGATGCATGATAGATGGTTTGGTCCCGCATTTAATCGTCCAGGCTTCACAATAACGTCAAAATCATACTCCTGGAACAATAACAACCACCTGCAGTTTCTTCCCCCCAATATAGGATATTGACCAAGTACTTTAGAATAGAGTGATCTGTATACATCTTAAAATGGCCTCCCATCAAGTAGTGTCTAAACTTTTGGAGCATGTGCACCATAGCTTGGGGCTTCTCTTCATAAGCCTAAGCCCATTTAGCCAAGTATGCAAACAGATCATCTTGGACATCATCTTTGTCTGGTATTCACACCTTTGGCTTCCCAAAGTGAGTTCTCATCATCCTCCTATACTCGCGCCAATCATCAAAGCGTCCCTTATGTGTATCCCACCACCTCGCGAGCGTAGCGCGTAGTGCCCTGCCTGGAAGCGCTACTTTTCTAGTACCTCCCTCTCAAATGCATCTAGAAAGATATCTACTTCATTTAGGCCATCATAAGTGGGCATATTCCTTACCTCCAATGACACACAACATAGTGACCGGGTCATCATATTACAGCTAAGTGTAGTTACGTCATGTGGCTGTTTCTGCCAGCACTCTAATTCTTCATCCAAGTCCGAGGTGCAGGAACTCTCGTGATCCCATGTAATTCATCCATCCACTATTGGATTCTCCCATTCTCGTTCTCATGCTGTTATATTATAAATACAATCCAGATCATCATCGCTCTCATGATCATGGACTGGTTCAGTATAGTGCGATCCTTCAGCAGGATCCAGGGGTACTATTACATGTAGTGATTTCTTCTCAAATATCATCTTTCACTTCTTTAGGTTGTTTACCCCGTTCATATTAGTATCCCAATCAATTCCAAGGAGCACTAGATAGGGGTTGCCATCATCCGCAATTTATATTGCTTCAAAGTTAGTCAGCACGCTCACACCTTCAATATTTATAGTCACCCCCTACAACCGCCCCATGGGGATGATCTTCTGATGGTTCGCCATCCTTAGCTGAATCAAAGACTATTGCAGTGTAGGTCTCCCCATCCATTCCCAAGTCTGCCTGGGTAGGACATTCGCATCTGACCCTAGGTCCAAAATAACCTGATCCATTTCATACTCTCCTATCTATGTGGTTAGTCTCATCTCCCGACCTGTCCTTGTTTTACGCTTACCGATCTTTCATACTATGTGGGACTCACCTAGAGAATTTCCAGCGCATCTATTTGTGAACTCCTATAACCCCTTCACAACATTGCTATCACACAATAGCTTCATAAAGGTCTCCAGGAAGGTTGTAAGCATAGAATGGTCCAACCCCTGATCAGGCTTATCCTTCCTTCCTAAGGTGGAGGCCTCAGTGAAGCTCTTCTTTTCTTCCATGAATGCTTCACGTGTGCACTCCAAATCAAGTTCAGCCTCCTTCGCCAGAGCCGTATGAACCCACGTACTATCTTTGGGCTGTTTCCTCTTGTCATCTCCTGATGTGATTCCACTTCAGAGGACTATATTCACGTTCAGATCCTCTTTGCACAACTCAAAACTCATCATCTGTAGGTTCTGAGTCGAAGGAAGTGGTAGCACCCCTTTTTCATGTATCCTAGCTATTAGTGTAGGATAGTCTTCCGTTTCATGATCAAACAGAGTGTAATACTTGCATGACAGGTGTGTTGGGTTAGTGCAATCACGGGCATAGTGTCCTGGTCCTCTGCAATTGTAGTAGATCAACTATCCTTGACCTCTGCTAGGTCCTCTTCCACCTCGCCCTCTTCCATGCCATCCCTGCACCTTGGTCAGGGGGCCGCATCTTTGCATGAATCCTATAGGTGGGAGTTCTATCCATCATCAATTCATAGAACCTGCAATTATGCTCATCATGCCCTACCGCCCTACAAAAGTTACAGAACAACTGTTGCGGTGTTTGTACAAATTTCTGCAGCAAATGACAATTATCCATGGCATGTTTTCCTACTACCTGACATATAGCGCACCATAATGCAAGCCCCGCACTTGGTCCTGCTTGAGCTTCCAGCCTTAAAGGCATCGGTCCTCCTCCTACAATCTAGTTCGCAAAGACCAGGAAATGGTCTTTGTCATGCCCCTAAACCTTTCATTTCAAGCACCATACCTCTTCGCGCAACTCTGGTTGAACTGTTCTATCCTGCTTCAAACTTTGCATCTCAAGGCAAAATTTTTTCAACTGGGCATGGATCTATTGAACCCCAGGTTTGGATCTTTCATCGATGTTTCATGCAGCCTCATAGCAATCTCCAAGGCCTCCACCTAAGCTGTTATCTTCTGTTGTGACATCACAACCCTTAAGTGTGGTAGTAGCGAATCCACAAACTACTCGCGATGCTGCCCATCTATCAAGTTCATATTAGCTTCATGTATTTTGCACTTCAATATCTGATCTAATTCCCAAGGCATCTCGCTTGGTTGCATTGCAAATTCTTTGAACCCCACAATAGACTGTGCTTCAGATTTAGGCCTACTGAATTTTTTGTTCAGTGCTGTCTAGATTTCTGCTAATCCAGCATTTGGGTTATCATTAGAGTACTTGATGTACTAGGTTAGTGTGCGATCTTGCAGAGCACTAACCAGTGTTTCCTTCTTCATCTGATCCTCTGTAACACCCTGAGCTTCCCATACGGCTTTCAAAACGAACCAGAATTGGTCTGGGTCCTCATTTCCCAAGCCTTTAAATAAAGGCAACTTTACTGAGTTTTCCATACTGAACTGCGGTGGAGGTAGAGGTGGTACGGGTGAAGTTGCAGGCGATGGAGGTGATAGTCGTGGGAACCCTTACCTTATTAACTGAATAGCACTTTGTGGAGAAACCTGCGCTATTCCCTCTTTTTTACCTCGCAGAGGTGAAATCAATGGGCTATACTCAAGACCCTTTTTTCCTTCGTTCTTGCAAATTTTTCTGCTTTGCGTAGCTCTAAACATCAAGGTAACTGCATAACCTGCTTTTAACACAATAATATTTTAATCCAGGTATTTAAATATGTCACGTACTTACCTCGCGGTCCTTTGAAAAAGTGTTGCTCCCGTTGTAGATGACTGAGGTCTCGACCGTGAATTTACTTACAAATCCTCCTATGACACAATCGAGCCAATGATCAATAGCGTGAGCGATCTTATCCTCAGATGCTTCAAATTTATGTACTAGCTTCGAGGTCCAAACAGTAGAACTGTCAAGTTTCCACCTTCTTTGGTTATCTGCTAGCTTCGTGACCCACTCGTATAGCTCAATCAGAAAGGAGTAGAAAAAGATCTCGTGAATCTCTGTATACAGGTACCTATCCAGCCACTATTCCTTTGTCAGTCATGGGTTTCTATTCTCTTGCACCGCAAATTCATGGATCTTTCTGTCTAATGAGTCTCCGATCTCTTTCTTAGTTGGATTCTAGTGATACAACATCACACATCTCTTATGCAAATTAATGTCCTGGCAACGAACCCATTTGTTGGCTTGTGGGGGCCTAACTCAGGTTCAACTTTAGTTAGCCAAACAAATCCCTACACTACTGGACCTTTCAGCATCAACCCACGGAGCGCGGACCGAAGTCTCACCTGAAGCAGTATGGGGGGAGGCTAGAACCAAGTTTCCCCACCCTGAGATGGTTGTGATGTCGATTTATTCCTTCTATTCCTGCTTTCACACTGGTTGTTAAGTTCTAGGGCTCTATCTACCTAACCCCTTATTCCTCCCTTCGATACCTCTACAAAAGGGTACGACTGACCTTCGTGCAGCCCTAACCTTTGATTCAGATACTTTCATGCTGCTAAGGTAGCGTATTGCACATATTGTCAAGTTTATCTTAAGAATCTTACTTATCTTATTAGATACTCATAGTTAGCACCACACAAGCATATATTCTTATTTGTGTTCAGTTAACCAATATAATTACACACATTTGTGCATCACATAAGCATTATAAATGAAATTCATACATAAAATGAAAAGATGCATTAATCAGAACCAAGACACAAAATTTGCAGAATACTTCTCCTTTATTGATATCTTTAAGCTATTACAAACTCTATTCCCCCTACGCACACAATTGCAGGGGTCCACGCACTTAGCTGCGGACTTCCACGCTAGGCCTCTATGCACTCAGCTACAGAGCCTCTACCTATGCTATGACCCGAAACATAGACTCCTTACTTCAGAGCTATGACTCTCTTCTTCATTACGTGACTCTAAAACTACTTAGAGCTTAGATATTTTTATACAATCCCATGGTCTGCGGACCATGGGTAGATCTTTTACAGCCGACTTTACTTTACAAAACTAAGGTCGGAAAACCCTTTATGACTTATGACACCTTCTCGCTCCGCGACCACAAAATGCAGATTATTTACAAGTTTATTACAAAATTTGGCTAGAACATGGGCTTTTAGCCCCAAAATTGTCCTTGGGGGATCCCGCTCCCAATAAGGCCCCCAACACAAATATGGTGACTCGCCCCTAAGTCACTCTATTGGCATGGAGATCTTGTCGTGAAGACTTCCCAGCTCCACTTGTACTACTTCAACCTCGGTGGTACACTGCATTGTCACATGCTTAGCCTACCCGACCAGATGCTCTGTCGTTGGTCCTGTGCTGTCTGCCTATATATTTTATTGCATTGCCTACAAACTAGCCAATTTTACTTCAATGGAGGCCATGAGGACATAGGATTCATCTAGCTAAGACCCCAAGCTAGCCTTCAGTATTTCCTCCTTGTGCTATACTGCGCTCACCTATTGATTTAGTGCCTTCACTTCGTATAACTTCGCTAGCCTCTATGTGATGGCGATGGTGCGCATCATCGCTTTGACCTCGTCATACTTCTCTTGTAGTTCCCTTGCTTCTGTTTCTAGACATTGTATGTTGGGATATTCCTATAGGCTGCTAACTGTTTCGAGCGACTGCTCGAAGAGCGAAATGCACTCCTTCACTGCCGCCTCTACTGCAGCAACTACATCCTTGACAGCTGCCTTGTGTTGCTCTCTGACTTCCAGTGGATTTGAAGGTTGGGCCCTCAACTTGAGCTCTGTGATCTTAAGGTTCAGATCAAACTGAACCTTAGCCATCTCCATCCTTGCATCGTGCACACCCACAACGAGATTCTGAATTATTGCGTCAATTAGTGCATCCTCTGGGATATTCAGCTCTAGAATAGTTCTGCAGGCCTCAGTTACCACAACTGTGGTGTGATCATTCTTCTCTATGTTATTCTTAAGGAGATCAAGAGTGAAAGTCTTTTCTATGAACATCTTGGTGTTGTTGACCTTATGCTTGCTTATCACATTCAGTGCGTGTTGCTCTCTAGCCCGAAGTTCTGTGATTACACCATCTTGCAAGGTGTAAAGGGCTTCCTTTGGCAACATAGACAGGTTCAACCCAACCTTCTTAAGGGTACTGATGGTGGCCTTGTCAGCTTCGACTTATGTATTTAATGCTCCATCCGACAACATGATGGATCGGGGATCCAAGGAGTAGACCATCTCTTCTGATTCTGAGGTCCCAGGCACTAAGCTAGTTGATGCTGCATTGCGCTATCCCACACTGGTCTACACTTGAGTGGCTTGGATCTGTAGCTCGCGCAGACCCGTCTGAATGGCGATGAAGGCTTGCTTCTGCTACTGCTCAAGCTACTGTATCAGTTCCACAGTTGCATCCCTCATTGTGTCCTTGATATCCTTCAGATCACCTTCAGTCAAAGTGATTGGGTCAAGTGATAATTTGCTGGCCTTGGACTTCTTCTGCGGCCCTACCTTTTCCTTCTCCCTAGTGCTCTTAACCTCGAATCAAGTAGTCTCCATGTCTACACCTCCCTATCCTAACCGTTGCTCATCTTCCTCTGTCTGTGGTGAAGGAGACTTCTGACTTTTGTCAGAGTCGTATTCTTCCTCTTCTTCTTCCTCCTCTTTGGCTTGCTTCTTAGCAGTGCACTCTACCTTAGCTTTTTCTTTAGCTTCAGTTTCCTTCTGTCAGCCAACTACTACTTCTTTAGTTGGGCCTCTTCTTTCTTCTGCTTCACGGCGGACTTACTAGACTCGGCTGACAAGTCTGACGTTGTGCACCACTCTGATGGCCAACTCTCCAGGACCAGTGTGGTTGCATTGTCCATTGCTAGGTATGGAAGATCATACCATTTTTGCTTAGGGTCCTTCCGCACCCAGATGGAGACACAGTGGAAGTTCACTTTAAACTCGACATATCCTGACAACTGCTCAAAGACAATTGGGGATAACCTCGACTTGTGGTTGATAGTAGCACGAATGGTTTCCTCCATCAGCACCCAAAATATTTTCACGTCCCTAACCTTCATGGCGTCCTTGGTGGTCCAGAGCGAAGAAAACTTTGTAGCTTCTAGTAGATCTGACGCGACCGAAGGAAACTGGATGTCTTCCAGTAATTCCCATGTGACCAACAAAATTAAGAGTGAGAGCCAGATGTAATGGAAGGTCTTACTCTCATCTTGTGCTTCTCTACAGTTCGCGAGGAATTCCCGCAGAGGTAGAACACCCAATTAAATTGTATGCCCTCTGCACACTGGGCCACTAATGACACAATAGGTTCTAACAATTCATCTGCGTGACACTTCCTCATGATTTTCCCAGCCAAAATCTGGGTGGTGACCTTAACCGTGGGGTTGGTTACACTGGCAATTGAGTACCCATGTGGTTTCTTGGTGAGCTTGAATTTGTCCTTCATTCTTATGGTGAGGTCGCATTCACCTGTCTTTCCATCAAATGCCATGGCCAGATTCAACCATGAATATGGTAATGACGTGACCCTATGGATCAACATATCTGTGATGGGTATCGGTTGTCCTAACTACAGGCACCCATTGTTAACTAAACATAGAAACTGGGGAACCCATAGCAGGTTTAACAATCCTGCCTTGTCCACCCCCTTTATCCACCGTCGCTACTCTAGCGTAGTGACACTAGAATCCTTATAAAACACATAGGTCATAAGGGTTTCAGTCGCCATGTGGGGGAATCACTCTATGTCTATCAAGTCCCAATCCTCCAGCTTATGATGGGGAATGCGCGTCGAGCGTGACCCTTCAAACGTGATCTGGTTGGGCAGCAATGGGGTATTTAGCATACATTTCTCTGCATCTGGTTCCTTCAGGAACTTCACCTTACCCTGGAAGGGAGGGATGTACTTGGGTAACTTTGAGATATGGTCTACACCCTCTATGTCAATGCCTTCTGCACCCATATCCACCTCTTTGGCGCCTTCCTCAGATTCTAAATCTACTGCCTTCCCTTTCTCCTGCGCGGTGGGCTTTTCCTTCTTCTAGTGTTTCCTTAATGATGCATGCACTGGCTGTGTTGCTTTCTTCTTATCCTTCTTTGTCTTAGGACCCTCTTTGGGTGACGTAGGCATTGACGTAGGTGACCTCTACGATTTTGGCACTTATGTAGGCATTTTCACACTCACAACCTTCGGGGCAGCTCCCTCAGATGCCATTGATCCTACAGCACTTGTGGTTTCCATAGGCGCTGACATGAATCCAGTAATAAGATCCTAGGTTTCTTTAGGCAACTTACCAAATATTGAACTAGCCACCAAAGCCTTGAAATAGTCAGGGTTCATGCATGCCTGATATTTCAACACCTCAATTCCTAGAATGAAAAGTGTTTTTCGTTGGGCGGCCATCTGTAATTTATAGGCAAATTTGAATTTGAATCCGAACGTTCCCCCTAAAATCCACTCATAAATGCTAGATTGGCGGCATATTTTCACAGATCTCGCTTTTAATTTCCAACTTAAATGCTGCCTCCCCCACTCCATTTAGCCATTTCCCAATATTGACTCATGAACAGTGACCATAACGATCACATTCTGGCCGCCCTACGCAGTCTCTCCTCTTATAGCACAACTCCCTTTGTGCTTCTGCCGATACTATGACATTCCTCCCTTCCGTGTATTTCTCTAGTAGCGAATCTCTACAACCCAGGCAACGTAGTTTATAGTCTCGCGCCTCCTTTCATCTATCTAGAGTGCTAAGACTGTGCTTCCACCATATAGTCATCTGGCCAGATCCCCAGTGTATGGCTTCAATTGGCTACCATTCACCTTCCCTGGAAATGGCTCTCCATTCAACATCACCAACTGAACTGCTCCACCATTGGTAATCCCCTTGATGACATAGGGCCCCAGCTAATGCATCCGAAATTTTCTTGGAAATTTATCAAACTTGTTGTCATATAATAACACTAAATCATTTACCTTGAAGGTGCACAGTTTGATGTGTCGATCGTGCCATGCCTTTTTGCGCTCCTTTTGAACTTGATGATGGAATCTAGCCAAAAAACTATCTTCTTGTAGCGCTATCAGTTGCGCGAGCCTTTCTTCCAGGGCCCCACGATCCGCCATTCCTGTGAATGCCTCTATGTGCAGACTAGGTATAATGTACTCCATCGGCATCAGAGCTTCTACGCCATAAACCAACTTGAAAGGTTTTTGTCCAGTTAGCATTTTGCAAGTCATCCTATAAGCCCATAGCACCGCGGGTACACTCACATCCCAGTCATTTCTTTGTGCATTGCAGACCTTTGTCAGTGCATTCTCCAATATCTTATTAAATGCTTCCACCATCCCATTAGCTTGCAAGTGATATGGTGTAACCTTCTGATGATAAGCTTGGAACTCCTCTGTCAGCATGTTGATCGTCTCATTAAAGAAATGCGTACCGTGATCGCTCATCAAAATCTTCAGGCAACCAAATATAGTCAAAACATACTCAAAGAGGAATTTTTCTATTGCTGCCCCTGAATAGTCCTTTACAGGCTGTGCCTTTGCCCATCTGGTCAAATACTCAGTCACGGTGACGATGTACAGTGCACCCGTCTTCTTTCTTGGAGGCTGAATTGGTCCTACAAATTCAATCGCCCACTTTTCGAATGACTGTAACAACATCTACAGATTCAGAGGCAGCTCATCCCTCTGTGACAGCCTACCCATCGTTTGACATGCATCACATGCCTTACAATAAGCATTTGAATCCTTATGAGGCATTGGCCGTCCTCCCACGGCTCCTCCATGAGCTTCAACAAGGATGTTGTTCTCTTCAAAGTCAGGTACATGACGTTGTAGAATTTCATCTGAGCACATTTTATATAAATGCCCTGAAATGACAGAAAAGTCTACCACACGCACCACTAACTCCTTCTTTTGTTGACTAGTATACCCTTGTAGAGCCGTTCCCATCATCAGGAAGTGTATGATATCTGCAAAGTGATTGTCCGTGACACACACTATAAAGAGCTGCGCATTGGGTAGTCCTCCCTCCAAATTAATGGGCTCCTCTCTTGTTTCAATGTGCAACAAATGATCTGGTCCGGCATTCAATTGTCCTAGCTTGATTATAACTTCAAAATTATATTCCTGAAACAACAGAAGCCATCTGCATATCTTCCCCCCCAACACAGGCTTGTTCACCAAGTATTTCAATGCAGAATGGTATGTATACATCTTAAAGTGTCCACCTAGAAAGTAGTGTCTGAACTTCTGGAGCACATATGCCATGGAAAACCCTTCGCGCTCTGTTGTTGAATAATTCTTCTCGGCTTTAGACAACTTCCTACTTGCAAACACTATAGGATGATGTATTTCTCCTTTACCGACCTATGTGAGTGCTACCCTGAGCACAATACATGACATGTCCACATGCACATGAAATTCCTTCTTCAATCTGGGAAGACTAGGATCGGTGCGGTGACCATCTTTTCCTTCAACACATCTAAGATTTGCTGACACTTTTCATTCCAACAAAACATAGTATCCTTCTTTAACATCTTTTCCATCGGTTTGGTAATCTGGGCATAGTTTTTGATGAACTTTCTATAGTATCCTGTATGCCCCAATGTTGTGCACAGCTGTTTCACACTACTTAGTGCCTCTAAATCAATTATAACCTCAATCTTAGCAGGGTCTACCAACAAGCCTTGTCTGCATACTACATGACCCAGCAAGATCCCAAAAGGGACACAGAACAAGCATTTCTTCAAATTGAGCATGATCCGGTACTTCTAGCATGTGTCCAACATCAAGCGTAGACTAGCTATGTGGTGCTTTACCAACCCAAACACCGTCCAATCATCAAATTATACCTCCAAAAACTTGTGAATGAAATCCATGAATTCTACGATGACCACGCGCAAAAAAATCACCGGCACATTCTTCAACCCAAAAGGCATTACTATATATTGGAAGCACCCCACTCCATGGCAAAGGTCATCTTAATTCTATCCTCTAGTGCAATCTTGATTTGATGGTACCCCAAGAACCCATCCATGAATGAATATGCCTCTTGTCCTCCTGCATTATCTAGCACCTCATCAGTGAACAAAATTGGAAAGGGATCATGTACATATGCATCATTCAACTTCCTGAGATCTACACATATCGTTATTTCATCCTTCTATTTCTTGTCCTGAAGTACCATTGGGGTTACCCAATAAGACACTTCCATTGGTTCAATGATGCCTTCCACAAGCATTTTATCCAACTCTGAGCGAACCCTTTCTTTATACTTCAGATTGAGGCGGTAAGGCCTCTGCTTGATTGGTTTCACATCTAGTTTCAGCGTAATTTTCATAACCCCTAAATCTCCTATTATCCCCTTTAGGTCCGAGAACTTCGTAGGGAACAAGTCTTGGTTTTTGCAGAGAAAATCAATGACCTTATCTACTATTGCATCATCCTAGTAGTCCCCAATCTTTGTAAACTTTGACTCCACCTCTGCCCCAATGTTTACTTGTCTTGTTTTTACCAGTGCGGTGATATCTGGATTTTCAATTTGCAGTCCTTCAACTTTGTGGTGACCTTCATTCTCTGGGATGTTAATATTCCTCAGTTTCTTTTCCTCTTCTTCGACAGTCGCATTATAGCACTCCAACGCGTGGCTCAGCTGGGTGGTCCAATCTGGTTGAATTAAGTCCAAGGGATCCTGCGGTACTCTAAAGATTTCTGCCTTAACATCATGCAATACCTCGTTAATACTCTCAAACCCATCCTGAAAGCTAAACGTCAGCAAGAATCCATGTCGCAAAATGTCCCATTCTTTGGTTCCATGGAGAAGCTCTATTTCTAATTACCAGTTCATCGATATTACATCCAAATTATGAAAAAACAGATGCACCCATTCAGGCTGAGGCTCCACTCCATAAACCTTAGTCCATTTGGCCAGGCGATCATGCGAGTAATTCCTTCCATCATATTTCTCTGTTAGCCACACTTGTGGGTGACCAAACTGCAATCTCATCATCTTTATGGCACCAGTCATCAAAACTATCTTTGTATGTCCCCACCATCTCACAGGCGTAGCATGCAACACCCAATCCAAGGCCTAGAAGAGATGCTTCTTTGGTACTTCCCTTTCGAATGCATCCAAAAAGTTATCGACATCAGTTAAACCATCATAATAGGGCAGGTTCCTTACCTCTGATGATACACAACACAATGACTTGGGCATCATATTACAGCGCATCGTAGATACTTCATGTAGTTGGTTCTGCTAGTGTTCCAACTCCTCATTTGAATCTAAAGTGCAAGATCTTTCGCCGTCCCAGGAAATGCATCCATCTCCTGTCAGATTCACCCAATCCTGATCATATGTTGTTATCATATAAATTTGGTCCAAATAATCATCGCTTTCATAATGGCAGACTAGTTTAGTATAGCGCAGTCCTTCTGCAGGGTCCAGGGGCACTACTACGTGGAGAAATTTATTCTCAAATATCATCTTCCACTTCTTCAAATTGATTACCCCATTCATTTCAGTGGCCCAATTGATCCCAAGGAGCGCAGGGTAGTGATTGTTGTCATCCATAATCTCTATCACTTCAAAATCAACCAATGCACTCGTTCCCTCAATGTCAACTGTCACTCCCTGCAACCTTCCCATGGGGATGATTTTCTGTTTATTTTACATCCTTCACTGAATCAGAGACCACTTCAGCACAGGTCTCCCCATCCTTTCCCCTATTTGTTTAGGCAGAACATTTGCGTCGAACCCCAGATCCAAAATTACTTGATCCATATCATATTCTCCTATCTGCGCAGTGAGCCCCATCTCATGCCCCATTCTTTCCTTATGCCTACCAATATTCCTTAATACGCGCGACCCATCAGGAGCATTTTCTTTCCCATAAACTTCTTTATCAGTTCATGTAGGCCTTTCATAACCTTGCTATCATGCAGGAGCTTCATATATGTCTCCAAGATAGTAGTAACCATGGAAGGGTCCATCTCTTCAGTTGGCTTATCTTATCCTCCTGAGGTAGAGGCCTCAGCGAAGCTTTTCTTTACTTCCATAAATATTTCCCGTGCATGCTTCAGATCAAACTCAACCTCCCTTTCTGGAGCTTTGCGGACCCTTTCACTTCCTTCAAGCTTCTTCCCCTTATCTTCGCGAGTTGTCATCCCACTTTGCAACACATTATTTACCTTGGGATCCTCTTTGCGAGGCTCATCCCTCATCATCTACAGGTTCTAAGTTGGCTGTGAGGGTTGCACCCCTTTTTCACGTATCTTAGCTAGCAATATCGGGCAATATTTAGTTGCGTGGTCAAACTGAGTACAATAGTGGCATGACAGACGCATCGAATTTGGGCAATCTCGCGCATAGTATCCTAGTCCTTCATAGTTGTAACAAATGACCTGTCACCAACCTCTACGAGGTCCTCCTCCACCTCGACCTTGTCCACGCCCCTGATATTCACCTCGCACTCCCCCTTCTCCTTCATCCGGAGGTCAGATTTCTGCCTGCACCCTATATGTGAGCGTTCTATCCATCACTAAATCATAACTACGGAAATTGTGCTCATCATGGCCTAGTGATTGACAGAAGTTTCAAAAGAGTTGTTGTGGTGTCTGTACGAATTTCTACAACAAATGGCAATTGTTTGTCGCATGTTTTCTAGCTACCTAGCAGATATCACAACATAGTGTGGGCCCTGTACTTGGCCCTGCTAGAGCTTCTGACCTTAGAGGCATTGGTATCCCTACTACAACATAATTTGTGAAGACTGGACAATGATCTTTTTCATGCCCCTAACCTTTGAATTTCAAACACCAAAATTCTTCACATACCTTTGGCCGAGATGTTCTATCTTTCTTTAGACTCTGCATTTCTAGGCAAAGGTTTTGCAACTGTGCATGAATCTGTTGAACCCCCATATTAGCATCTTGCATTAGTGTCTCATGCAATCTCATCGCAATTTCCAAGGCTTCCTCCTAGGTCCCAATATTTTTTTGTGATAGTGCAACCCTTAGATGAGGTAGGAGCAAAGCCACAAACCATTTGCGGTGTTTCCCATCTGTCAGATTCATGTTATCTTCACGGATCGTACACTTCAACCTCTGATCTAGATCCCAAGGTGTCTCTCTAGGCTTCATCATGATCTCTTTGAATCCCACAATTTATTGCGCTTCAGAATTAGGTCTACTAAATCCCTTATTCAGTGTGGTCTAAATATCTGCCAACGCAGACATCGGCTTGTCAATGCAACACTTAATGTATCACATTAGCACATGATCTTGCAAAGCACTAACCAATGTTTCTTTCTTCATTTGATCATCTGTGATACCCTGAGCTTCCCATACAGCCTTCATGATGAACCAAAACTGGTCCAGATCCTCATTTCCCAAGCCTCTGAACACAGGTCGCTTTATTGAGTTCGCCATACTGAATGGTGGTGGAGGTGGCGGTGGTGTAGGTGAAGGTGTATGTGGTGAAGGTGAAGATGGAGGTAGTTTGGGTATATGGGATGTTCGCGGGAACCCTTTCTTTATCAACTTAACAGCGCTCTACGAAGAAGCATGTTCTTCTTCCTCATTGTCACTCAGAGGAGGTTCAATTAGTGGGCTATATTTAGGGTCTGTTTGTTGTGGGGGAAAATGCCTATGCAGGACGATCCTATCCACCTAAGGTGTGACAGTGCCTTAGCAACAAACAGAAGCAACTATTCTAGTATTCTTCCTTTATGAATTAAGAATGAAGAGAAATGGATGGACTAACCGGTGTCTTCCGTTTGTCCCTCGATCCGGTTCCTCTTCTCTTTGGGAGTTCCCAGCTACTTGCCTTCTCGCTCGCCCAGCTTCAAGAGGTTTCTGCAAGATCACAAGAAGAGAAAACTACACAAAGACATAGATTCATATTCATAACTAGTTCAGGATTAGAAATAAACTAAACATACTAATGCAATCATACATCAAAGATACACCAGTATATAGGAGAAACCAAGATAGCTTTATTGATGAATAACAAGGTTCAGGAAGAGATACAACCCAGAGGGCTCCAATCCAGCATCTCCTTCCCAGCAAATGGAATTCCTATCTTCACCCCCTTCAAAGCATCAAGCACCCAATGATTCCAATCTCAAACCAACAACAATTCTTTGCAATAACAAAATTCCAGCTTCTAGATCTCATGGAGGAGAGATCCATATATAGATGTTTGGAGAGAGGATGAGTCAGCTTGAGATCTGACTAGTGTCCTCTCCCTCTGTCAGTTCTTGATTCCACTTGGAGGTTCTTGCTTCCACTTGGAGATTGGGAACCTCTTACTCATGATAGTCGAATTCACTGAGGCAAGTGTCATTGAGGAAGATTCTGGAAGCTTCCTGGGTCTTGACACCTTGCTGAATGAACTTGCCATTTGTCAACTCTCGCTCAGCGCACCCTGGTAGTGCTTCTACCTACGTTGCAGTGCAGGTAGCCAGTGTTGACTTTGCATTTTAGCGTAGACAGCTAGTGGAGCCACTGAATTGATCCTGAATTGACTTGTTTTTGAGCAGTTTCTGGTGGAGAACTTCTGTGAATTGCTGTGGTTTGTTAGCCTTGTTCCTCTAGGGGTAGGAACAACATGTTTAGGGACTTTGGATCCCTTAGATTATGGACATTTCATGCTTATAGCTGTAAGACACAAAAATGTCTATAACAGTTGCCCCCTAAAGTATGAGGCCGTTTATCGGGTGAAATGCTTTATCAGGAGGATCCGAAGTTCATCCAATGCTGGGAGGAGACCTGTAATAAGATACAATACAATACATTATTTTTTATACTGCTTTCATGATCTAGCTGAGGCGGGCATTCCCATGCTCAGCTTTATAAATTCATTTTCCTGTACATAGAACAGACAATCGTCTGATGGTAGACTGATAATTTTGATGAAATTATCATCCTTTGGATAGGATGATTATCTGCTGCAATGATGTACATGTCAATGTCTTTATCTTTCTTGAATATATATCGCAGCCCGGATGGATGAAACTAGATCCGGGGTCTTCAAACTCGTTCGATCTTCACTCTAAGTACAAGTCGATCCATGTGAGAAATGTTCTGAAGTCGAACATGGAAAGACATCGCTTGATTATCGGTCAACGAGGTAAACCGTTAACAAGCGCGAGAGGAATCACCGATAATGATAATGACCCTCAAGGTACTGCCGTACAATTCACGTGGTGTGAATAAAGGACTTGGCGTTGAACACCACGCAAAATCTTTCGGTCGAAGGTCATTGATGTATACCTATCGCCGGAAGTGAGAAACTTGCCATTGAGGCATGCAAGCTTCAAAGTACTGAAGGGGTTGTTCCTAGATCAACTTCTTGGATAATGAGCTGATGTCGACAAGAAGCGATCCGTCAAAGGAGGGCCTTAATGAATCCCACATCAATGACACGGAACGGAGCTAATGATTTTGATGGAGGTGAAAACGATCTGTGACATATGATTCAGGGTGGCGGTCATGAAAGGATGAAGGATAATGTACGGCAGTGGATGGGACACCGTTGACTTTTCTGAACGACTTCTCTTGAACATATGGCGACACTGATGCGATGGATCGGTAGCATTACCCCAAATATGGATGGTATGGTGAGACCATGGTGATGTGACCGGTGAATGAAACCCAACCTGATTGTGGTACGGAGGAAAAGTGTCATGTTCAAGAGCGACTTGCTACCATCAAAGTTTTCTTGAGTTTCTCCCAATTTTCCCCAGTCATTGCTGACCAGTACCTCTTTATTTTTGTCAAGCTTGAGGAGGATAACATATGCTTGTTCTATAACTTGTCCTTCGGGCAAGCCCATCACTATGTTTTAACGAGCCTAGCAATAGTGAAACTCGTTCTCGTCTAAAGACAAGTTTGTCGCTATTTAATGCTTTTAACGAGTCTAACGACAAAGATAACTCGGTCCTTTTCATTTTTAGAGAGTCTAAAAAGGTACATAAAGTTAACTCCAAAAGTCCTTTTTCGTCATATAATCCCTTAGGTCCGAAAAAGTATAAAACAATACAAAAGGGATGAGTTTTCGATAGTTTTAACGAGCCGAATAAAACAAGCGCTCGATCTTTTTGTGCAATAATCCCTCAGGTCCAAAAAGATTAAAATCTAGAGGAGGGATAGCACTTCCTGTCCCTTTAACGAGCTGGAAGGCCAAGGACTCGGCAATCTTTTCATATTTTACGAGTCAGATGAAAAGAGCTTAAAGAAGACTCGCCTTTTGAGGAACGAGTGATGAAATAGGTTAGCAGCTGATTCCAGGTACAGGTTGGAATTTTCCAATCACGGCAGTGTCACAAGGATGGCTAGTGAAATCACTCTTCGCAGCTGTTCCTCAAAATGGGTAAACAATCATATGGAGGTGAACGATCGGCCAATGGAAAAGTGGAGGTGACGGGCAAACACGACCAAGGCTTTAACGACTGATGAGATCACATTCACTGTGGTTATTTACCGGGATAGTTCATTTTTTAACGAGCTTAAACGCGGGTGGAAACATTTGCTCGATCTTATGTTTATTTTTTAATGAGCATGAACTATGCGCTAAAACTGCTCGGATCTTGCGTTTATTTTTTAACGAGCATGAATTGTGTGCTAAAACTGCTCGAAGATAATTTTGCATGCCCCCAGCATAATAACGCAAATCGAGGTGCATGCATATTGGTCACTATTTAAGCATAGTAACATTTGAGGTACAACCCATTACAGGGTTGCGCCAGTGGAATTCCGTCATAATCCATTAACTCGTAGGCTCCTTTTGCTAACACTCGTTTAACAATATAGGGGCCCATCCATAAAGAATTAAATTTACTTGCTCCCAATTTATCGGATTCTTGGTCATAAAGCAAGACCAAGTCACCTTCTAAAAGACACGGGGTTTGACATTTTTGTCGAACTGCGCCTTGACTCGTTTCTTATGGGCTTCGTTAGCCAAAGCGGCATCACGACAGGTTTCATCCAATTGGATTAATTCCAAGAAATGGGCCTCTTCTTCTGAAGTTCCGGGGAGGAGATCAATTGCGAGTTTAAGAGACGAAATTTCGCACTGAACTGGTAAGACTGCTTCTAGGCCATACACCAGTTGGAAAGGTGTGAACCCAGTCGCATTCCTTACCGATGTTCGGTAAGCCCACAAGGCTGAGTACAGGATTAGGTGCCACCTTCTTTTGTGAACTCCAATCATCCTTTGCAACATACGCTTCAGGACCTTGTTGATCGCTTCAACTTGTCCGTTGGCTTGTGGATAATACGGGGTAGAGCTGTCGTGAGATAGCCCTAGCTTGGCAGCTAATTCAACCATCATGTGATTGCGAAAATGCGATCCATGATCTGTAACTATAGCCTGTGGTACGCCGAACCTGGCGACTACATGATTGAAAAAGAAAAGGGCAGCTGTTTCACCAGTGTTGTCTAATGTAGGCATCGCCTCGGCCCATTTGGTAAAATAGTCAACGACGACTATAATATACCCATGCCCCCCGGTCGAGGTGGGGTTACATGTCATGAAATCGATGCCCCATTTGGTGAAAGGCCCAACAACAACTATTGGCTGTAAAGGTGCGGATGGTCTTCTGGTTTTTCTATCAAAAATTTGACAAGCATGGCAACTTCTGACTGCGGTTATGCAATCTTTGAACATGGTCGGCCAGAAGTATCTTGCTCGTAAGATTTTCTGTGCTGTAGTATATCCAGATTTATGCCCCCCACACGCACCTGAATGACACTCATTCAGGGCTTTTTCGGCCTCCTCATGGGTGAGGCACCTCCTCAGAACTGTATCGATACCACGACGGTAAAGCGTATCACCGACGATCATGTAGTCTTTTGCTTGATATCGTATATGTTTCTGTTTTGAGTGAGAGGTGTTAGGCCTGAATTTTTGGGTTTGGAGATAAATTATTATATATCCATACCACTCATTGCTTGTAGATATCAGAAACAAATTCTCGTCCATGATTGATTCTTCAGATGTTTCATCGTTGGACGACGATGGGAGATCGCACAATAATTCTGCGAAAATTAAAGCTTTCTTTGATTTGGATTTTACAAATTCCAGATCAAACTCTTGAAGGATCGCTATCCATTTTGAATATTTGCCCCCCAGCAACTGTCACGACAATATATAAGTCATGGGGTTGCAATCTGATAGAATGGTAGTTTTCCGAAAGAGGACGTAATGTCAAAATCTTTGTATCGCTTAAACAGCAGCGAGTGCTAGCTTTTCAATGTAAGAATATTTTCTTTCTGTATCATTCAAGTTTTTACTTAAATAATATATAGGATGTTCAATTCCATCGACTTCTTGAACTAAAACCATTGCAATGGTCGTATCCGCTGCAGCCAGATATAGGTTAAAATCTCTTTGATAGTCCGGGGCATACATTAATGATGCTTTTACTAGAGAATCTTTCAGAGCATCAAAAGAAGCTTGCGCCACCTGATCCCAGACAAAAGGTACATCCTTTTTCAAAAGACGAGTATAACCTTTAGCAAGTTCTGCGTAATTTGGAATGAACCTCCTCAGAAAGTTTGCTTTCCCTTGGAGTTTCTGAATTTGAAGCAAATTTGAAGGTGGAGGCAAATTAATGATTGCTTGAACCTTGCAAGGGTCGAGACGAATCCCAGCCTTAGAGACTACAAAGCCAAGTAAACGACCAGAACCGACGCAAAATACACATTTGTGCGGATTGAGTCTTATCTTGTAGTGTCGGCAACGTAGAAATATCGCTCTTAAATGCTGCGGATGATCATTCCGCTTTCGCGAATGAGCTGGAAGGTCATCGAGGTATGGTTGAACGATGTTCTTGATGTCATGGAAGGCATAATTCATTGCCCTCTGAAACGTCGCCCCTGCGTTCTTTAAACCAAAGGGTAATTTTCGATAAGCGAATGTGCCCCACGGACAAATGAATGCAGTCTTTGACTGGTCCTATGGGTGGATATTTATTTGATTATACCCGGAAAATCCATCCATGAATGAAAAGATTTCACATCCGGCGCATTCATCAATTATCTGGTCGATGAAAGGTGTAGGGTAGTTGTCTTTCGGACAAGCTTGGTTTACATCCCTATAATCGACACACACTCTAATTATCCCTTGTTTCTTCATAACAGGGAGAATATTCGATACCCAATCGGTTAGAGGAACCGGGTAGATGAAAGCAGCATGGAGAAGTTTTTCAACTTCTGCCTTAATGGCAGCGGCTTTCTTGGGGTGCACCTGCCGAAGCCGTTGTCTTACTGGTTTGACATCAGGATACATCTTAATTTCGTGTTCAACGATACTCGAGTCAATGCCTGGCATTTCATCATATGACCAAGCAAAGACATCTCTGAACTCGTGAAAAAGAGCGTTATATATTTCCAGTTCTGAAGGAGAACAACCTTTGCCGACATAAATATTCTCTACAACATTTGTTTTAGTCGAGATATTTATGGCTATAGTCTCTTCAATATTGGATAAGTTTCGCTCGGAATCCACTGTATTTACAGTGTTTGATAGGAATTCAAAGACTGAAGGGTGGTAAAGGTCATGTTGAGTATCTTCTTCATAATCCGGAAGAAGGGAACGATGGTGGCAATCATTCCATGGTGCCCCCTCAATCAACATCGATTGTAGGATTCCTTCGTCGGTTCTATGTACTCTCGACCAAGGATCTAATGGGGTACCATATTCTCTAGACCTATCTACCCAAATGCTTGATGAGCGTTGATGTGGGTTCGCCTCCCATGCCCAAAACATTGATTGCTACAATACTTCTATAGGGCTTGGGGGCAAAACCATTTCATGATCCATGTTGATATCGTCTTCTGAGATCTTCGTGGAAGATATCATGTTGCAGGCTCTTACCAACGCTACTTCTCCTATATAGATTGGAGGTGGAAGTGTGAAAGTTCCCATTAATGTGGGGTCTTTCAGTAGGCCTACTCCGATATCATAGAGCGTGCCAGACTGAGTATAGACTAAGTCTAGATACTGCGCACGAGCGATAACTTTCTCTTCCGTTACGACTCCCCCCTTTGCCACATCTTCCGTTATAGCAGGAAGTAACGACTTGATAAACCATTCAGCTAATAACTGATCGGGAACGTACGTTTTTACCATCCTATGACGACGTCGCCACTCATGTATATGATCAGATATGTGAGTGGCCGTTGTCTGTTTGAAGTTGGTTAAGATTTCCGTTCCCATTTCATACCTTATCGGTAATTGAAAATGGGTTAAGAATGTCGTGGTTAAGGTGCTGAAATTGTCGAACGAAGCTCTAGGTAATTCAATATACCATTTAGCCGCTGGACCCGTTAACGTCCTCTGAAAGAGGCGAAGCCTTATCGAATCATCGTTTAAGGTGTTTGATGAACACCATAGATGAAAGGTCATCACGTGATTCGATGGATCTTCACCCGGATTTCCATTAAATTTAGGAATGTCCGAAGGAAGTTTGTGAGAAATCGCTGGCCACCAAGGGGCATAAGCAATTGGATCGTTTGTTAACCGGTGTAAATCGGGTAACTCTAAAGTTGCCACGAATGGTAACTGTTGATTCAGGTTAGCTGAAGCATACCCGGGGTACGATGGGATCGCCTGAGTAGTTGGTCTTTGCATACCAGCATAATGTAATTGATGTTGGTATGACTGATACGGTTGGTGGACATGACCACCGTAAAGTGGTTGATTTTGACCGTTTTGAATGTACGGTTGTCCACTGTTCGCAAAGATCTGCAGTTCAGAACCTTGGTATACTTGTTGGAATTGCGGTTGTTGATATTGCACCAGCCACGGTTGCGAAGCCATGTTCTGTTGTGCTATACTAACCGTTGGACCAAGGTGTGGGGTAATTGTACCCGTTTGGACCTGTGTCGCCCCACCAGTAGGCGATTATGGTTGAGTCACAGGGTCAAGGGGCTGTTGCATTACAACCTGAGAAATCTGAGGTTGACATACAACAGGCAACGTTTGAACTTGCGACACTGTCACAATAGCCGGTGTGGTCAGGATGTTCGACATAGGTACACATTGTTGCATAGAATACACAACCCTTGGTTGTTGAGGTAGCATAGGTACCCAACCACTTGATGTAACTCCAGTATAACCTGAATACTGCTGTGAACTCCCGTATGGATATCCTCCCGGAGGGGGTAATGAAAGGGCATACTGCCCCCCATACGGTGGCAATCCGGAACTCAAGGGGATTGTTTGTCCTTGGGGACTGGATTGCCCAAATTGACCTCCAAATGGATCAATCTGGCGAGTTTCAACATAAGAGTTGCCGGATATTATTCCGGAGGAACAAACTGGAACGGACCACACTGTCGAAATAGTCCCTGGGTGGACTCCTTCTAGCGGTTGAGAGCTAGTCGGGACAGATGGTATGCCGGCAAACATTGTCGGAGTGACGGCAGGTTGTTCTATTGTCGTTGTGTCATTCGACACAGTCCTAGATGTTGATGGTTGTTCAGACATTTTGAGTCTATACAATAGATTACCTAGCGATTCTATAGGAACTTCCACTGGTGGTAGACTAACTTCTGATGTCGAAGGAAATAGAGTGACCCTGACTCCAAAATGTGTTGGAGTACTTGCTTGCGGATCTTCTACAATTTCCTCTATCGCAATCAAACCAGGTGGAAGGGGAAGACCGTCAGGTCCATAAAATATTTCTGGTGCCGAAGAAGGGGTTGAATCGACAGCGACAGTTGTTTGAGGAGCAAGGCTCTCTGAACCGGTCACAGATGGAACTGGTTCAGTAACGCAAGTATTTTCTCTCAGACTAGGATCAGTGTTACTGTCCCTCTGTGGCTGTTGAACTTCTTCTGTAGAGGCAGCGTTTCTAGAAATGTTTGGAGTAACCGGAATCTCAGATGTCGTTGGAACACTTGTTCTAACTTTGATAGGAGATTTGGAACCGGTTAAACGAGTTCGCTTTGTCCATACTGTTTTCGATTCCGGAGACAGAGACGGTTGACTCGTAAGCCTCCGTGAACGATGGGGTTTCAATTGACTTTCTTCCATGATTTCGGATTACTCGATCAACCAAAATACGAAAGGGGAAAGTGTGTTTCTGAATTAAATGAATTTTTTAGACGCTTTTAGACACAACTTGCTTTTTCACTTTTAAAGAGTCGAGAAAAAGCTAAAGATGACTCTAGTCTCCTTCGATGTTTTAACGAGCCCGAAGTGACAAATGCTCGGATGGACTTTTTCCGTTATAGAGTCTGAAAAAGGCCAAAAGGAACTGCTCTGGAGTTCTAGGTAGAGGGTGTGCCAAACTTTTCGCAAAACCGCAGAATACATTTTAGGGTATGGGCGGTCAATCTTCCTGAATGCTGTGTTCAGTGCATTGCGATCAGTAGGGCGGCCGACACGGCTTCCTAAGGATAAAGGTTTTATGCCTATAGGCGTCTCCCAATATATACGCGACGGTACGTAGGAGCACAATCCGTACTGGCGCTATCGTCCCTTAGGAGGAATCACCCACCATCAACGAGATCGACAGTCACCAGGCTTTACGACGCCGTAACACGTCTCTAGCCTAGACCTCTATGTTGTGCGTTATGTTACAAAGCGTTGTTAAGTTCATTCAATTTATTTTAGGTTGATCTTTTTAGAAGTTTGCCTTTTGAGGTTCACCACGAGATGTATGATACAATTCCTAAATGCAGTCTAAAGATGATAAGCAAGCTTTATATCTTTTCAACTTATGAAAATCCTAGCTACAAAGGGAAAAGAAAGACACCATCTTTTCTCAAAGAGCAATAAGCACACTCTAATGCACTTTTCCTAAACCAAACATGCAAACTATCAAGATGCAAATGCACAATGCAGGTGTTTGTTTTCCGCTTTCTTAGTATTGATGCCTACAAAGAAAGCTTTTTGTACAACTTTGAATTTTCTTTTAAATGACCAATACAAACAAGTTTACTTTTTCGAAACCAGAGAGGGTAGAAGGGATTACAACACTTAACGATTTTCAAAATGAATACTTGTTTCGACACTTAAAAGAGACAAACTCAAACCAAAAGCAAAAGTAAATGCATAATCAACTGCAAACAGCCAATGAACTCTCTTCTAAGATCACAATCAACAGATCTGAATCAAGGCCTACAGGATGACTATTTCACTCTTGCAAAGGAAAACTGCAAATGACGCCACAAACACATAAAAACACTCACAGTCTTTTTGTACAAAAGGAGGCGGAATTGAAGCAGAGAAAAGGAGTTATTAGACAGGTACCTATGCTGGTTACAGGCTGCAAAAATCAGAGATCAAAACAAGGCAAAACAAAGCAGAGAACCCCAGCTGCACAAGGCCTAACTGGATCAGCGCACCCTCAACACAGGGGTTTTGACATTCAGCACAGGTAGCCTTCACGGGACCTGCGTTGAAATGCAGAACCTCTTCACAGGGTCTGCGTTGAAGGAGAAACGAGAGTTTCTCACTGGGTTCTAGGTCACAGTTTGCTATTTAATCTACAGTTTCAGGCCAAATCAAAGCAACAAGCAAGGTACAATCAAAGGGATGCTTTGAGGGAGTACTAAGATCTATCACAAAGGATCATCAAATCATTTGTGAGTCCATTGTTCAGATCATAGACAAATCTAGTGATTGGATCAAAGCAGCAACTGTCTACTTTGCATCTGAGAATAGCAGATGCAGTTCGATTGTTGCTGTTGAGTCTATGAAACAAACAATGATAGAGACACAAATAAAATGACTAAACATATCTCCCTAGCAGAGTCGCCAATTTGTTGTGGGGAAAAATGCCTATGCAGGACGATCCTATCCACCTAAGGTGTGACAGTGCCTTATAAACAAATAGAAGCAGCTATTCTAGTATTCTTCCTTTATGAATTAAGAATGAAGAGAAATGGATGGACTAACCAGTGTCTTCCATTTGTCCCTCGATCCGGTTCCTCTTCTCTTTGGGAGTTCCCAGCTACTTGCCTTCTCGCTCGCCCAGCTTCAAGAGGTTTCTGCAAGATCACAAGAAGAGAACACTACACAAAGACATAGATTCATATTCATAACTAGCTCAAGATTAGAAATAAACTAAACATACTAATGCAATCATACATCAAAGATACACCAGTATATAGGAGAAACCAAGATAGCTTCATTGATGAATAACAAGGTTCAGGAAGAGATACAACCCAGAGGGCTCCAATCCAGCATCTCCTTCCCAGCAAATGGAATTCCTTTCTTCACTCCTTTCAAAGCATCAAGCACCCAATGATTCCAATCTCAAACCAACAGCAATTCTTTGCAATAACAAAATTCCAGCCTCTAGATCTCATGGAGGAGAGATCCATATATAGATGTTTGGAGAGAGGATGAGTCAGCTTGAGATCTGACTAGTGTCCTCTCCCTCTGTCAGTTCTTGATTCCACTTGGAGGTTCTTGCTTCCACTTGGAGATTGGGAACCTCTTACTCATCATAGTCGAATTCACTAAGGCAAGTGTCATTAAGGAAGATTCTGGAAGCTTCCTGGGTCTTGACACCTTGCTGAATGAACTTGCCATTTGTCAACTCTCGCTCAGCGCACCCTGGTAGTGCTTCTACTTGCGTTGCAGTGTAGGTAGCCAGTGTTGACTTTGCATTTCAGCGCAGACAACTAGTGGAGCCACTGAAATGATCCTGAATTGACTTGTTTTTTAGCAGTTTCTGGTGGAGAACTTCTGTGAATTGCTGTGGTTTGTTAGCCTTGTTCCTCTAGGGGTAGGAACAACATGTTTAGGGACTTTGGATCCCTTAGATTATGGACATTTCATGCTTATAGCTGTACGGCACAAAAATGTCTATAACACTGTTTTCCCTATGTTCCTAAATGTCCTTTGATTTTACATAACCCCAAACCTCAAGGTAGCTGCATAACCCTCTTTTCTTACAAGGGTATCTTAATCCAGGTATTTAAATACCTTAAATACTTACCTCGCAGCCCCTTGAAGAAGCGGTGCTCTACTTCGTTGTAACTGACTAAGGTATCAACCGCAAACTCTATCACAAACCCTCCTATGATACAATTGACCCAATGATTGACAGCGTGTGTGATCTTATCTTCAGAGCCTTCTAATCTCCGCACTAACTCTGGGGTCCAAACTATTGGACCGTCAAGCCTCCACCTTCCTTGGCCATCCCCCAATTTCGCGATCCAATTGTACAACTCGACTGAGAAGGAACATAAGAAGATCTTGTGTATCTCTCTGTACATGTATCTTTCTAACCACTGTTCTTTCATCAACCGTGGATTCCTGTTCTCTTGTGCTGTAAATTCATGGATCTTTCTATCCAACCAGTCTTTGATCTCTTTCTTAGTTGGATTCCAATCATGCGACATCACACATCCCTTTATGTAGATCCTTGTCCCAGCAATGGAACCATTTGTTGGCTTGATGGGCCCTGTCGCAGGTTCAACATTAATTAGCCAATCAAATCCCTACACTACTAGCCCTTTCAGCATCAATCTGTAGAATGCAAACTGAAGTCTCACCCGAAGCAGTATGGAGAGATGCAGTTACCAATTTTCTGCACCCTGAGATGGTAGTGATGTCATTTTATACCCTAACCCTTCCTTTGCATAGACTAATAAGCCCTTTAGGGCTTTTCGATATACTTCTCTTATTCAACTTTGGGACCTTTGCGAAGGTCTGCGATCGTCCTTTTCTTACCCTAGATAGATAATTCAGACACTTATGCACCTACATGACTACTCTTACTATTGTATTTACCCAGATTGGCTTAAGCAGTGGATAACTTCAACATGAATTATGATTATCTTCGTGTAAACATATATTCTTACTTGCATTCATACAACAAAGTAAAACACATAGATTGGTGCATCAATACAAAATTAAATCATAAACCCAATATTCAACATAACATAATAGAATACATTCATAATAAAAGTAAAATATCTCATACACAGGTATTTCCAGAATAATTATCTTTATTGTTGTTCAGATCTCCGTTATAGACTCTAACTACCCTGCACACACAGCTGCAGGGGTTCGTGCACTCAGCTGTAGAGCCTCTTTCCTATGCCAAGACTCTTTTCTCTTAGCTCTCATAGACCCATTACATTCATCAACATCAACTATGAACTAAGACTCTCCTACACTCTTCTAAGACTTCCCTTTTTATACAATCCCATGGTCCGCGAACCCAGGGTGGATCTCATAAAGCCGACACAAGTTACATAATCTAAGGATAGAGACCCTTGATGACTCTTTACATCTTTGCACTTCGCGACCACAAAATGTGGAGAATCTACATTATTTATACAAAACTTGGGCCTTTAGCCCCAAAACGTGGGCTTTTAACACCAAAATTAACCCTAGGGGACCCATTCCGAAAATACACCGCTTGACAGTGGCATTTCAAATGGAGATTGGAATTTGGAAAGCAACAAATGAAGGTAAAGGAGAGTTATCCAAGTTTTTAACATGGAAGACAATCATCTGATCGTCGTGAGGATCTACAACACCTAGAGTAGATAGTAGAGTTTTTTGTTGTGATGGGAACATCTGGAGGACTTCCAACATTGACATTGCATCAAGAGACTGTGCCAAGTCATCTACTATGCTATATGTATGGGTGATTTTGGCAGAAGCAACATTTTGACATAAGAAACATTTGGGGATCTTGGGGAAGTGTAATCTACAATGTATTTCAGTCATACGATTTTCTCCTAATAGTCATACGTGTGGGGGCAATTTGTTATCACAAAAAACTAATCACCTAGTCATTTCTAACTAGGTGGATTGAAGTACACCATGTGGATTTAATTTTACCATAGTAAAATAACTTTCATTGTGGAAATACTTTAATAAACCACTTTTATTAAATTATTTTTTGATTTAAATAAAAAAACCCCATGAGAATAATTAGATAAATCATCATTTATTTAATTTTCTCTAGGAATTATTATTAAATCATTATTTAATAATTATTTATTGTCCCATTTGACTAAATCCCTTAGGAATATTTAAATAAATCATTATTTGTTTGAATTTCCTTATTTTTGTTATTAGAATAATTATTAAATCACTATTTAGTAATTATTTTGATTTCACACCTTTCTTGGTTCTTGAGAAATAGTTAATAAATCATTTTACTTGTTAATTATTTATAAATAAAGGAATTTAGCCATTTTAAATTTCTTTTCCCTCTCAAATAAATATAATAAAGTGTTCCAAGTAGTTAGATCTGAATTTGGTCAATAATAACTTATTATTCTCCATTTTTGAGATTAAATCCATACTTTTCTATATAAAGGAGGTTTTTGCATTCATTCCTCACCATGATCATTATCATCATCAACATTAATTTTTTCTTGAGCTCCCACTTGAGTTCTTCAGTTTGTTTTGGTTTTTCACACGATTGAGAGAGAGAATCTATTTCTCAAGCATCAAGGATATCAAAGGACCCATCCCACGGAGGTGAACTTACAAACCAATCTATAGATATCCTTCTCCAGGTGTTATCAATAAATATTTATTTGTTTAAAATCATCTTTCCATTGTGTTATTATTCTGGATCTATCATTCTGCTGCTATTTGTTTTGGATCTAGTTTCTTTTTACTACAGATTTTCCATTTGTGTTGTAGATCTAGAATGACAGCAGCGATTAACTTGTTGTTAGGGTCACTTGTCACCTAGTGACTCAACTAAGATTTTTTTGTACACCTTCCAGGAATTTTCATACTAATAGTATTGATCCTTAGCCACTCCAAAGCATACCACACTTCTTCTTTCAAGCATTAAGTAATCACATGAAATTATTACTGATCACATTCTTATGATCAACTCCTTCTGCAAGATTATTGTAGATATAAATTATAGATTTAGAGAAAAGTTACTCAAAGACATTTATACCTTTGCTTCCATATAAAAATCTATCCATCCTTCTTTGAACAAGCTTTCTTCTTATACCTATCAAAAATAGGTTTATTTTCATACGAGGAGAAAGACTTTAATTTTGCCTTTCATACTAGAACTCAACCATCTGCATTCCTTCATCCTTCAAGACTATAGATTCCATACTAGATGCAATATATACCAGTCATAATGCTTCTTCCAATAACTTTCATAAGTGATGGTTCTTATAGGAGGATCTTTAACGATCCTATTTGTAAAATGACGACTTCTATCGTTTTGTTAGAAAATACTTGGATGAACTATAATATGAAATATGGTCCCAATCTTCTCATTCTTTTAAGCTAGATTATTCCTTTCAAAGAAACTTTATTATGTAGAGTCTAAATCGACTATCATATTCTTCTTTCTATGATTCCATGCTTTTTACAAAACCAAGGATTTTCATGTTACTCTAGTTTCTATTTAATAAAAGAAACACAAATTGCATAATGACACTAATAGAGTTGGAGCTTACTTCAATAATAATAATCCTTGGGACATTCTTCTTTTGTCTTCTTCTTGGGTTCTCCCTTTTCCTCAGCTATGTGAGCATCACTCATTTCCTTCATTTTGTTATTCTTCATGTTTGGACAATCCCTCTTAAATCTCCATATTGATTACATTGAAAGAATTGAATCTTGGACATATTTGGTTTTCCTTTGGAATTTCCAAACTTCCTTTGCTTCTTCTTCTTGGATTTTAGAATAAAGGATTGAGACTTTTCTTTTAATTCAGTGTCATCCTTTGCCTTTATCCTAGTTCCTTCGAAGATACATGGAGCCCATAGTTCACCAAAAGGAGTGGTACCCTTTCTTGAGTAGACATTAGTTGCAAATATGTTCCATTTAACTACCAAAGTATTTAATACACAAGCAGTCATTTTTGAATTGGAAAAAAGCTTCCCTAAGCACTTGAAACTAGTGCCTTATTTGTGATATCTTCATAAGATAAGTGGTCATGTCTTCATCCTCTTTCTTCCTTAGTCTATATAATTAATTTCTCAAGGTTATCTTTTGGCCTGATTTACTTATAGAGTACAACTTTACCAACTTATCATACATAGCTTTAGATGTCTTCAAAGTTGGAAACTAGATCACCACTAAGAGTGGGGGCAAGGTGAATCAATAGTAATGGCCTTTATACCAATTTTAAATCTTTTTTCACAACCTCACATATGCATGCACATACACAACATTAGATCACCAAAACATGTAATCAACAATAGACTCAAAACATAATAAGCATGAGAAATAACCATGAGATATATCAACACAAGCATGCACACATAAGAACACAAGTATTTCTAGTGGAAACCCTTTCAGGAGAAAACCACCCTGCTATTGCTACACTACTCAATTCTTATACTAATATGTTGAAAAATTTGTACATGGATTATTTTACACCCATAAGCCGGAAGAATTGTCTTCCTCTACGTATGCTAGCATTTATCAATTCAGAATTATGTTTCTCTCTGGGCTCTACAAAAATCTATCTATTGGAAGCTCCCATGACCATCAATCCTTGCCCAACTACCATTGGACTATGTGAATCCTCTTGGATGGAGAAAAATCTTCCTACTACTAAATCTTCCAAATCACTATCTATTTTGAAGCCTCCACACCTTCACTTTCTCGATGCGAACCACATTTCATATATTTTCAACCTAGGTTCTCAATTCACTCAACATGAGAAACCCAACAATACCATCGTTCTTCAACAAAAATTATGAATCAGAAACTCTTATCTTCTACTCAAAACAATCTATGCTCTCTAACACACCACAAGTTGCCAATTCTCTGCCACAAACAACACACAAACTTTGAATCTTCTTCTCAACTCTTTTTTAATTTCTGCACACAATTATCTAATATAACTCTACAAAAATTGTGAGCAGTTCTTGTAATCTCTACTCACTCTCAATTCCCACACAATGGCATACTCACACACTCTCAAGAAAACCAAACAAATAGACTCAAAGGCTTCCTTTCTTTATCATTTTCCTATGATGATTAAATCAGTAAATGCAACTCAGTGATGGAGCTATTGTCATATGCTTGATCTGATCTAGATTTGGAGTCTTGACTATGTGAATCTACTAACTTCACTTAATGAGAGAGATTCTTAACTTTAACCATCTTCAAGAATTTAGTTAATATTTTCCAACCTTTACATGGAAAACCTTGACAAACGCAAGTTTGAAAAACCATTAATTCAATAAGAAGCATGAGGCATGTGGAGAAAAGTCAGTACCATAATGTATACACCACTTCTATGAAGGAAAATTGTGTATGTATGCAATTCCTAGGAGGGAAACTAGCATATACCCTCTAAAATCCCAGTTTCTAACTTGTGTAAGCCACCACTTGGGGTATAGTTGCAGGAGGGTGTGAGGGACATCATGACAAATCTCCAAAACCTGTACAACCTACTCAAGTATCCTCCAACACTTGTATATCCTCTCCAAACCCTATGTATCATATCATCAACATGAGTACCTAATATGGGACATGGAGACCTAATCAGCAAGGCTACTCAACTCTAACTCATGTAGGAACACCATGAACAAATAGAAACACCTATAGCAGCATAATGAACAAGGAGATCATCACATCTCTACTCTATAATGGCCATTTAATACCTATCCACAACTGATCATCAAGGTAATATACCATTGTCCAACTCAACAACAAAAACATGATCATGAAGACCATGATACCCTCTTATCACACTCTGTATGCAACACCTGTAGATCACATCTCCATCCTCACATTTCCATGCTAGTAGACATGCCATATGCACATCATCCATACACAATCCACCTGCAACCACACATACACATGCATAACCAAATCAGCTTCAATCCATGCTACCAGGTTGACATTAGTTCCAACCAACCAACTCATCTACAACACACATCAATGCCAACAATCTCCCCCTTTGGTGTTGATGGAAACCCAAGCTGAAATAACCATCTGAACTATGCTCTGAAAACTTGTATCCATCCTTACATTCTCCCCCTTTGACATCAATGGAAAATGGATAATCAAGTCAAGGACAAATTCTATACACCCCTCTCCAAGCAATGGGATCCATCAACAAACACTAACTCCACTCAAAATCCATATGTAGGTGACATATAATGGAATGCAAGAATGAAACAATAAAATCCTCCCGGACACAAGCTATACCCAATCAACAATACACTAGAGCAGCAACATACATCTCCTATCAACAACAACAATAAAATCTCTCACTCCTAAGGTAGCATGACAATGGCCAACAACAATAACAATAACTGAAACAAATTCTGTCTCTCCTGTACAGTAGAAACATAATCCATGTCATAATAATAACAACAAATCCAATCACCAAAACATAGTAGCAACAACATAATGTCACCAAATAGCAACAAAAAATAGGATCAAATGCATAGAAGAAGTATCATATATCCAACCAACTATGAAAAAAGAACATCAAATACATCCTCTCCATAATTTACTCTCCAGCAGCAAAAAACTCATATAGCAGAAACATCAATGACTATCTAGAAGTAACATCTCTCAGAAGTAGACATGGTAACAAAAAATACATGATGATGGGTGACAACAATATGAAAAACCATACTCCACTAAATGCACATCTCCATGGATGAATGTATACTAATATATATTGCTAACAATGCCTCCTTTCAATATGCAAGATTCTACTCCACATGGACCAATTACTATGACCAAATGATATGCAAAAAAGTACATGGCTTCATAAGCCTACTACATGGATTCCAAAATGATAATACATGATTGTACAATGACAACATATGCCCTACATATGGCTAAACCATGACTCACATGGCTCTCTCTCACAGCATCTATGACTACATAGACCTCTTTGTGTGTAATAAAGCAACAAGATAGGAAAATGACAATATAAGACTCTTACAATCACACACAAGTGTTCTCTCCTCTATGAATACCTAAATATAAAGATATATCATGATTATATAATATCCATGAGCAACAATATATGATACATATATCAACATTAATGAAAATACAATACAAGCACTAAGGGTTAGTTCAGTTGGTCGAGTTCCTGTTGCTAAGTACCTCATTGTTCGGAAGTCACAGGGTCAAATCTCCTCGATTCCCTTTAGGTTAGGCCCTGCTTATTTTTTCTATGGGTATATCCCTTCAAGTTGATTTGCCTGGATTTTCCAATGGATGTAGCAACCATGTCTGTGAACCACCCTAAAAGAAAATGAAAATAAAATACATGGCATATGCATCAAACACTAGCCCTCCATATGTCGCAGCAAAAAATAGGAGTGCCATTGATAGAACATAGTATTGCATGGCTATCAACATCTCAGCCCCTCACTAGTGGCATGTGTACAATAGCAACAATAAATTTTCTGCTGCAACATAATAATCATCACCATGCTCAACATACACATAACCATGTAAAAGAAACAACATGGAAACATGACATAGAAGCAACAACATATATATATCCTCATATCATGAACAATATGTCATCAATGAGATTCCATAGTAATCATCATAAGAAATAGCAACATATAACATCCACCATCATACTAATCTCCATAGAAACATCACATGCATATTATCATGACACCAAGATACATATATATGCCAAGTGTATGTCAACTCATATAGGCCACATATAATCGGTTGGGTCCCTATAATACTAGTGATTACCCCATTACTATTGTAGTTATACCCCTTATTTATATTGTTGTGCCCCTATTACCCCCATATTGTTACTTCTGTGCCCCATAAAATCCGTCTCTTGTTATTTTTGTGGCTTTATATTATTATTGTTAGGTCGGCTAGATTATATTGTGACTCCTTAGACTCCTATATATAGAAAGGAGGTTTTGTCATTTGTATCATCCAAGAATTGTTCATTTATGTAATGTAAAGGAGGTTGCCCCCTCGAAGAGGCTGAATTCTAAGGCGTTGATCTATCATTTCTATCTTTTCTTGAGCTGGTTTCATAACATTTGGTATCAGAGCTTTGGGTTCTAGGGTTTCGCTACTCCAAACAGGTCATTGTGGCATTTTCGCTATAACTTTTTTTCTGTGATGTTTCAGAAGTCGCAAAAAAACCCATTTGAGAAGAAATCGCATTGAACCTTGGGTCCAAATTTCAGAGCGTTTCACGCTATATTTGTGGAGTTATGATTTGAGGAAGTTTGTCTTTTTGCAGACTCCTGAATTACATTCCAAACAGGTGACCTGGGGAAAATCATCATAAATTTCTCTCTGGGGATCAGATTTAAATTTCGTAAGAAGGTACAGAAAGAGGACAGACTGTAGTTTCTTATAAATGTTTTTCAGATCCAAAGGTTGAAACAGGGACTCGTGGCATGTCGTACAAGTTCACTCTACTAAACTAGTCTATAATCAAGTCACTGTTGGAGATTTCACATAACTCTTCCTTGGAGAATCCAATTTGGGTCAGACCTGTGGCATTGGAAAGAGGAAACAGAGGGCTACTACAGGTAGCAAGTTTAGAACTAGATGATTGGAAAGTACGGAGATACATCAGAGGCAATATCGAGCTCCTACAAAGTGAAAAAAGGTGTGTAGATTTTTTTAAATTTTTGCTTAAGCTTGGTTTGAAAATTTATTTTGAAGGAATTCAAAGGGCATAGTAGAGAATTATTATCGGTAACTGATGCCCCAAGGAAAGAAAATGAAAACACCTAATAAGGAACCTGAAAGCTCTGTTAGAAAATTATATATTACGGAGCAATGGAACACATAAAATATTGCAGAAATATAAACACAGAGAACGCATAAAACAAGAGAGACACAGACATACGTGGTTCACCCAGTTTGGGCTATATCCACCCCGAACAGCCAGTCCTCCCTTTCTATTATCCAGCAAAATGAAGAGACACAACCTATAGCAAATCCACTGTAATATCCTCTGTTTTCTCTCACAGTCTCACCTCTCAGTTTCTCGCTCACAGAATACACATCTATATCTCAGCCTCCAATACAATGCCCTCATACAAAGAGAGGGGTTGTCTTCTAGGGCAAAAAACCCTAAACTAAACATAAGTTCTATTGTCAGATCATCTGCCTAATGAACGGCCTAGATTGACTAGAAATTACTATACTTTTAAAAGGCAATTTTACATTTGTTTTTAGCTTCAGGGGCGCTACCCCCAAGCCCCCGCCGGGGGACCGCTAGCCCCCGGACCCCCTAGCCGGGAGGGATCGGCCCCCCCGGACCCCTGCGGGGGGGACAAGTCCCCCCCACACCCCCCTGCGTGGAGGGTTGTTCAAACTTCCTGGGGTATACATCCGGCTGAAACAAAGACCTCTGAGCAATCATGCTCCACACACAACAAGATCTAGCATGACTCATGAAGAAGAGGAAGAAATGCTACATGATATATCAAAATTACAAGAACAAGTGCAACAAATGTCACGCTCACAAAAGTTAACAGAATCGAAGATAAATGGCATGGAAGCTAAGATGAATGGCATGGAAGCTAAGATGGACAATTTGAAGATAGATTTGAACACAAATTTGAAGATAGGCATGGTAGATTTGAAGACAGATTTGAAAAATTTTCTACAAGAAATACTTACTAATGGTGAAAAGGTAGTAAAGGAAACTCATGATGAGAATAAAAGAAATGTTAATCATGATTCCATAGACGCTAATGTTGGATCGAAGACTCACCATATTCCAAAAATCGATATGAGGAAGTTTGACGTCAAGGATCCCGCCACATGGATATTACAGATGGAGCAATTCTTCGATCTCAATAATGTGAAAAACGCACAAAAGGTACGTATGGCAACTGTATATTTGGAACCAAATCAGTTTGTATGGTATCAATGGCTTTGCTCTCGTAAACAATTTATCACTTGGGCAATTTTTACGGAAGAATTGATAGCACATTATGAGGATACAAAAAGCAACACTTTTTTTAGCCAATTGATAAGTCTCAAACAAAAGGGTTCAATAATGGAGCACATTGAGGAGTTCCAAAAATTGAACATAAGGGTAAAAGATATTCCAGAGGAACATAAGATTGATGTGTTCATAGGGTCTTTAAAGGATAATATCCAACATGATGTTCGCCTTTTGGAACCTGATTCATTAGAGAAGGCATTCAGGTTAGCAAGAAAAATGGAAAGCAAAATTATGGCAACTAGGAAGCATACCACTCACAACTATAAAGACGGAAGTGTTGTTGCCCCTAGTCTTCCACAACCTATAAGGTTGACACCACAAAAATTGGAAGAAAAGAGAGCAAAAGGGCTTTGTTACAGTTGTGATAGCAAATACACTAAAGGTCATAAGTGTGCTGAGAAGAAATTATTCTACATAGATTGTGAAGAGGAAGAAGAAAAGGAGCAAGAAAGGTCAAAAGAAGAGGATATACTCCAGGAAGAAAGCTTAGATTAAGAACAAATAAATCCCACCATATCTTGTAATGCATTGGCGGGAATTACCACTCCTCAAACCATCAAGATAGAAGGACGAATCAAGAAGAAAAAGGTAATAGTGTTGATTGATTCAGGAAGCACCCACAATTTTATTCATTGTAGGGTAGCAAAAGAATTGAATTGCGTCCTATATCCAGCACCAAAGTGTCAAGTGATGATTGAAAATGGAGGAACAATAAATTGCTCTGGAAAGTGCCATAATATCAAGCTATCCATGGGAGAATATGTATTGACTAGCACAATGCTTTCCATTCCAATGGGAGGTGTTATGTTGTACTAGGAGTCCAATGGCTACAATCCTTGGGTACAATAGCTTTTAATTTTCAAGAACTTTTCATCAAATTTTATACGGAAGGAAAGGAAGTTGAATTAAGGGGTATTGCAGGGAAACTAGGAAAGATAATCAGCTCTAATGGTATGACAAAGCTTCTAAAAAAGGAGCAAAGAGGTGTAATTGCACAATTATGTTCGCTAGATGTTTCCACATCGAAATCATCTATTTCTCCAGATCTCCAAAAAGTCCTGGACAATCATTCCAATGTATTTGAGACTCCCAAAGGTCTCCCACCTATGCGTGATCATGATCATGCTATTCATCTGATTCCAGGAAGTGTTCCTCCAAACATCAGGCCATACAGATATCCCTATGTCCAAAAAAGTGAAATTGAATGTATGGTTGCAGAAATGCTAGAGGCTGGTATAATTCAACCGAGTCAAAGTTCTTTCTCTGCTCCAGTAGTATTGGTGCACAAGAAGGATGGATCATGGCGCATGTGTCCGGATTATAGGGAGCTCAACAAGCTCACTATTAAAGATAAGTTCCCCATTCCTGTCATTGATGAATTATTGGATGAATTGCATGGATCAATTTACTTCACCAAGTTGGATCTTCGTTCGGGATATCATCAAATCAGAATGAAGATTGAAGACATTCCGAAAACAGCATTTAGAACTCATGAGGGTCATTATGAATTTTTGGTCATGCCTTTTGGCCTTACCAATGCACCTTCAACATTTCAAGGTTTGATGAATTCAATTTTCAAACCATTCCTTAGAAAATTTGTGTTAGTATTTTTTGATGATATACTAATCTACAACAAGTCTTGGAAGGATCATGTTGAACATGTTGACAGGGTGCTACAACTATTGGAGGAGAAATAATTATATGCAAAAAGATCCAAATGTTTCTTTGGAGTCCAGGAGGTGGAATATTTGGGTCATATTGTATCTCATGAAGGAGTTAAGGTAGACCCTAGCAAAATTAAAGCCATTAAGGAATGGAAAATCCCCACATCCATAAAGCATCTGCAAGGATTTCTTGGGTTGACAGGGTATTATCACAAGTTTGTTAAGAATTATGGGAGAATAGCAGCACCTCTAACAACATTATTGAAGAAAGATGCATTTTCATGGACTCCGGAAGCAACAAAGGCCTTTGAACATCTTAAAGAGGCAATGTGCCAAACACCGGTCTTAGCTACACCGGACTTCACAAAAACCTTTATTGTGGAATGTGATGCTTCAGGAAATGGAATTGGTGATGTTCTAATGCAAGATGAAAGACCCATTTCTTTTGAAAGTCATCCAATCAAGGGAAGGTTTTTAAGAAAAGCTTTTTATGAGAAGGAAATGTTGGCAATACTCCATGCACTTAAGAAATGGCGACCCTACCTAATGGGAAGACACTTCAAGGTAAAAACGGATCATGATAGCCTTAAATACTTGTTAGAACAAAGATTATCCTCTGAAGAGCAACAAAAGTGGGTCACAAAGATGTTGGATTATGACTTTGAAATCATCTACAAAAAAGGGAAGAAAAATGTGGTGGCAGATGCACTCTCAAGAAAAGATGAGAATGTGGAAGCATTGTTGTTTTCCATTTCTATTATCCAACCAGATTGGATAAACGAAGCAAGGGAGGAATGGAAGAATGACGAAGAAGTGTGGGCACTTATTCAAAAGCTACAACAAGATTCCAGTATGTCTGATACATTTAGCTGGCAAAATGATTCGTTATGGTACAAAGATCGCTTATACCTCTGTAAGAATTCCCAGCTAAAACAAAAGATTCTTATGGAATTGCACACTTCTCCCTTAGGAGGGCACTCAGGATTTTTAAAAACTTACCATATGGTTAAGAAGGAATTTTTTTGGGATGGCCTTAAATCAGATATTCAAAAGTTTGTGGTGGAATGTTTGGTTTGCCAACAAAATAAAGTTGAAATAATTAAGACACCGGGTCTACTGCAACCTTTATCCATTCCAAGCCAACATTGGGAGGAGGTTTTGAATGGATTTTATCACAGGTTTACCCAAGTCTGAGGGAAAGAGTGTCATCCTGGTGGTAGTTGACAGACTTACCAAGTATGCACACTTTTGTGCATTATCACATCCATTTAAAGCCAGTACAGTTTCTACTGCATTTATTGAAACAGTTCAAAAGCTACATGGAAACCCAAAGATTATTGTAAGTGACAGAGATCCCATTTTAACTGGAAATTTTTGGACAGAATTATTTTCTTGTCTTGGTACTCAGTTAGCTCATAGCTCATCTTATCATCCTCAATTTGATGGGCAAACTGAGATAGTAATCAAATGTTTCCAAGGATATCTTCGTTGCTTTGTATCTGATAAACAGACACAATGAGTCAAATGGTTGCCTCTGGCTGAATGGTGATATAACACTTCCTTCCATACAGCAACAAAAATGACCCCATTTATGGCACTTTATGGGTATCAACCACCATCCATCACATCATATTTAAGAGAAAATTCTAAGGTTCAGGCAGTGGAACATCACATCGAACATCAACAACAAGTCCTCCAACTCTTAAAGGATAACCTCGTGTTGGCACAAAATAGAATGAAACAACAGGTAGATCAAAATCGCAGTGAAAGAAGTTTTGATGTAGGTGATTGGGTATTCCTACGGCTACAACCATATAAGCAAATGTCCCTAAAGCAAGCTAAGAAGGATAATAAATTATCACCAAAGTATTATGGTCCGTACAAGGTGTTGCAAAAGATTGGTACTATGGCATACAAATTGGAGCTTCCTGCAGCTTCTCGATTGCACCCAGTTTTCCATGTTTCATGTTTAAAGAAGGTTATAGGCAACAAGCTCCCAATTCAAACAATATTTCCAGAACTTGATGAGGAAGGAAAAATTATATTGGAACCAGAAGCAGTCACAGAAACAAGAACTTGACAGCTACGAAATCGATCAATTTCAGAGTATCTTATCAAGTGGAAGAACTTATCCGCTGAAGATTCCACATGGGTGTTGTGGGGAAAAATGCCTATGCAGGACGATCCTATCCACCTAAGGTGTGACAGTGCCTTAGCAACAAATAGAAACAGCTATTCTAGTATTCTTCCTTTATGAATTGAGAATGAAGAGAGATAGATGGACTAATCGGTGTCTTTTGTTTGTCCCTCGATCCGATTTCTCTTCTCTTTGGGAGTTCCCAGCTACTTGCCTTCTCACTCGCCCAGCTTCAATAGGTTCCTACAAGATCACAAGAAGGGAACACTACACAAAGACATAGATTCATATTCATAACTAGTTCAGGATTAGAAGTAAACCAAATATACTAATGCAATCATACATCAAAGACACATCAACATATAGGAGAAACCAAGATAGCTTTATTGATGAAATAACAAGGTTCAGGAGGAGATACAACCAAGAGAGTTCCAATCCAGCATCTACCTCCCAGCAAATGAAATTCCTATCTTCACCTCCCTTCAAAGCATTAAGCACCCAATGATCTCAATCTCAAACCAGCAACAATTCTTTGCAATAACCAAATTCCAGCCTCTAGATTGTCAGTTCTTACTTCCACTTGGAGACTAAGAGCCTCTTACTCATCACTTAGTCGAATTCAGCAAGGCAAGTGTCATGGAGGAAGATTCTGGAAGCTTCCACAGTCTTGACACCTCTGACAAGAGACCCTGACATTTGTCATTTCCCACTCAGCGCACCCTGGTAGTGCTTCCACCTACGTTGCAATGCAACTAGCCAGTGTAGCCTCTGCATTTCAACGCAAACAGCTAGTGGAGCTTCTGAATTGATCCTGAATTGACTTGTTTTTGAGTAGTTTCTGGTGGAGAACTTCTGTGAATTGTTGTGGTTTGTTAGCCTTGTTCCTCTAGGGGTAGGAACAACATGTTTAGGGACTTTGGATCCCTTGGATTATGGACATTTCATGCTTATAGCTGTAAGGCACAAAAATGTCTATAACAGTTGCCCCCTAAAGTATGAGGCCGTTTATCAGGTGAAATGATTTATTAGGAGGATCCGAAGTTCTTTCAATGCTGGGAGGAGACCTGTAATACAATACAATACAATACATTATTTTCATACTTTTTTCATGATCTAGCTGAGGCGGGCATTCCCATGCTCAGCTTTATAAATTCATTTTCATGTACATATAACAGACAATCGTCTGATGATAGACTGATGATTCTGATAGAGCCATCATCCTTTTAGTAGGATGATTATCTGTGCTGTAAAGCTGTACATTTCTATGTCTTTATTTTCTGAATATATATCGCAGCCCGGATGGATGAAACTAGATCCGGGGTCTTCAATCTCGTCCAATCTTCACTCTAAGTACAAGTCGATCCATGTGAGAATTGTTCTGAAGTCGAACATGGAAAGGCATCGCTTGATTACCAGTCAATGATGTAAATTGTTAACAAGCGCGAGAGGAATCACCGATAATGAAGATGACCCTCAAGGTACTGCAGTACAATTCACGTGGTGTGAATAGTGGACTTGGCGTCGAACACCATGCAAAATCTTTCGGTCGAAGGTCATTGATGTTTACCTGTCGCCGGAAGTGAGAAACATGCCATTGAGGCATGCAAGCTTCAAAGTATTAAAGGGGGTGTTCCTAGATCAACTTCTTGGATAATGAGCTGATGTCGACAAGAAGCGATCCGTCAAAGGAGGGCCTTAATGAATCCCACATCGATGACACGGAACGGAGCTAATGATTTTGATGGAGGTGAAAACGATCTGATGACATATGATTCAGGGTGGCGGTCATGAAAGAGTATAATGTATGGTAGTGGATGGGACACAGGTGACTTCTCTGAACGACTTCTCTTGAACATATGGTGACACTGATGTGATGGATTGGTAGCATTACCCCAAGTATGGATGGTATGGCGAGACCATGGTGATGTGACTGGTGAATGAAACAACCCAACCCGATTGTGGTACGGAGGAAAAGTGTCTTGTTCAAGAGCGACTTGCTACCATCAAAGTTTTCTTGAGTTTCTCCCAATTTTTCCCCAGTCATTGCTGACCAGTACCTCTTTATTTTTGTCAAGCTTGAGGAGGATAACATATGCTTGTTCTATAACTTGCCCTTCGGGCAAGCCCATCGCTATCTTTTAACGAGCCTAGCAATAGGGAAACTCGTTCTCGTCTAAAGACAAGTTTGTCTCTATTTAATGCATTTAACGAGTCTAACGACAAGGATAACTCGGTCCTTTTCATTTTTAGAGAGTCTAAAAAGGTACATAAAGTTAACTCCAAAAGTCCTTTTTCGTCATCTAATCCCTTAAGTCCAAAAAAGTATAAAACAATACAGAAGGGATGAATTTTCGATAGTTTTAACGAGCCGAATAAAACAAGCGCTCGATCTTTTTGTGCAATAATCCCTCGGGTCCAAAAAGATTAAAATCTAGAGGAGGGATAGCTCTTCCGGTCACTTTAACGAGCTGGAAGGCCAAAACTCGGCAATCTTTTCATATTTTACGAGTCAGATGAAAAGAGCTTAAAGAAGACTTGTCTTTTGAGGAACGAGTGATAAAAAGGGGTAGCAGCTGATTCCAGGGAAGGGTTGGGATTTCCAAATCACGGCAGTGTCACAAGGATGGCTAGTGAAATCACTCTTCGCAACTGTTCCTCAAAATGGGTAAACAATCATATGGAGGTGAATGATCGGCCAATGGAAAAGTGGAGGTGGTGGGCAAACATGACCAAGGCTTTAATGGCTGATGTCGCTACATTCACGGTGGTTATTTACCGGAATAGTTCATTTTTTAACGAGCTTAAACGCGGGTGGAAACATTTGCTCGATCTTATGTTTATTTTTTAACGAGCATGAACTATGTGCTAAAACTGCTCGGATCTTGCGTTTATTTTTTAACGAGCATGAACTGTGTGCTAAAACTGCTCGAATAATCCAGTCATATGATAAGAATGTCTCATTGAAGATGCTAATTTTTATGGAGCTTAGATATTACAAAGCTTTGCTCCGGATCCTTTCGTTATGCAAGTTCGGAAACGACTAATCCTACGGGTTTAAAGGGTTAGACCTATAGGTTTAAAGGGAGGACCTAAAAATTTAAAAAATAAATAGCCGCCCTTGCTTGCACTCCAAAAGGTTTGCATGCCCCCAGATATAAAACAGAGTTTCAAGGTTACCTCTACTTCACTTCCGCCAAAACAATTGTTTTACCGAGAGAGGCCTACCTCTTTCAGGCTACCCAAAGATTGTTCCGTTAATCTTTCAAACAAAACACTTCTTCGGCGGTGTCTACCGAGATAGACAAAGGTGAATGACCTCAGTGCCAAACACGTAGCTTTGACAAGAGAATCTTATTCTAGAATAACCCCTCTTCCTAGACGGATGGGGTACAAACTAGTCATATTCTCCCGCGGAAACCTACCCTATACCCAAGGTTTTCCTGCCGAAGCAGACCAGGACACATGCCCCCTGGGTTCCAGTCATATCCTCCCAGATTACTCGCGCTCATCAGGAGGACGGACCGTGGGTTGAGACATTTCTTGAGTGAAGAGACCATTTAGGGATGGTATATGACTATTTGCGATGCGTGATCCGGGGAATGAAAGTTGGTCCATGAGCTTGACCATTCTTCCTTCATGCGGAAAACACATTACTCTAAAGAGTGAGGAGACGATGTCTCCCATGCAGTATATATAGTCTCGTCCAAGGAGTAGGTTATAATCCAAGGGTCCTTGAACGACCATCACGTTTATTTGAACGGTCTTCCCTTTCAATGTGATTGGCACATTGGGAAGAATCCCTAAAGGTCGACTGGTTCCTTTATCGAAGCCTGTCAGATTTCTCATTTCAGGCAAAAGCGCTGGCGAACCAAGCGCTTTCCAAGCAATAGAAGAAAGGATACTCACAGATGCCTCCTCATCAATGATGGTGCCAGCCATTACCATTCTATATATTTGAACGATAATTCTGAATGGTATGCTTGCTGGCAACCGGGGTCTGCCTAGTTGGTTCCAGTCGAAGGATACAACTAGTTTGCTTGGTGGTGGGACCGAATAGACGGCTGGGTATGACTCTGACGAAGTTCCTTCCTGTGATAAAGGAATGGGAAAATTGCCCCCTTGTTCATCGGAGTTTGTGTTGATGAAGAGAATTTGGACGGTGTCGTCTTTATTCTCCTCTGTGATGGTATCATTCGAAGATAGAGCCTCTGAAGGAAAAACCGGGTTAACTGCCGCCTCAACCTTTTGACTTTCGTCAGGTATGGATTCAGACGGTTCATCCTCAATGATAGGTGCTTCGGCTGACCACCTGAGCGGGCCAGCCGGGTTCTCAACTGGTGAAGGACTTGGCAGGAATTTTTGATATCCAGGAGGAAGTTGCACAGGTAAAACCGGGCAATCTTCCAAAACTCTTTTAGCCTCGTCTAAGAAGGGACAACGGTGGATGGCATGGTCGCCTTCACAGAGTTTGTAGGGAAATCTAGCTTTCCCTCTCTGTCCTGTGGCTTCACTTTGACTAGTTGACGGTGTGCTGTCAACATGGCTATCAGAGGTTGACGCCACCGAATTGTGCAAGCGGGGAGACCAGTCCCTTAGTATCCGAGGGATGCAAGGACAATCTTTGTGAAAGTGGTCTCCCTTGCATATGACACATGGCGATTTAGGCCTGGTCAGTGCAGTGTGTGGATTTTCATTAGACGCCATTCGCTTGCCCCCAGTCGCTTTTGGCTCCTTCTTCTTCTTTTCTTTCTTCTTCTTCTCCTTCTTCTCCTTAGGAGCTTGGCTTTTGGCTTGGCCAGCTCCATCATGCGAAGAGGAAGGAGGAGAGGAAGAATTATAGGAAGTGGAAGGCTGGTGGGCAGCTCTGGACTGGTCTAACTGCTGATTCGATTGTTCAGGAGTAGTGGTGTTTTGAACAACATTAGTTGAGAAGAGCCAGACAGGCAAGCCTATTGTCAGTCCTGGAAGCGACAATGTGGCCATATGGGGTGCTCCAACATCTCCCCAAGAGGAGAAGGGACTAGGATTTCCACCAAGGGGAATTCCTTAGTTGGAGGGCTCCATTTTCTCAACTGAAAGATCAACGCGGGAATAAGGGTGATTTATTATTCCGTTTAAAATAAGTTTTAATGACGCTTTAGACACAACTTGTTTTTTCAGTTTTAAAGAGTCGAGAAAAAACAAAAGATGACTCTAGTCGCCTTCGATGTTTTAACGAGCCCGAAGTGACAAATGCTCGGATGGACTTTTTCCGTTATAGAGTCTGAAAAAGGCCAAAAGGAACTACTCCGGAGATCTAGGTAGAGGGTGTGCCAAACCAATCACAAAACTGCAGAATACGTTTTATGGTACGGCAGTCAATCTTCCCGAATGCTGTGTTCGGTACATTGCGATCAGTAGGGTGGTCAACACGGCTTCCTAAGGATAAAGGTTTTAAGCCTATAGGGGTCTCCCAATATATACGCGACGGTACGTGGGAGCACAATCCGTACTGGCACTTTTGGTCCCTCAGGAGGAATCACCCAACCATCAGCGAGGCCAACAGATACCAGGTTTTACGACGCCGGAACACGTCTCTAGCCTAGACCTCTATGTTGTGCGTTATGTTACAAAGCATTATTAAGTTCATTCAGTTTATTTTATGTTGATCTTTCTTAGAAGTTTGCCTTTTGAGGTTCACCACGAGATGTATAGACAACTTCCTAAATGCAATCTAAAAGATGATAAGCAAATTTTATCTCTTTTTCAACAATGAAAATGCTAGCTACAAAGGGAAAAGAAAGACACCATCTTTTCTCAAAGAGCAATCAGCACACTCTAAATGCACTTTCCCTAAATCAATCATGCAAACTATCAAGATGCAAATGCACAATGCAAGTGTTTGTTTTCCGCTTTCTTAATATTGATGCCTAAAAAGAAAGATTTTTGCACAACTTTGAATTTGCTTGTAAATGACAAATACAAACAAGTTTACTTTTTCGAAATCAGAAAGGGTAGAAGAGATTACAACACTTAACGATTTTCGAAATGAATACTTGTTTTGACATTCAAAAGAGACAAACTCAAACCAAAAGCAAAAATGAATGTATAACCAACTGTAAACAGACAATGAACTCTCTCCTAAGATCACAATCAATAGATCTGAATCAAGGGCTACAGGATGACTATTTCACTCTTGCAAAGGGAAACTGTAAATGATGCCATAAACACATAAAAACACTCACAGTCTTTTGTACAAAAGGAGGCGGAATTTAAGCAGAGAAAAGGGGCTATCAGATAGGTACCTATGCTGGTTACAGGCTGTAAAAATCAGAGATCAAAACAAGGCAAAACAGAGCAGAGAACCCCAGCTGCACAAGGCCTAACTGGATCAGCGCACCTGTATAACAGGGAAACTGAATTTCAACGCAGGTAGCCTTCACGGGAACTACGTTGAAATGCAGAGTCTCTTCACAGAGCCTGCACTGAAGGAGAAACGAGAGTTCCTCACTGGGTTCTGGGTCACGGTTTGCTATTTAATCTACAATTTCAAGCCAAATCAAAGCAACAAGCAAGGTACAATCAAAGGGATGCTTTGAAGGAGGACTAAGATCTATCACAAAGGATCATCAAATCATTTGTGAGTCCATTGTTTAGATCATAGACAAATCCAGTGATTGGATCAAAGCAGCAGTTGTCTACTTTGCATCTGAGAATAGCAGATGCAGTTCGATTGTTGTTGTTGAGTCTATGAAACAAACAATGATAGAAACACAAATAAAATGACTAAACAGATCTCCCCAGCGGAGTCGCCAATTTTTTGTGGGGAAAAATGCCTATGCAGGACGATCCTATCCACCTAAGGTGTGACAGTGCCTTAGCAACAAACAGAAACATCTATTCTAGTATTCTTCCTTTATGAATTGAGAATGAAGAGAGATAGATGGACTAATCGGTGTCTTTCGTTTGTCCCTCGATCTGGTTTCTCTTCTCTTTGGGAGTTCCCAGCTACTTGCCTTCTCACTCACCCAGCTTCAACAGGTTCCTGCAAGATCACAAGAAGGGAACACTACACAAAGACATAGATTCATATTCATAACTAGTTCAGGATTAGAAGTAAACCAAATATACTAATGCAATCATACATCAAAGACACATCAGCATATAGGAGAAACCAAGATAGCTTTATTGATGAAATAACAAGGTTCAGGAGGAGATACAACCAAGAGAGTTCCAATCCAGCATCTACCTCCCAGCAAATGAAATTCTTATCTTCACCTCCCTTCAAAGCATTAAGCACCCAATGATCTCAATCTCAAACCAGCAGTAATTCTTTGCAATAACCAAATTCCAGCCTCTAGATCTCATGGAGAAGAGATCCATATATAGATGTTTGGAGTGAGGATGAGTCAGCTTGTGATCTGACTAGTGTCCTCTCTCTCTGTCAGTTCTTACTTCCACTTGGAGACTAAGAGCCTCTTACTCATCACTTAGTCGAACTCAGCAAGGCAAGTGTCATGGAGGAAGATTCTGGAAGCTTCCACAGTCTTGACACCTCTGACAAGAGACCCTGACATTTGTCATTTCCCGATCAGCGCACCCTGGTAGTGCTTCCACCTGCGTTGCAATTCAACTAGCTAGTGTAGCCTCTGCATTTCAACGCAGGCAACTAGTGGAGCTTCTGAATTGATCCTGAATTGACTTGTTTTTGAGTAGTTTTTGGTGGAGAACTTCTGTGAATTGCTGTGGTTTGTTAGCCTTGTTCCTCTAGCGGTAGGAACAACATGTTTAGGGACTTTGGATCCCTTGGATTATGGACATTTCATGCTTATAGCTGTAAGGCACAAAAATGTCTATAACAATGGGAGGATGAGAATCTTATGCAGAAGTATCCAGAACTACTCAAGCGTTGAGGACAACACTTTTTTGAAGGAGAGGGGCATGTTGGGTCCCTATAATACTAGTGATTACCCCATTACTATTGTAGTTATACCCCTTATTTATATTGTTGTGCCCCTATTACCCCCATATTTTTACTTCTGTGCCCCATAAAATCCCTCTATTGTTATTTTTGTTTCTTTATATTATTATTGTTAGGTCAGCTAGATTATATTGTGACTCCTTAGACTCCTATATATAGAAAGGAGGTTTTGTCATTTGTATCATCCAAGAATTGTTCATTTATGTAATGTAAAGGAGGTTTCCCCCTCGAAGAGGCTGAATTCTAAGGCATTGATCTATCATTTCTATCTTTTCTTGAGCTGGTTTCATAACATAATCCATGCATAACCAAAACACATAAACCTGCAACAACCTCATGTCAAATATACATAGCATGGAACATATAGTATACTCCTCCAAGGAGCCATGATGCCATCAAAATCACTGAAATATTGGAAGCATGTGAAGTGCTCCCCCTGAACATGTTCCATCTCCACTCATCACAATAGCAAATCTCCTAATCACAATATCTTTTGCAAATATATCATTGGTAGCACGAATCTAATAACATAAAATACCATAAAAAATGATATGTGTCAAAACAACTCCTCAACAGATAAATATTTTCACACACACTTCGGTAGATATGGAAACACCATCAATGATTCTACATGAAAAAAAAAAGATGCACCATAGATCCCCTAAGGTAATGCATGCCTCAACTTCTTCTCATTGGTCCTTGCTACTCCTTATTCCTCCAAAATTTGTGTGGTTTCCCTCTTTCATGGAGATGTCCATGTGTCCTCTTGTTTAACCTACTTTGCATATTCTTCATTCTTTGATTTGGTGGCCTTAAGTGTCTTGGAGTCTTGTAATCCTTGGTCATATGACCAAGATTTTCACATATGTAGCATTTGATGTGCCATAAAAATGGAGGAAAAGGCTCATATCTCATGTTATTCATTCTTCTCCTCTTTGCATGCAATCTGCATTCAATATCCTTGTGGCCAAAATCATTGCATGAGTAGCAATAAGCATAAAAGTGGCCATTATATCCGGTTTTGGCTGAACTCTATCAATTGTGTTGTCTTCCTTGCTTGTTTTCTTGATGGGATCTTCTATACCACTTCTTCTCTTATGGCATGCATCCATAATTTCCTGCAATATATCTCAGCTTCTAGCATCTCACATCACCCAAAGGTGAAGATGATCTTCTTGGTTTTCTCTTTGGCATGACCTTTGGATTATCTTCCTTGTGCTCCATCTTTGACTGTTGATTGTGTTGATGGCTCCTCTTCTTGCTATGTTTTCTACCGCTATCATTGATTATTGTTGTAGCTGTAATTAAACTAGTTTCTCCTTTGTGCATGTTGTAATCTGATTTGCAAGATGAGGAAATTTGGCTGCTCTTAAATTGAGTGGTTTTCTTCTCCAAATCATTCCTTAGTGAGACCACTTATGCTTCCAATCTCTCACATTCCTCCTCCTTATCTCTATATTGCTTTCTTATTTCTTCATCGATATTATTTGCCTCCTCAAGCTAAATTTTCAATCCATTGATTTCTTTTCTTAGCCCATTTTCTATCTCATTGGAAATCTACAAAATTGATTTCTGATCTTTACATGTAGTGGTTATTTTTCCTACTTCAAGAGATAATTCCTTAATTACAATCATTGCTGATTTATATTTAGCCTTAATGGTAGAAATATCCTTCTCATAATTACTATCAAACTCAATAAAATCATCAAAATTATAATTAAAAAAATATTTCGACACATTAGCTCGTGTCACAATTGTTTTGGCTGAGATTTCAGAATTTATTGCTTCATTTTCAATAAACTAAGTATTTTTCTTCTTCAAACCCTTTTTCTTTTGAGACATCCTTCTCTTTATCCAGGCCATGATCGATGATCTACTCTCCAAGCGGTCAAGCTTCACTAAAGAGCACTAGCTCTAATACCAATTATTGGAAACTAGATCACTACGTGGCCGGGGGGGGTGAATCAGTAGTGATGGCTTTAAATATTTCTTACAACCTCAAATATTCATGCACATCCACAACATTATCTCATCAAAACAAGTAAACAACAATAATCTGTTAAGTCCCTATACTACTAGTGTACTCCTTATTGTCATTAGTGAAATCCCCTTATTGTATTGTTGTGCCCATGTAGTCCCCATATTGTTATTATTGTGTCTCTTATAAGCATGCTAATGTTATTTTTGTGCTCTTACATTATTATTTTTATGTCATCTCTGATTATATTGTGACCCCTTAGACTCTTATATATAGAAAGGAGGTCTTGCCATTTGTATTATCCAAGAATTGTTCATTTGTGTAATGTAAAGGAGGTTTCCCCCTTGAAGAGGCTGATTTTGAATTCGTTGATCTATCTCTTCTTCTATTTTGTGAGCTCGTTGGATAACATTATTAAAACAAGGAATCTGATCACTCACAACAATAAATATGGAAGTGTTGTTTCTCCTAGCCTTCCACAAACTACAAGGTTCACAACACAACAATTAGAAGAAAAAATAGCAAAAGGGCCTTGTTGTAGTTGTGATAGCAAATACACTAAAGGTCATAACTGTTCTGAGAAGAAATTATGTTACATATATTGTGAATAGGAGGAAGAAAAGGATCAAGAAATGTCAAAAGAAGAGGATATACACCAGGACCAACCCCAGAGAAAGAATAAATGAATCTGACCATATCTTGTAATGCATTGGTAGGAATTACCACTCCTCAAACTCTCAAGGAAGATGGACAAATGAAGATAGTGAAAAAAAATTTGGAAGTATATCTTCATTGCTTTGTATTTGATAAACAAACACAATGGGTCAAGTGGTTACCTCTGGTTGAATGGTGGTACACTACTTCAACAAAAATGACCTCATTTATGGCACTTTATGGATATGATCCACCATCCATCACATCATCTTTAAGAGAAACTTCCAAGGTTCAAGGAGTGGAAGATCACATCACGCATCAACAAAAATTTCTCCAACTCTTAAAGGGTAGCCTCACTTTGGCACAAAATTGAATGAAACAACAGGTAGATCAACATCATAGGGAAAGAAGTTTTGATGTAGGCAACTGGATATTTTAATGGCTACAACCATACAAACAAATGTCCCTCAATCAAGCTAATAAGGATATTAAATTATCAACAAGGTACTATGGTCCTTACAAGGTACTCAAAAAGATTGGTACTATAGCATACAATTTGAAGCTTCATGCATCTTCTCGAGTACACCCAGTTTTCCATGTTTCATGCTTAAAGAAGGTTATAGGTGATAAGCTCCTAGTTCAAACAATATCTTTTGAACTTGACGAGGAAGGAAAAATCATAACTCAAGCTAAAGAAATCACAGAATCAAGAAACTGACAGCTTCGAAATCAATTAATTTCATAGTATATTAGCAAGCGGAAGAAATTACCTGCTAAAGATTCCACATGGGAAGATTAGAATTTTATACAAAAGAATCCAAAACTACTCAAGCATTGAGGACAATACTTTTTTGGAGGTGAGGGGCATGTTAGGTCCCTATACTACTAGTGTAGCCCCTTATTGTTATTAGTGCAACCCCCATTATTGTATTGTTTTGCCCATGTAGTCCCCATATTGTTATTATTGTGCCCCATGGAAGCTCACTATTGTTATTTTTGTTCCCTTACATTATTATTGTTATGTCGGCTCTGATTTTATTGTGATCACTTAGACTGCTATATATAGAAATGAGGTCTTGTCATTTGTATCATCCAAGAATTGTTCATTTGTGTAATGTAAAGGAAGTTTCCCCCTCAAAGAGGTTGATTTTGAAGTATTTAATCTATCTCTTCTTATATTTTGTGAGTTGGTTCCATAACATAAACTCAAACATTAATAACCCTGAGAAATATCCAAACAACCATGCACACATAAGAATACAAGTATTTCTGTTGGAAACCCTTTTGAGAGAAAACCACCCTACTTCTATTGTGTTTCTCAATTATTGTATTAATATGATGAAACAAATTTACATGGATTAGCATACACCCATAAGATGGAAGACTTGGCTTCCTCTATAGGATGCTGGCATATATCAGTTTTGAATTTTTTTTCTTTCCTAGATGTATGGAAATCTATCTGCTGGAAGCTCCCATGACCAACGATCCTCACCCAACTACCATTGGAATGTAAAACTCCTATTGGATGGAGAAAAATCTTCCTACTACTGAATACACAACATCAGTGTCTATTCTGAAGCTTCCATGCGAACCATGTTTCATATATTTGCAAACTAGGTTCTCAATTCACTCAATATGAGCAACCCAACAACACAATTATTCCAAAACACAAAATATGAATAAAAAACTCTGCCTAGAGGGGATTAATTCTTCTCTTCTACTCACAACAATCTATGCTCTCTAACACACTACAAACTACCAATTCTTTGCCAAAAATGACACATAGGTTCTGAATCTTCTTCTCAAATCTATCTCTAATTTTTGCACATAATTCTATGATATACAAAAACTATTTGAGCACCTGTTGTAATAGCTACTAACTCTCAATGCCCTCACAATGGTGTACTCACACACTCTTAAGACAACCAAAGAAATAGACTCAAATCTTTCCTTTATTTATCATTTTTCTATGATGATTAAATTAGTAAATGCAAATCAGTGATGGAGCTATGCTCATATGACTGATCTGACCCGAATTTCGCTTCTTGACAAGATCAATCCACTAAATTCACTTAATGAGATATATTCTTCACTTCAACCATCTTCTAGAAGTTATTTAACCTTTTGTGACCTTTACATGGGAAAACCTGACAAAGGCAAGCTGGAAAAACCATTAATTAACTTAGCAGCATCAGGAATGTGGGGAAAATTCACTCCAAAAATGTATATGCTACTCCTATGAAGGAAACTTGTGTATACCCTCTAAAATCTTAGTTTCCAACTTGTTTAAGCCACCACTTGGAGTACCATTATAGGAGGGTGTGAGGGACATCATGACAAACCTCTAGAACTTGTATAACATACTCAATCATGCTCCAACCCTTATAGACCCTCTTCAAACCCTATGTATCATGTCATAAACATGAGTACCTAATTCAGGACATCAAGACCTAATCAACAAGGCTCCTTAAATCTAACTCCTATAGGAACATCATGAACAAGGAGATCATCGCATCTCTACTCTATAATGGTCATGCAACACCTATGCACAACTGATCATCAAGGTAATAGAACACACCACCATCCAACTCAACAAAAACAACATGATCATAAATACCATGATACCATCTGATTAAACTCTCTATCTAACACCCAGATATCACATCTCCATCCTCACAGTTCCATGCTAGTAGACATGCCAGCTACACATCATCCATGAACAAGCCACCTACAGCCACACATACACATGGATAACCAATGTACCTGTAAACCATGCTACTAGGTTGACATCAATTCCAGCCAACTAACACATCTACAAGACACATAAATTCCAACATTCAAATCAACAATAAAGGTAACAAGATGATCCTTTATAGATTCAATAAGAATCCTTTTTTGCCACACTTCTCCCTTCTTGTATTTTTCTAACTCTTGAGTCTTCGCTTTGTCTGCTACAACAGCTTGACCAAGAACATATTCCATGAATTCATTTTTTGTGAGCACCAAGTCAATCCTCTTCTTCCATGATAGGAAGTTTTTGATCCAATGAGCTTGTTTATTTCCCTACAAAATGAATCCATTTGATATGCAGGTAGATGGAAAATAAGATAATATGATACTTACATGTCAACCAAGAGTGCTCCTATTTTATTATGTGTTCAATTATCTTGATGCTTTCAATATCCCTAGAGATACTTCAAAGATGCCCAAGAAAGATGAATTCTAGGATAACTTAAACAAATGTGTTTCCAATCAGCTTCAAAGAGTGGATGATGATTCAATATTCTTTGATGCTTCCTTTTGTTCAAGATCCTTCAACAAGACCTTGATCCTTCGTGAGATGATGAGATCTTTAATGACATTTTGATGTAGTAACCTTCCTTATAGGTCAATAGATCTTCTTCTCCTTTCCTCGTGTCCTTCTGTAAATGATTCCCCTTGGCAAGTAATCACTTCTTATGTCAATAGTATGATCTTCAAGTTGCCTTCTCTTTCTTCACCTTAGCTCTGAAATCATGTTGGGGAATGTAGTAAAGAAACTATTTAAATAATTCTCCTGATCCTTGATAAACATTTGTGATCTTATATTACCTTCTTTATATTCTTAGTTAAGTTCTCTTCATCAATAAATTATCATGAGCATAAACAATAAGAAAAGTGGACACAAATATAGTATCCAAGGAAGGGAAAAGCACCTCCAAGGGGAAAAACCAAAAGCATTTCTTCTCTTCTTATAGAATCTGATCAAATGAGAAAACTAAGACCAAAAACCAAAGTATCCTAGATCCTAGATCCTTCGCATATGTGAGAGAAAGATGGTCATAAAAATTAGGTTTTTAGTTCCTTCAAGGGATTCCTTTCTTCTCCTACACCTTCACTTCCTCTTCTACTTCCTTCTCTTTCTTATTAACTAACTACAAAAGTGTATCAATCAGGTCGATGTCCCTATATATATATATATATATATATATATATATATATATATATATATGCATCTTTTGTGGTTGAATAGCCTCTTCTAGGCTAACTTGTCACTGGAAGGGATGACTTAATCTTGGAGGCTTATTTGACTTTCTAGACTCATAATAAATATCTTTTACATGTTACAACTTTCCCAATAGGGTTTTATACAAATGACATGGACCCTCTTGAATCAATAAAAGTATTCTTTTGACTTGACAAACCCTAGGATCATGAAATGAATGTTTCACCTAGTCGATCAATGAAATGAAGCATGAAACCCATGCTTAAAATAATATTTTTCTTTTTTATTTTTCGTGTAACGTAAGATATACATAATTACATGAGTACAATGAAAATTATGAAGACTAAAACTAGTTATATTTTCCAACAAAAAATACATGGACTAAATGTTTTACAAGTCTACTAAAATATCATGGCTACCTAAAGTTACTACTCATCCACTTATTATTTCATCTGCAAAGGATGTTTAGTGGCTAGTGAAATATATTGATCCTAAAGAATCCATGATTTGGAAAATCCACAATAATACCATTGCTTCATCCATGTATATTCTAAGGATTCAAATATTATGCTATGTAGAGTATTATAGGCCACTATTTAACCCATTATTTCATTAGGGTATTTTTTAAGGATTCAAATATAATGCCTATGTATGGTATTATAGATGACTATTATAGTTTTGAGAAATCATACATATAGAATGTAGGAAAATATTAAATTAAAAAACATGCAATTTACTATTCAAATTGGTAATTGTTTGGTGAATATCATCAATTTTATCATATATATATCTAAAACATAGGTGAGTTTTTAACTAAATGGGCATACTGTTTTTCGAAAAATCTCCAAACCATATCCAATTGGAAAAAATTTCCCCAAAACATTCCTTTGATTTTCATTCAATTCCGTAGACATTGAAATGTACTACAAAATGCCCAAAGAGGAAGTATGTTTAGATGAAGGCTAGTTAATAGGTTTTAAGGTTTTTCATAGAAGGTTGTTCAAGACATGGTGGACTCATAAAGGAACTTTTAGGACATGGGAAAATGAAGAATATTTGGTGAATATGTTGACGTCCCCATTCCATCTACTAGATGGCATGTTGTGTTAGTTATATGGTTTATTCAATCATAAAACCTTCACTAAAGGATGGGTTCCACTCATGTACAATGCAATAGTTGAGGAAGGATTATTTAACTTAGCATAAATATCATCATGTTCTCTAAGGGACAATATTTAGCATGCTTAGAACCAAAAATAAGGCTAGAAACCCTAGTTTTTCATGTCTTCATATCTCCTAGACATGATTTGAGTAAATATGACATTCCCAATAATGAGTTGAAGGTGGATAGTTCACATAGAGCTGCTCTATATTTATTGCACAGTCCTTTTGAAGGACCACTATATACATGCATATACAAATATTTTCTAAGACATTATGGATCCACTGTATGAAGTCTTATTCAATGAGCCTACACAATCTATGTCTGAGATATTTAGGAACTTAGTGTCCTTAGTTGGCAACTAATTTGTGGACCAATATGGAACTTACCTTTGAATCCTAAGAGCAATTAAACCTCCCCACCTACTTCCTAATTTTGTAATTAACATGGTGGAAATTCAAGAAACACCATACTAGGTTTACACAGGGGTAGGTGGAGCACTCCCATGGACCAAGAAGGTTGCCTAGCCACACATGCCCTTACACATGGGGACATATCATTTCAAGGATATCAAGAAAGAGAAAGAAGACCCTAATGCATCAATTCTTTTCTATTTTTGTGATCTAATGTTCCACGGGTATGCTCCAAGAGCTATAGTGAAATATGATTGTAGGTTATGTAAGTACAAGTGGGGTTAGTACTTAGGGACTTGGGAAAAATAAGAGAAATAGAATAATGCCTTAGAGTTCACAGAGGTTATTTCAAGAATAGGTTACAATTCTATCCAAAATAAAAAGGAAAAGGCTCAAGAAAAAATAGAACTATTGGCCTAGTAGCAAGAAACCCAACAAGAAGTGACTCAAATAGAACAAGAAAAAAAGTTGAAGCAAGACCAAGAAGCTTCCCTAATAGCCCTTGAGGTTACCATGATAGTTCAATAAGTTAAAGTCAAGGAACGAAAAGAGGAAATAATTGGGATAGATAAGGAACAAAAGTGAAGAGCTAAAGAATAAAGGAGAAAACAAGAAGAATAAGAAGAGAAGAAATGATAGGAGGAACTAGAGGTTAAAGCTAGAAAATATGCTCTCCAAGTTTAGCAATAGGAACAATAACCAACTACATAGCTAGATTCAAATTCCATGGATGTTGACCCAATCCAACTAGAAGTTCCTATGATCACAAGAGGCCACTTGTAAATGACATAAATGGACATAACACTAGCCAAAAGGAAGGAAGTGGTCAATCTAGGTAGATTTCAGCTTGATAACTACTTAAACATGATAGTGGAACATTCACAAAATACATTTTATACCCCTCATATTCCTCTATTGTAGATCACTATTAAGAGACCTATCATGCACGACAATATAAAATACCCACTTTCCATTGCCTCATAAGCACAACATTCTCACAATCCACTGAGAGAAATGTGCAGGATCTCCAAGAGTAGATAAAGAGGAAAATACACATAATATAAATGAGCTAAAATAATAGGCTAAGTTGTTAAAGTGTGAGACCAATATCATGATGAAGAAGAACACTATAATACAAGATTATCAAGCATTTTCTTCCAAGGTGCATGAATCTTGCAAATCTCCAGTCAAACAAGTGTACCCATGCCTCCAAATAGTGAAAAATAGTTTAGCCGAGCTCTTATCACTTTTTGAATTAGATAATGAATTATGTATTCAACTTCAAGGAGCATTGAATTCTATAAACTAGTTGGATAAATAGCCCAAGTAATACCCTCACACAACACCAAAAGTTGCTAAAATTAGTTTGTAAGAATTGACATATGATTTGGTTGTTGTCAACTAGATGTTAAAGATTCAAGAGAAACTTTAGAAAGACATCTCGAGAGTTGTGGCACAATATCAAGAATATTACTCCTTGGTTGAAATAATAACCAATATGAATATGATACCATCCATTTGGGCCGAAGTAGAGGCAAGGTTAGATGAAGAAGTAATAAAAAAAAAAGATGAGGTACTAAATGCTAAAGAGCTGTGTTATAGGCCATTTTGTCACATCTGATCAATAGGCCTCCTAATGGGATCAATCAATATCCTATTCTCCCTTTTCATCATCATTGCACATATTTCTAAACATGTACCTTTCATTTCCTAGAGTTTCTACCCTAAACTGCTTCATTTGAGCTAGTTTTAGGACCAACTCTCCCTGGCCTCCTACTAGAAAACATTGACAACCAGGTTACTCCAATGTAGACTGTGTTGATCACCTACAGGTTTATCCCCTTTTCACGTACATTGGTTCTATAAATTCATGAAAAAGAGAGAAATTACGGAAGCCTCCTATTCCATAAGCTTCCATAATATGTTACAACCATTTATCTCAAAATAATCATTCAGATCCTATCCGACCCTACTTTAGAGTTTCCATCCCTTATCCTTTGATCCCATCCTAATATCAAAGGTGGATCTAAAACCTTATATTGGTAATTGGATAAGAATTTCCAACTTACCCCACTCCTCTATATATTTACAACCTTCCATATTTAAGGGGTTGGATTTTGGAGAGCAATTTTATCTTGTTGTTGTTATGGTGAGAGGTTTCATTTCATCCATTTAGGGTGATTGGAGGTGCACATTGTGACAATGAAAGGAAAAATCAACCTCGAGGATCTCTTCTACAAGATAAACACCTATTTATGGTTGTAAATACCTTTCATTTATATAAATTTAAATAATTCTATGTTTTCCTATATGTGATGTCGCTATTTCATTATTTCAATACCATGTTGATCTATTGAATAAAGTATTTAGATGATACTACATAGATCTCGTAGTTTCTTGGCTTGATTCATCTAACTGTGTAGGTTCTAATTTTGGAAATTGGAGCTGGAATTGGAGCATTCAATCTAAAGAAGGAGTGATGCCCACGACAGATTCCAGGTAGGCTTCATACTTTCATATATTCACTTTAAGGAAAGCATTGTATTCCTTGACTCTCTGTTGTTCTAGGTTAGCCACCAAACCTATGGGAGATACTTTTGTCCACAATCATAAATCCCATATAACAAATTGGTGACCATATAGAGGATCGATGTATTCCCTTGGAAGTTCCTTTGTCCTTTGTGTTTGATTACCTCCTTGATAGACATTTGTTGCTTTACCCAGCCAAGAACAAACCTAGAAGCACATTTCATTGACTCCCTTTTGCAATTTTTGTGTTGGAATCCTCTAATTCTGGACCCATGCACCCCTAGTGCCTTTGACGAAGCATTGCAGCTCATATGGGCCCACGTTGTACCAACGTTGCAAAGCACTAGTGCCTCTTCTACATCAGCATTGGCCCCTATTTTTGCACAAAATTTTCCCTTGTTTTTGAGTCTCTCCTTGATCAACCTAATTCTATTTGACCTTCCATGAGTCTTGAGTGTATTTTGGTCTCTCTAAAGCCTCCATTTCGTTTGCATTTGTGTTTGATTGCCTTTGGTAAGAATTGGTTTTGTTTTTCCTTTGTTCTTATCATTTGGTTGCCTGCAAACTAATTTATGTTTGGTCATTGGTTGCTTGGAGAAATTGTTGTTTTAGTCCTCATTCTGAAAAGTTGATTTGAATTAGTAATTAGAAATTCCCATCTTGGTTTTCCTCATTTCGAAAATTAAGTGTGTTGAAAAGAAAAATTTCGCATTAGCATTTAGGGTTTTGTATGTGCATTGGTATAGTAAAAGTTGCATTGAAAAGGGAAATTACATCTTGCTTCCTTTTTACTACATGTTGTGTGCCACATATTGTTTGTTTCTCCCCTTCCTTAGCTATATTTTCATTGAAAGAGAAAGATTTCCATTTTCTCATGCTAGATTTTCATTTTTTAATATTCAGGTGACATTCGTGGTGAGCCCGAAAATGAAACTTAATCAAAGATAAACAATAAAATTTATTGAATCAACCTAAGGAGAATTTGTAACATTAATGCAAACATGTAGGGGTATAGGGTAGAGACGTGTTCTGACATCATTAAATGTAGGATTTTTCGTTGTTTTCCAACGTCGCATCCCAAGGGTGAAATCTCGTTCCACCTATGTGAGTGTATAGGATCATTCTCCATGTACCTTTAGGTATATTGGCTGATGCTCCACACATGTAAAGTATATGGGAATGCTCTCGTCGAATGATTATGCATTAAACAACATGACTAAATACTTCATTCCCACGTAATATCGAGTATATTTTTGGATTCCCCTATAGGTTTCTATCCATCCATAGGTAATCACGTCAGCCGCCTTGTATATCGTGATACACCAAACAAAGCATTAAGAGATATTACCTCCATGTACGTTAAGTCCTTGGTTCGACAAGGTGTATATTGTAGTTCATGGTTGCTTGGTAAACCTTTATACCTAGTTACCCCATTGTTTTGTTTGTGTCTTTAATTTCTAAAATCAATTAATTGACCACGGAACAACATCCTCATCATTGAACAACTACTTAGTGGTCTTAGGTTGGGACTAATGACAATAGTTCCAGAGTCTACCAATCAAGGGAAACCCTCTAATAGGAATCCTGGTCCTTTTCCTTCTTTTGTAAATATTGGTGCTCCTTATATGGCATCATTGTCCCTTCCCGAATTTACCATTTGTTTGTCAGTTTGGTTATTTTTTACCCTTATGGTTCTGAATGTCCAAACTACTTCTCAACTGAGTTCTCCTCCACCTGAACAACATCAACCTCATTTTGATCCTAAAGTTGACCCTTTGCCTTCTTCACCTATTTTTTCTTCATCCCTTTCTTCCTCTTCACCTAGCAAAATTCTTGATTCTAGTAAACAAGAAGCTAAGAAGAAGAAGAAGTAAAATAAATAGAGGGGAAACAAGAAACCATTACTACAGATGCAACTAGTATGGACACATCTTCCAATCATCCTCGTAAAGTTAAATTCCCTTGCATGTTATGTAAGGGTGACCACCATTTTAGATATTTTCCTAGTATTCCCAATCTATTAGAAGCGTGTTCCATAGCCTCACATCGACCTTTGTCATCAACATCTAGAGATCATGCTAGTGACAAACCCTCAATTAGTGATAGTAAGTTCCATGGGAAAAAGAGTAAAGTAAAATTTCCTTGTAATTTATGTGAAGGAAATCATCCTATTCACCTTTGTCTTTATATGGATGAAGCCTCAAAAGTGTGGGAAAACCTTACAACTTCTCAACCATGACTTCTAGCTAGTTACCAGAGGCCTTTTCCTAATCCTCCATTAGTTGATGAAGCAATTGATTAGAATCTGAATCCAATCAATCCCACTCTCTCTAAACATGAATCCCATGAGTATGTTCTTGACCAACCATTGGTTGAGAAAATGGTTGACTCAATTCCATCTTCAATTAATCGTACCTTTCCCATACAGAGTGAACTTCCTACTGCTTAGGTTCTTCTCATTTCTTCTGTTTCAAATGAACTGGGGGATAGTTCTCCCTTTCCCATGGAACAGGGGGGGAAATCATCCCATTCCTAGAGCACTAGAGAGCTGTTATCTTGTTCCGATAACACAAGGGGGCAGTTCTCCCATTCCCACAACACCCACTCCAAGTAGTCTACTCACTTCCTTTGATTGGAGTCAACTAGTAGGATACCATCTTCCTCCTTATGTGCCCCTCCAGATCATAGTACATGCTTATAATGTGGTTGTACCTAGAAAAATTATAGATGAAGGTGCATCTGTTATTATTTTGTCCTCAACTACTTGGAAAGATTTAGGTTCTCCGTAGCTTATGCCCATTACCCTAAAATCTATTAGATTTTAACAAAGGAACTAGTCAACCATTATGGATCCTTCCTAAGTTACCTATTAGTTTGTGAGGAAATAGTGTTTATGTCGATGTGATGGTAGGCCAAGTGCATTTGGATTTTAATTTACTCCTTGTCTGTGACTATGTTTATGTCATGGGAGTTCTTGTCTCTTCTCTTTTTCGTGTGATATGTTTCCCACATGAAGGAATAATCACGACCATTGATAAACTTTCATTCATTGGTCCTAATTTGGCTCCCAATAAACCAAATTCCCTAAATGGTCCTTATATGCAAGTGGTATCCCCCTCACAATAGGTTAATTATGTGGAAACCTATCCCATTCATGTACCTATTGCTGAATATGAGCCTTTCACTATCTGCTCAACTTCTTTCGGCCTAGATCCTGTAGGTGATATGGTGAATCATTTACTGGGAGCATTGGGGCATGCTCTTTCCATTGGATCCCTTCATATATATCCCTTCCAGAGCATTGTTCTCCCATCTGATGAGAACCTATTGGAAGCCATGGTCTCTCAAAAGTCATGATCAGGATAGGAGAAGAGTTCCTTTTCTTATGTCAAGCTCGTTGAAAAATGAAATAAGGTCCTTGAATCAGAGTTCCTTTTCTTGTGTCGGTCTCATTAAGAAAAGAAGAAAGCTCTTATGAGGATAGTTATTTTACTATGTCAAGCTTGTTAAAAAATAAAATATCTTCCTATGAGCATAGTTCTTTTCTTGTATCAAGCTCATTAAAAAATGAAACAAATCTCCTTCCAATTCAAGTCTTTGATTAGATCTCGTAAATTCCTAGTCAATTCTTTCACTTGATCTCATAAATGAACCTTCATTCCACCCACCTGTTAGTACCCAGTAGTCTACTTAGGTCAAAGAAATTAATTTTGGGGGGCATGTACCTCAATTTGAGTCATTATGTTGGGGGCATGCAACTTATTTCAAGCATAGTTTCTCTCCAGTTCAAGCTTGTGTAAATGATCCAAAATTGATCTAAGACAATTAATAAGGTATTACAGACTCATGTGCATGGATGTGCCTATGTTATTTTGTGCAACAGATTGATAAGATTGTGAAATACACAGGAAATGAAGTAGTTAAAGAAAACATAACAGGAAACACATATAAACATGACAAGTTTAATAAGGATTTCACCCAATAATCCTGGGCTACGTCTCTCGGTCCAGCCTTCAGTGGTGGCCTCTCTATTATGTTTTCAAAGTAGAGTTTTTACAATAGAGAGCTCAATTTGAGTCTCACACAACAAATATAAATCAGCAAGACTGTACCTAGATCCCCCAAGTCTCTAGAGTACACAGACTTTCCTTACTGACTCTCGACCTCTATTGGTCATAGTAGTATGAGCCCAATCTAAGACTCATACATGATAGGAATATACAAAGGAGTTCGCTTGAACCTCTCAAGCCTTCTCTGGAGTACACAGACTCTTTGACTCTCTCTGGCTCAATGTTGCCTTTGCTTCTATAGGTCAACTCGGCTGCTTCTCTCTGCTTTCTTAACTTTTCTGCTTCTCTCTCTGTCAGTTCGTGGCTTTAAAGTCAATCTGCTTCTTGACTGTTCGTTTTCGCTTCCCGGTATTCCGGTTTCCTTAACTTTGTCCATTTGAATTCCTTTGTCCCGCGTCATCAGTCACTGTATAACGCCTCACAAGGAGGTGGCCACCTATTTTGTAACGGATGAGTGCCAGTTCTCTTGGACATACTCGAAATGACCAATTTTACTGTTAGCTCCAAGAATGCTAGCGAAAAATGACCTTCTGCCAATGCATCATCCATATCAGACTTCAAATCTTATTCAACTCTACTCGTTAACCTCATCAAATCCAGTCATCCGTCGGAACACATCTCCGCTGTTGATCTGGGGGCCCCAGATCCTGTGGTCATCCTTCATATCGGGTGGCTAAGTCGCATGAACTTTACCCATCTGATGTGAGTGGTTTTCTCTCTCTTCCACCGGACGCGTGGCAACCATTGTGTGGCATCAGGAGAGACTTGGTTGAAACTGCTTACTGCTCGAAGCCCCTCCGATATTCTACCGGTTTTTTGTGGGACCCTGCTTCTGATGGAATCTGTTAGCTACCTATACCAATAGGTTTCATATTTCATGATTGGCAAATAAAAGTTCCAAATATGCTCTGCTTTGGTGATTCAAAGATCCCATATTTCCATGAGAAGACAAGGTGTGTACAAAAGCTTGATGTTGACTCAATTTTGGATGGATGGTCCAATAGCCTAATCTGGATCATGCCATGTTTCAATTTTCTGTTGTAGAATAGAGAAAGAAGTCTGTCCAAACTGTTTAGTCTTGGCAGACCAGTAGCTAGGTAGAGAAAGTAAGGTTCCCAACTGCTTAATCTGGGACCTTGGAAGCAATAAGGGTAGCCTTAAATAGAAAGTCAAAAGAAGAAGCCAAAAGAAAAGAAAAGGCACATAAGGGTCTGCAAGTCTAAGTGCACCCTCCATGAAGAGACAAAAAATGCTAGGCAAGTAGATGGGTAAGTAGACGGGGTTGCAGAAATGTCATTCATTTCAACTGAATCTTGCTGGTCTAAAATAAAGGAAACATCAGTGGATAGAGAAGCTCCTCTTCTCTAGCATGTTGCAGCAAAGCAAAGGAGCATGACTAACTCCCTTTTCTCCCCTTTCACATTCATTACTAACATCCCTTCATCAGTTGTGTTCATGAAAGAATTTAAGGTTTTATGTTGGTTCTTATTCCTTTAAAAGCCACATTTCTTGTCTAAAATTCTTTTCATTTTGATCTACTCCCTAAGCTAAGTTGTTTTTATATAAACTTAGTGATATCACTCCTCATTCACCTCTTCCATTCATATTAACCCCTAACTTCTTACTATCTAAATCCCCTATGTTACCCTTTCCCTATTATTATAAACACTATGGTGTATAAACCCCAAGCATTCTATAAATATCCCTTCCCCCTGGCATTATAGCCATATGTTCACAGTCAGGGATTAAATTGACATCTGGTTAGTTTAAGAACCCAAACCCTACCCCTCTTCGCCCTTCAGAAGTTATCTAAACCGTTAACCCCTTCATTTGCTAAAGAACCTTGTAAATAAACCCATTTTCACCCCTAACCCGCTCATTTGCAAAAATACATGAAAAACCCACATTTCGGCTTTATCCAAAGTTTGGCGCAAAAGCACATTTGCATTAAAAAAATACATTGAAAACCATACAAATCGCCGAAAGTCCTAAAGTCCCCGCCGGGCGCATCCTCCAAAGAAAAATATTATTTTATTCCTGCCCCCTTCTGTATTGACCTGGCACATTAACGATCCGTCGACCGTCGGATCTAGCCCTTTTCATCGGACGGCTCTCATGCATTTTGGACCGGGCCCGACGTCTGAAAGTTACCTTCCGAAATTTGTCAGAGGGTGACGTCAGGCCTCTACCACGCATCACCCCCAAATCGTATCGGAGCACCCTCTGACAATTCCGCTTCCGTATAGAGAGCGGTGCGATATTATACCGCTTACCGTGTCCGGTTTCTGTGAACCCGCCTTGCCAACATCACCGCCGCGTCAGCACCCCCGTCTGCCACTACTCTGACCTGCCCGCCACCTCACCATCCCCGTGGACCGCTCCCAAGGCGCCGCTTCACTCAATGACGTCATGCTGATGTCATCCGACCTTGACCCCACCTGATGACGTCATCCTGACATCACCCAAAAAAAGCGCCAAATAACCCAAAAATCCATATTTTGGCTGAAAAGTCGTGTTTTTCATTACTTTTGCAAAAGCGACTGTTGCACCTCTGCATGTATTTTACGACCAAACAAGCATAAACCTGCTAAATTCGACCCGAGGACCATTGATACACCAATTCCACCTGCATTTGTGACTATTGCCGACAGTTTACCAGGTATTTATCCTAGTCATTCCCTCTGCGCCTGGTTTTATCCTGCATTGTCCAACAATAGCTTAAAGAGTAAGAAAACAATGTGTTTACCACTAAATCCCCTGTGGCTAGCCTCCATTTTAAGTTGTAAAGTCGAAATTCGCCTGCAGAGCCTTGTTCACCCGAGTTTTCACAAAACATACAGTTAGTTCGCGCATTCATGAACTGAGAACCAAAGCTGCACCAATTCACCATAAAGAGAGTTTTTAAGGCCAAGCATTTGCCCTATCAGTGCTTTGTGCAGTATTTCAATTACTGCCATTGCCATTTTATCCTCTGTTGCTCAGTGAATCACCTCTCTTTCCAAGAGATACTCCTTTGTGTTGCTCTGCATAGTAACACCAGTTCATACCAACATAATCCTAAAGTAACCATGGATGCACCAGTAGCTCCTGTAGCCTTGAATATTGCTCCATTAAATGCCCCTCAGAGAGAATTGGAATAGCAACCATTAGCAGACCTGGATTATCAAATATCAAAAGAAATGCTAATGCACAGCAAGTACCACATCCAATTGTTAAACGAATTGAAGATTAAACATGAGACTGGAACAGATGTACTGGGTATTTGGGATTCTTTCTTCCCTCTCTTCAAGCTCCCTCAGGTCAACCAGTTTCCTGACCTAATCCACCTATGTGCTGACTGCTACGACGCCACTCAGAGGGCTGTGATTGACCCTTCAGGCTCAGTTGTTTTCTATGTCACCCCTGAAGCCATCAGGGAGATGTTGCACTTCAAAACTGAGAAGAAATTAGTTCCTTTACCACTGTCTGATCTGATAAAGCAAGGAGCTAAATTGACAGATGCTCAGGTCACCACACTAAATCAATTGTACATTGACTCTGACACCATGAAGTACCCTCCCATTTCTCATGTTTACCTCAACCAATTGGGCAGGGACCTTGTAGATATGATCAGTCCCATTCTGGGCTATAATTCAATTGAGTTTGTTGATGAAACTGTGCTGGTGATGATGCTCATGTTTTCCCCTGGCAAGTCTCCCATCTGCTATGACTATGCCACCTACATATCTGACAAAATACATAAGCAATTGATGAACTTGGCAAGAGAAAGGGTGTTCAGATACACCTCCTACATCTACCACTTAATTTTGTATTATCAACATGAGAAATTTCATTTTGCTATGAAGAGAGTGGATGCACAAGGCAATCCAAGGTCAGTAGTCTATTGGTCCTCTGCTATCCACTGCAGATCTTGTTCTCCATACACTTATTGTGAGTTTATAGACATTTTCATCCACCCAGCCATGTCTCTGCTTCTAAGCTCACCTCCTCCTAGACTAACTGATGAGATTCAGAGGATTCTTCAGCTGTTCAAGGTATACAACATTGGGGATTGGTACTATTACCAAAACCACACAGTCATCAGAATATATGGGTGTGAGTTGCCCCCATACAGATTGCCTAAATATGTGCCCATGAGATTGTTTGCCCTTGAATACTTCAGGCAGTTTGGGAATGCTGATGTGCTACATTTTTCAGGCAAAGGCAAGAAAGCACAGCTCAAAGTAAGAAACCAATTAGGCCACTTCATTTACAACAAAAGGGAGGAAGGTTGGCAAGAAGCAAACAGAATGCTAGAATCCCTTAGCCTACAGACCAGTTTCCTTTGGAAACCTTATGACCCCAATCACTTCATAACTTTAAGAAGGGTCAAGTATAGGCTGGCTAGTTATGACCACGTAAGGTTGCCTCATATAGAAAAATATGCAAATCAAATAAAGTGGAGGAGAGGCACCTTAGAAGAAGCTGTCACACAAGAAGAATTAAATCAAAGAGCAGTTAGAAATCTCCAAAAGATGGCTGACTTAGACCTTTGTGCACAGGTATTTGCTCTTCCAGGCACTCAAGTGGGAGCAGCTGCCTCATCCTCCACAGCACATCAGCAAGCAGCCAAAGCTACTGATCAAACCTCTAGCAAAGGCAAAGAGAAAGAGATGGAGCCAGAGCAGCCACCTCATGAACAGGTACAGCAGCAGGAAGTGCAGCAATAGCCACAGGTACAACAGCAACAAGGGGGGAAGAAAGAAAAGGAACAGCTAGTGCAACAAGAGCAAACATCACAGGCCCCAAAATCCACCGAGCAGCAAGCTCAGGACACTCTGCCTCCTAGGCAGGAGACAACAGTGGAGGCCTCAGTCCTCCAAACCCCACAAAAAGAAGACATAAGTAGAAAGAGGGACAGAGAGACTCCCCTCACAACATCAACAACTCATGGGGAGAAAAGACACAGAATGAATCCCCTCTCAGAGGAAGAAATGCCAATAGGGCAATCTTTGGGCATGGGCCCACCTAGCATGGAGGCATCTGCAAGTTCCTTCCAGCAGGAACAAGAGAGGACAGTGTGAGGAGAAGTCAGCTCCTTAAGCCAGCAAAGAGGAGCTGAGGTGGGCATCAAGCAGCAGTTCATTGATATAAAGAAGAGGAATGAGCCCATAAGGATACAACTATACAATCATTTGTTGAAAATGGCTCCCACTAACCAGCAAAGACTAATGTCTGCATATGATGTCCAGGAGGGCAAAATGATCATGAGCCATTTTACGCCAGCAGTGTTGCAGCCGCAGTCAGCTGCAGATTACATAAGGACCAACCTTGAGGTCCTTGCCAAGGACATCCACCCAATGGATAAAATCAAATTACATAAGAAAACGGGTGAGATGGTGTATGCCTCCTTGGAAAATAAGACATTGGAGAACTACAGGCTAGAAAATAGCCTAAATAATACAGCTGCCCAACTTGAGTTGTAGAGAGCATCCTCTCAAGCAAAGGACAACAGAATCAAAGCCTTAGAGGAGATAATCATAGAACTTGGGCATGATCCCAAGGACATCAAGGCTGTACAAGCATTATTGAAGTTAAGGGATGCAGATATGGCAACACTAAGGAAAATGGTAAAAGTCCCAACAACCATTCACCCACAAACTGGAGAAGTTGCCCAGCTGAGACATGACCAAGATGCAGCAGCTATGCTAGTGTCCCTATATAAACAGCTGATCCAAACACAAGAGAAATTGGGACAATCAGAGGCTGCACAGGCTGCACTGCAAGTAGCATTACAACAAAAAGAAGGAGGACAAACGTCTCAGCCTCCTCCAGAAATAATTAACCTGGAGGAACCTCCTCAGACTACTGCTCCTCCTACTGAATAGACAGCGCCTTCCACATCAGTGTCAGCGCCAACAACAGAGCAGGCTCCAAGCCTGGACATGCAGAAACTGAAAAATGAAATCCAAGCCCTGGAAGCCCAAATGGCAGAGCTAAATGAGGCCAGGGAGAGTCTAGCTAAGCTAAATGAAAGATATGACAAATCCAAGCAGACTGTAGCAGAAAAAGTAAGAGAGATAAAGGCTCTCAAAGATAAGATAAAGGAGCTGGAGAAGGAGCTCACACTTGATAAAGTAGTGGCTGAACTCAAGACAGTCTTATGGGCCAACATTGGCCAATCAATCACTAATCAATGGCAATACATTGAGACCATTCATGAGCAGATAGAGCTCATAGGGAAAGCACATAGAGAAATCCAAAGAGCAAGGGCATCTCTAGGCAATATGCCTGAGCTTGCCAACAGAATGATTAATGTGCTCAATAACAGAACAATTGCTCAGCTGGCAGCAATGGGAATCTCCAATAGAACTGAAACCATCCAGCTGATAAAGAAGGTCCTCACACTAAGAAACCTGGTACAAACACTGGAAAGAAGAAGCCAGGATATGCAGACAGAGGTTAATAAGTTCACGGACAAATTTGTGGCATTACAAAACAGAGGTCTTCCTAGCTTACTGAACAGCGCAGGAAGACTACTTTACCATGAACATTATGCCAAAAGGGTCAACACATTTGCTACAAATCAGATTACAGAAAGACCCAGCACTTCAGAAGAATCAGGGCCAGCATCAGGGCAAAGTCTCTACAACAGGGTTGAGAATTTATTTTTCATTATGAATGAGATCCAACATTTGTTTGAAGTGCCTCCAAATTTCTACAAATACACAGAGGCAGATGAGACTCTAGAGGCAATCCTGAGACATCAATTGCCCACACAGGAATTCTGGACCAAAATGATACAGTTAATAATGTAAACCAGATCCTGTATTCAAGTTTTTTCATTTAAATATATAAGTTATCATGCACAGGAAAATTTTGATAAAATCAGCATGCATGGAGAAGAATGGGCTGAGCCAACTCAGCAAAACTATTCGGCCACTAAAGCAGCACTGACAGTCATAGGTGACAGGGCCGAAAAGATACAGGAGGGCAGAGCCACAAAGACACGTCATCCAGCATTTATAACAGAACATTCAACCGACTCAGTGGCCTCCAAAGGTCAAAAAGTCTTCTGACAGAATTGAAGAGCATTTATGTTGTATTCAAAGCTGTAATAACTTCTTATCTGTTGTTCTGTACAAGTTGGTGAACATATTTATTTCTCAGATGACTCAACGCTTCAGATATTTTGTATGACCGTTTGGATATATACCCCCCTCGCATAAGTTTGCAGGGGTTGTTGTTGATTGCTCTCCTAGAGTTTCTTATGTTGTAAATTTTCAGAGTATTAATACAAAGGCTGATGGAATTTCCAAAGCTCTGCGTTATCTGAGTCATTATGGTGTTTTGCTGAATGTTACAGGATTCCTGCGTATTTCATGACACAATAAGTTCTCCTTAAAAACTCTTCGTTATGTGTTTTTTCTTGTTATCCTTCATAGCTCATTCATGGTTCTGTGTTTCATAGTTAATGGCAGAGAAAAATAATAGTTCCAGGATTTATTCACAGAACACCCTGAACTCAATCTATGCTGTTATAAGTGTTTTTCTTCAGTTATAGTCATAAGGTGTAATTCTTAACTACTGCACCTCCAAACTATATCTTTCACGGTGAATGTTGTTTCAGGAATTCAAGTATGCTCCTGTGCAATATATCTCTTTCTTACACCCCCAGCTTAGTGGAAAATTCTTAATTGCTTTTCACTGGTTAATCACAGTTCATAATCACAATTTAAATTTTGTTTCATGATGTATTTGAATGGCCCTGTAGTTTCAGCAACTCAACTCAATATTTCAGACAACCTGTAGCCACAGACTCCATTGCCCAATGGACTAAAATTATCTGAAGACTTCCACCTTAGGTACAGAAGACATCCCTCAACCAAAACATAAAACCAAACCCTGAACTCATAACTAGCCTAAAATCTTCACAAAACATAGACAAACCTTAAAGAGAGAGCCCTCTCTAATTACAGTTTGGCTAGAAACTGTAATCCAAAGATTGGTTAGTGGTTACCCCGGCCGTATTCCCTTGGGATTCAAAGGGAACGACCTGGGTGTTAACATAATTGGCGACTCCACTGGGGATTTCCTTAGGATTTTCTAATTTCTGTATATTTCTTTAAGCTGCTTCAAGTCAATTTTCATGCTAGCTTTAAGATATACACAGTCACTCCAAAATCTTGTCTGGCCCTTGTAGACACAAAAATATTCCAAAAAACATACTCAAAAACAAGTTCAGAAGCTGGCTCCCAAGAAGAATCCACGATATACAAGGTCAAATCCTGACCCCAACCCACCAACTGTTTTTGAAAATCCTAATACAATCCCTAAAATCATTAGGAAGCAGCAAGGACAGGAAACTCTTGCTGATTTAAGTCCTGAGACAGCTTATCCAAACCCTGTTCCAACTCCAATCAAGGTTCTATTTCGGTCTACCCTTGATTCCCCCAGTTCAGCATCCACATCTCAAAGCCCTCCTTTCACACCTCCATCCACTGCACATATTCCCTTGACCAGCACTCTAGTTTCTACCATTCCCACTACCCCTGTTGTACCAGTCATTCAAATTATCCCTGTCAACCCTATAAATCCTGCAAATATGGCTAATAGGTATGCACCCCTGCAGTTGCCTGCTAATGCTGCAGCTCTACCTCAGGACTACCAATCCAAGATCTCATATTTTGACTCCACTGGCCCTTTCACAGCAATTCAGCATGCCAAGAGGATGAAAGACCATTTTGAGAACTATGAAATAGATGATGATAGTGTGAGAATGAGAATATTTGTTCAGAGCCTGACAGGGGATGTAAGAACTTGGTTTAGATCACTGGCTGTAAATACCATCACAACCCCTGATGAGCTTTATCAAGCCTTTACTAACAGATGGGAGAAAAAGAAAGATCCCCTGCACATACTTGGTGAATATGATACAATCAAACGAGGTCCTCAAGAGACCGTTTTGGAGTATTGTGCAAGATTCAACAACGTATATAACACAATACCACAAAATTTAAGACCTCCTCCCGATTTAGCCTTGTACAAACTTCCTGATGGTTTTGACCCTGATATGGCATATCAGTTGAAGGAAAGAGCTCCTGAAACCCTTGAAGATGCCCAAAAGGTTGCTGTCACAGTAGAGGCTAACCTGATTGCCAAAAGAAACAGGGCAAGATTGGAAAAGAGAACCACCTTCAAAGAAGAACCCTCAGCCTTTGATCAAAAACTGGATGCAATACTCACTGGTATGAAGAGATTGGGGGATAGAGTAGAATCAGTTGAGAGAAAGTCATCATGGGAAGCACCACAAAATAACCCTATCAGGAATCCCAATTTTAGGAGAAATCAAAACCCAAACGCTGGCAAGGCCGGTTCTGATCCAGACATAAGACCTCCTTTCCAGGAAAACTATACTGAGGCATCCACTCCGAATGAGCAAACAGATGACACCCACATTAACCTGATGGGCCTGAATGATGAGCAGCAAGTTTTTCTGAGTCAAGAAGATCATAAGGATGATGACATTCAGCAATTCCAAACCAGGTCAGGTGAGTCATTTGACTTTAAACAAGGATATGACACAGCTGTTTATGAAGTCCATAAGCAATATAAGCTAAGAAGCAGAACTATAAATGTGACACAGCCTGACAAGACAAAGGACACTCCACAACCTAAGAAAGCTATTGTCACAGAACCAAGTGACAAACTTGGTCCAATTACAGATGAGGTAACAGTTGAGGAAATAACTAAAACATCCCCCTCAAAACAGCAACCAGTAGATACAACACCCTCCCAACACAACCCAAGCAACATTTCTCAAAAGACAAGTAAAAGGGATAAGCCGCAAGACCAAAAGGAGAATCAAGAAGAGGACATCAAGGATTTCATTGAAAAGGAAAGGGCTATTAACCAAAATACCAAGACCCAACCTGATAAACCTTTTGACTTAGAAGCTGAAATTGGCAAATTGAAGGTAGCTATTCCTCTTTCAGAACTAGCCAAGTATGACATTTATAGACAACAAATCAAGAAGTCCCTTCAACTTAATCGTAATAAAGATAATGTCAATGTGTTGGATGACACCCCAGAATTGCTTTTCGGTCCAGAGGTTGATGGAAAGACAGCAGTTACAGGGATTTTACCTTTCTATGTCAGCCTACATGTTCATGATAAGATACTACACAATGCAATGTTTGGCTCAGGTGCCTCTCACAACTTGATGCCTAAATCAGTCATGGAGAGATTGAATCTAGATATTACAAGACCATATAAGGACCTATTCTCATTTGACTCCAGCCAAGTTAAGTGTTTAGGCTTAATAAAAGACTTATGTGTGTCCCTAGTTCAGTACCCAAATAAAACAATTCTAATGGACGTTGTAGTTGCTGATATCCCACCCAAATATGGCATGCTATTATCAAGATCATGGGGGGCTAAACTCCAAGGTTCCCTACAATTAGACATGTCGTATGCAACCATCTCAGTCTTTGGTCAACCCAAGAGGTTATATAGAGAGTCACTTATGAAATACATGGTCAGCAGTGAAGAAAAACCTCAAAACTTCCCCATATATGCTGTCCATTCTGATATAGATTCATATATTCTCTTCAATGATAATTCAGGTCTTACAAATGATGATGAAACCAAGACACTCAAACAAGATCAGGACATTAATGAACAAGCTGCTGCTCTAGAAATAAAGCTGATCCAATCAAGTGATGAGACTATCCTAGAAAACAAACTAAATGAAAAACCAGAACTTCAACTCACAATCCCAGATCACAGAGAAGTTATTAAGTCTCCCCTATGGTTCCTTGAATTTGATGGGTCAGTCAACAAATTAGGGGTAGGAGCAGGGGTTTGGATACATAACAAGCAGAACAATCATGCAGAAGGTCGAGCCTATAGGCTAAATTTCAGGTGCACCAACAATATGGCAGAATACGAAGCTCTCTTACTAGGCCTCAAACTAGTAAAATCCTTACAAGCCATAAAAGTTTCAATACTAGGAGACTCAGACCTAGTTGTCCAACAAGTGAAGGGTAATTTTGTCACCAATGACAAAAGACTGAGATCTTATAGATCTGCTGCTGCTGAAATACTAAACTCCTTCACTGAATTTCAAATCACCAAAATTTCTAGGACCCACAATCTTCATGCTCATAGTTTAGCCACATTTGCAAGTACCTGCAAGCTACCCTTTGAACCTGGTCATTGCTTTACAGCTGAGGTAAAACATGGACCTTCTGTCCCAAACAATGTTGAAGATTGGCAAGTATTTGAAGATGATACACAAATAAATAATTTCTTGACATTGCAACAAGAATTTGTAGGATTAAACATTGACACTGAGGGAGCAAGTCAATCACAAATACAGAGTGAACAGAACAACAAGCCAATATCACCCAAGACAGCTCACCAAATCCTACATCCAACTATTTTTAACAAAAACAACATACAAGAAATTCAACAAACTGGTTATGAAGGAATAGCTGCTACAGAGGCTGAGATCATAGAGCTGAAAGACAATTTTCTTCCAAGAGGCCTAACTCCATTGGAGGACATCTTTGACTCAAATGATATCCCTAGAAAACCAAAAATGCAGCCCCTTAATGCTGCCATTGAGGAATGCAACATTGGAACTATTGAGAAGCCCAAAATAATAAAATTGTCTGCTTCCTTACCTCCTGATCAAAAACCTAAATACATTGACCTCTTCAAAGAGTTTCAAGATGTCTTTGCATGGGGTTATGAGGATTCAAAATCCTATGACACCTCGGTTATCCAGCATACTATCCCTCTCAAGCCTAATCAGAAGCCATTTAAGCAGAAATTGAGAAGGATCAATCCCATGCTTCTCCCTTCAATCGAAAAAGAACTGCAAAAAATGTTTAAAGCCGGCATCATAGCACCCATCAGGTTTTCTGATTAGATTTCCAATTTGGTACCTACAAGAAAGAAAACTGGTGAGATAAGACTTTGTGTTGATCTTAGAAATCTAAACCAAGTGTCCCTCAAAGACAACTATCCCTTACCTAAGATGGATCACATTCTCCAAAGAGTGGTAGGGGCCTCAAGGATCTCATTACTTGATGGATTCTCAGGCTTTAATCAAATCCTTGTGCACCCTGATGATCAAGACAAAACTGCATTCACAACCCCATGGGGAACTTTCAAATATGTAAAAATGCCTTTTGGATTGAAAAATGCAGGGGCAACATTTCAAAGAGCGATGGATATTGCTTTCGCCAAAGAGATTCATGACTTTCTTGTCATTTATTTGGATGACCTCACACCTTTCTCAAAATCTGACCAAGAACACTTGAAGCATTTAAGGCAGATCTTCTTAACATGTAGGAAATATGGAATTTCCTTGAATCCCAAGAAGTCTCTATTTGGTTTGGAAGAAGGTAAGCTGTTAGGGCATATCATTTCAAAGGATGGCATAAGAATTGACCCAGACAGGATACAAGCTATCTTACAAATGCCCCACCCAAGAAACATCAAAGAATTGCAAGCTTTCTTAGGGAAGATCAATTTCTTAAGAAGGTTTATCCCAAACTTAGCAGAACTGATCAGATTATTGAACAACATGCTAAAGAAGGATTCAAAAGTGAAATGGACAGTAGAAGCAAATCAAGCCTTTGAAGGTATAAAATTGGCCCTTACCCAAACCCCAGTCTTAACAAATCCCCAATTTGATAGAGAATTTATCATTTTTTCTTTTGCCTCCCAGCATACCATTGCTGCTGTTCTATTACAGAAAGATGACCAAGGAAATGAGAAACCCATTGCTTTCTTTAGTAGAGCTCTTAGAGATGCACCTCTGAAATATCAGATCATGGAAAAAAAAGCTTATGCTTTTGTCAAGGCCATTAAAGACTTCAGGATTTACATCCTTTATTCCCATGTTATAGCTTATGTGCCAAGTCCCATTGTGAAAGACATACTCACTCAAGAAAACTTAGAGGGCAGAAGAGGAAAATGGATTGCCAACATTTTGGAATTTGATATTGAAATAAAACCTACAAAACTAATAAAAGGGCAAGGTTTGGCCAAACTAATGACAGAAGCAAACTTCCAAGCCTTAGACATAAACCAGTTGGACAATGAACCAGAGCTGGCGACTCCAAAGATCAATGTAGCCTTTGAACAATCCCCTTGGTATTCTGATATCTGTTATGTGTTACAAAACCTGTGTGCTCCCCCAGGATTGTCCAGAACTAAATGTAGGTTCCTAAAAATGAAAGCTTCAAGATTTTGTGTTATGGATGGCAATTTTCTTTGGAAAAACCATGAGGGTATATTGTTAAACTACCTGATTGAGAATGAGACTAACAATGTCACCAAAGAATTTCATGCAGGTGACTGTGGTGGACACTTGTATTGGAAGTCCACTGTGGATAAGATACTGAGGGCTGGTTACTATTGGCCCACTGTTTTCTCTGATGTCAAGAAATTTACCACCTCTTGTCATAAATGTCAAGTGTTTGAGGGAAAGAGAAAGCTACTGCCACTTCCTTTGAGGCCTATTGCAACAGAGAGACCTTTTCAACAATGGGGCTTGGATTTCATTGGAGAAATTCATCCCTCATCTTCAGTCCAACATAGATGGATTCTAACAGCTACAGACTACTTTACTAAATGGATTGAAGCTGTTCCATGCAGACAAGCAAATGATTCCACTATCATTCAGTTCCTTAAGACCAATATTCTTTCTAGATTTGGTTGTCCTGATAAGATAATAACAGACAATGCTGTTGCCTTCAGATCTAAGAAGATGGTGAATTTCTGCCACAAATTTCACATTACCTTGGGCCATTCTACTGCATACTATCCCGAAGGAAATGGCCTTGCTGAATCATCAAATAAAAGCCTTGTGAACATCGGTGTTGGAAGAAAATAAGAAGAATTGGCATAAGAAGCTTGTCAATGCCCTATGGGCAGATAGACTAACAACCAAGAGATCAATTGGGGTCAGCCCATATGAATTAGTATATGGATTAGAAGCCATATTTCCTTCATCACTAGGGATCCCTGTCATGAAACTTCTTCAAGAAAGCCAGGCAGAACCAAATGATGTGCAAAGAAGGGTAAATCAAATTATATGTTTGCAGCAAACTAGAGATCAAGTTTATAGCAGAGTTCAAGTTTTACAAGAAAAATTAAAGAAATCTTTTGATAGAAGGACTAAGGCAGAAGATTTCAACATTGGTGACAAAGTCCTCAAATGGGATTCAAGAAGGGAAGATAAGGGAAAACATGGGAAATTTGATTCCCTTTGGAGAGGACCATTTGTTGTTCAAGCAGTACAAGGAAACAATACTTATTTCCTTAAGAGTCTTGGTGAAGCTGATTTGGATGAAGGTCCTGTAAATGGCAGGATGTTGAAGCACTATTTTGACTATTATCCATGACTGCAGCCTAAGTTTCCCTTGTACATATTCAGGTGTATATATTACTTTCTGTTAACATGTAAAAATGCAGTTTCTCAAGTTTTATTAGTTATCAGCAAAAGGCAAATAAGTTCAGAGATGCACCAAGAGGGGAAGAGCACAATTTTGAGATTTCAAAGAGAAGTACTCCAAGTTTGGCAAGAGAACTCATGGACCAAGGCATTCTGACCTGCTGTTCTTGGTCTTTCAAATGGAAAAACCATCCCCATGTGGAGCCACTGTTAGCTACCTATACCAATAGGTTTCATATTTCATGATTGGCAAATAAAAGTTCCAAATATGCTCTGCTTTGGTGATTCAAAGATCCCATATTTCCATGAGAAGACAAGGTGTGTACAAAAGCTTGATGTTGACTCAATTTTGGATGGATGGTCCAACAGCCTAATCTGGATCATGCCATGTTTCAATTTTCTGTTGTAGAATAGAGAAAGAAGTCTATCCAAACTGTTTAATCTTGGCAGACCAGTAGCTAGGTAGAGAAAGTAAGGTTCCCAACTGCTTAATCTGGGACCTTGGAAGCAATAAGGGTAGCCTTAGATAGAAAGTCAAAAGAAGAAACCAAAAGAAAAGAAAAGGCACATAAGGGTCTGCAAGTCTAAGTGCACCCTCCATGAAGAGACAAAAAATGCTAGGCAAGTAGATGGGTAGGTAGATGGGGTTGTTAGAAATGTCATTCATTTCAACTGAATCTTGCTGGTCTAAAATAAAGGAAACGACAGTGGATAGAGAAGCTCCTCTTCTCCAGCATGTTGCAGCAAAGCAAAGGAGCATGACTAACTCCCTTTTCTCCCCTTTCACATTCATTACTAACATCCCTTCATCAGTTGTGTTCATGAAAGAATTTAAGGTTTTATGTTGGTTCTTATTCCTTTAAAAGCCACATTTCTTGTCTAAAATTCTTTTCATTTTGATCTACTCCCTAAGCTAAGTTGTTTTTATATAAACTTAGTGATATCACTCCTCATTCACCTCTTCCATTCATATTAACCCCTAACTTCTTACTATCTAAATCCCCTATGCTACCCTTTCCCTATTATTATAAACACTGGTGTATAAACCCCAAGCATTCTATAAATATCCCTTCCCCCTGGCATTATAGCCATATGTTCACAGTCAGGGATTAAATTGACATCTGGTCAGTTTAAGAACCCAAACCCTACCCCTCTTCCCCCTTCAGAAGTTATCTAAACTGTTAACCCCTTCATTTGCTAAAGAACCTTGTAAATAAACCCATTTTCACCCCTAACCCGCTCATTTGCAAAAATACATGAAAAACCCACATTTCGGCTTTATCCAAAGTTTGGCGCAAAAGCGCATTTGCATTAAAAAAATACATTGAAAACCATACAAATCGCCGAAAGTCCTAAAGTCTCCGCCGGGCACATCCTCCAAAGAAAAATATTATTTTATTCCCGCCCCCTTCCGTATTGACCTGGCACATTAACGATCCGTCGACCGTCGGATCTGGCCCTTTTCATCGGACGGCTCTCATGCATTTCGGACCGGGCCCGACGTCTGAAAGTTACCTTCCGAAATTTGTCAGAGGGTGACGTCAGGCCTCTGCCACGCGTCACCCCCAAATCGTATCGGAGCACCCTCTGACAATTCCGCTTCCGTATAGAGAGCGATGCGATATTATACCGCTTATCGTGTCCAGTTTCTGTGAACCCGCCTTGCCAACGTCATTGCTACATCACCGCCGCGTCAGCACCCCCGTCCACCACTACTCTGACCTGCCCGCCACCTCACCATCCCCGTGGACCGCTCCCAAGGTGCCGCGTCACTCAATGACATCATGCTGACGTCATCCGACCTTGACCCCACCTGATGACGTCATGTTGACGTCACCCAAAAAAAGCGCCAAATAACCCAAAAATCCATATTTTGGCCGAAAAGTCGTGTTTTTCATTACTTTTGCAAAAACGACTGTTGCACCTCTGCATGTAATTTACGACCAAACAAGCGTCAACTTGCTGAATTCGACCCGAGGACCGTTGATACGCCAATTCCACCTGCATTTGTGACTATTGCCGACAGTTTACCAGGTATTTATCCCAGTCATTCCCTCTGCGCCTGGTTTTATCCTGCATTCTCCAAAAATAGCTTAAAGAGTAATAAAACACTGTGTTTACCGCTAAATCCCCTGTGGCTAACCTCCATTTTAAGTTGTAAAGTCGAAATTCGCCTGTAGAGCCTTGTTCACCCGAGTTTTCACAAAACATACAGTTAGTTCGCGCATTCGTGAACTAAGAACCCAGGCTGCACCAATTCACCGTAAAGAGAGTTTTTAAGGCCAAGCATTTGCCCTATCAGTGCTTTGTACAGTATTTCAATTGCTGCCATTGCCATTTTATCCTTTGTTCCTCAGTGAATCACCTCTCTTTCCAAGAGATACTCCTTTGTGTTGCTCTGCATAGTAACACCAGTTCATACCAACATAATCCTAAAGTAACCATGGATGCACCAGTAGCTCCTATAGCCTTGAATATTGCTCCATTAAATGCCCCTCAGAGAGAATTGGAATGGCAACCATTAGCAGACCTGGATTATCAAATATCAGAAGAAATGCTAATGCACAGCAAGTACCACATCCACTTGTTAAACGAATTGAAGATTAAACATGAGACTGGAACAGATGTACTGGGCATTTGGGATTCTTTCCTCCCTCTCTTCAAGCTCCCTCAGGTCAACTAGTTTCCTGACCTAATCCACCTATGTGCTGACTACTACGACGCCACTCAAAGGGCTGTGATTGACCCTTCAGGCTCAGTTGTTTTCTATGTCACCCCTGAAGCCATCAGAGAGATGTTGCACTTCAAAACTGAGAAGAAATTAGTTCCTTTATCACTATCTGATCTGATAAAGCAAGGAGCTAAATTGACAAATGCTCAGATCACCACACTAAATCAATTGTACATTGACTCTGACATCGTGAAGTACCCTCCCATTTCTCATGTTTACCTCAACCAATTGGGCAGGGACCTTGTAGATATGATCAGTCCCATTCTGGGCTATAATTCAATTGAGTTTGTTGATGAAACTGTGCTGGTGATGATGCTCATGTTTTCACCTGGCAAGTCTCCCATCTGCTATGACTATGCCACCTACATATCTGACAAAATACATGAGCAATTGATGAACTTGGCAAGAGAAAGGGTGTTCAGATACACCTCCTACATCTACCACTTAATTTTGTATTATCAACATGAGAAATTTCATTTTGCTATGAAGAGAGTAGATGCACAAGGAAATCCAAGGTCAGTAGTCTATTGGTCCTCTACTATCCACTGCAGATCTTGTTCTCCATACACTTATTGTGAGTTTATAGACCTTTTCATCCACCCAGCCATGTCTCTTCTTCTAAGCTCACCTCCTCCTAGATTAACTGATGAGATGCAGAGGATTCTTCAGCTGTCCAAGGTATATAGCATTGGGGATTGGTACTATTACCAAAACCACACAGTCATCAGAATATATGGGTGTGAGTTGCCCCCATACAGATTGCCTAAATATGTGCCCATGAGATTGTTTGCCCTTGAATACTTCAGGCAGTTTGGGAATGCTGATGTGCTACATTTTTCAGGCAAAGGCAAGAAAGCACAGCTCAAAGTAAGAAACCAATTAGGCCACTTCATTTACAACAAAAGGGAGGAAGGTTGGCAAGAAGCAGACAGAATGCTAGAATCCCTTGGCCTACAGACCAGTTTCCTTTGGAAACCTTATGACCCCAATCACTTCATAACTTTAAGAAGGGTCAAGTATAGGCTGGCCAGTTATGACCACGTAAGGTTGCCTCATATAGAAAAATATGCAAATCAAATAAAGTGGAGGAGAGGCACCTTAGAAGAAGCTGTCACACAAGAAGAATTAAATCAAAGAGCAGTTAGAAATCTCCAAAAGATGGCTGACTTAGACCTTTGTGCACAGGTATTTGCTCTTCCAGGCACTCAAGTGGGAGCAGCTGCCTCATCCTCCACAGCACATCAGCAAGCAGCCAAAGCTACTGATCAAACCTCTAGCAAAGGCAAAGAGAAAGAGATGGAGCCAGAGCAGCCACCTCATGAACAGGTACAGTAGCAGGAAGTGCAGCAACAACCACAGGTACAACAGCAACAAGGGGAGAAGCAAGAAAAGGAACAGCCAGTGCAACAAGAGCAAACATCACAGGCCCCAAAATCCACCGAGCAGCAAGCTCAGGACACTCTGCCTCCTAGGCAGGAGACAACAGTGGAGGCCTCAGTCCTCCAAACCCCACAAAAAGAAGACATAAGTAGAAAGAGGGACAGAGAGACTCCCCTCACAACATCAACAACTCATGGGGAGAAAAGACACAGAATGAATCCCCTCTCAGAGGAAGAAATGCCAATAGGGAAATCTTTGGGCATGGAGGCATCTGCAAGTTCCTTCCAATAGGAACAAGAGAGGACAGTGGGAGGAGAAGTCAGCTCCTCAAGCCAGCAAAGAGGAGCTGAGGTGGGAATCAAGCAGCAGTTCATTGATATAAAGAAGAGGAATGAGCCCATAAGGATACAGCTATACAATCATTTGTTGAAAATGGCTCCCACTAACCAGCAAAGACTAATGTCTGCATATGATGTCCAGGAGGGCAAAATGATCATGAGCCATTTTACGCCAGCAGTGTTGCAGCCGCAGTCAGCTGCAGATTACATAAGGACCAACCTTGAGGTCCTTGCCAAGGACATCCACCCAATGGATAAAATCGAATTACATAAGCAAACGGGTGAGATGGTGTATGCCTCCTTGGCAGATAAGACATTGGAGAACTACAGGCTAGAAAATAGCCTAAATAATACAGCTGCCCAACTTGAGTTGGAGAGAGCATCCTCTCAAGCAAAGGACAACAGAATCAAAGCCTTAGAGGAGATAATCATAGAACTTGGGCATGATCCCAAGGACATCAAGGCTATACAAGCATTATTGAAGTTAAGGGATGCAGATATGGCAACACTAAGGAAAATGGTAAAAGTCCCAACAACCATTCACCCACAAACTGGAGAAGTTGCCCAGCTGAGACATGACCAAGATGCAGCAGCTATGCTAGTGTCCCTATATAAACAGCTGATCCAAACACAAGAGAAATTGGGAGAATCAGAGGTTGCACAGGCTGCACTGCAGGCAGCATTACGACAAAAAGAAGGAGGACAAACGTCTCAGCCTCCTCCAGAAATAATTAATTGGAGGAACCTCCTCAGACTACTGCTCCTCCTACTGAACAGACAGCGCCTTCCACAACAGCGCCAGCGCCAACAACAGAGCAGGCTCCAAGCCTGGACATGCAGAAACTGAAAAATGAAATCCAAGCCCTGGAAGCCCAAATGGCAGAGCTAAATGAGGCCAGGGAGAGTCTAGCTAAGCTAAATGAAAGATATGACAAATCCAAGCAGACTGTAGCAGAAAAAGGAAGAGAGATAAAGGCTCTCAAAGATAAGATAAAGGAGCTGGAGAAGGAGCTCACACTTGATAAAGTAGTGGCTGAACTCAAGACAGTCTTATGGGCCAACATTGGCCAATCAATCACTGATCAATGGCAATACATTGAGACCATTCATGAGCAGATAGAGCTCATAGGGAAAGCACATAGAGAAATCCAAAGAGCAAGGGCATCTCTAGGCAATATGCCTGAGGTTGCCAACAGAATGATTAATGTGCTCAATAACAGAACAAGTGCTCAGCTGGCAGCAATGGGAATCTCCAGTAGAACTGAAACCATCCAGCTGATAAACACTGGAAAGAAGAAGCCAGGATATGCAGACAGAGGTTAATAAGTTCACGGACAAATTTGTGGCATTACAAAACAAAGGTCTTCCTAGCTTACTGAACAACGCAGGAAGACTACTTTCCCATGAACATTATGCCACAAGGGTCAGCACATTTGCTACAAATCAGATTACAGAAAGACCCAGCACTTCAGAAGAATCAGGGCCAGCATCAGGGCAGAGTCTCTACAACAGGGTTGAGAATTTATTTTTCATTATGAATGAGATCCAACATTTGTTTGAAGTGCCTCCAAATTTCTACAAATACATAGAGGCAGATGAGACTCTAGAGGCAATCCTGAGACATCAATTGCCCACACAGGAATTCTGGACCAAAATGATACAGTTAATACTGTAAACCAGAGCCTGTATTCAAGTTTTTTCATTTAAATATATAAGTTATCATGCACAGGAAAATTTTGATAAAATCAGCATGCATGGAGAAGAATGGGCTGAGCCAACTCAGCAAAACTATTCGGCCACTAAAGCAGCACTGACAGTCACAGGTGACAGGGCCGAAAAGATACAGGAGGACAGAGCCACAAAGACACGTCATCCAGCATTTATAACAGAACATTCAACCGACTCAGTGGCCTCCAAAGGTCAAAAAGTCTTCTGACAGAATTGAAGAGCATTTATGTTGTATTCAAAGCTGTAATAACTTCTTATCTGTTGTTCTGTACAAGTTGGTGAACATATTTATTTCTCAGATGACTCAACGCTTCAGATATTTTGTATGACCGTTTGTATATATACCCCCCTCGCATAAGTTTGCAGGGGTTGTTGTTGATTGCTCTCCTAGAGTTTCTTATGCTGTAAATTTTCAGAGTATTAATACAAAGGCTGATGGAATTTCCAAAGCTCTACGTTATCTGATTCATTATGGTGTTTTGCTGAATGTTACAGGATTCCTGCGTATTTCATGACACAATAAGTTCTCCTTAAAAACTCTTCGTTATGTGTTTTTTCTTGTTATCCTTCATAGCTCATTCATTTTTCTGTGTTTCATAGTTAATGGCAGAGAAAAAGAATAGTTCCAGGATTTATTCACAGAACACCCTGAACTCAATCTATGCTGTTATAAGTGTTTTTCTTCAGTTATAGTCATAAGGTGTAATTCTTAACTGCTGCACCTCCAAACTATATCTTTCACGGTGATTGTTGTTTCAGGAATTCAAGTATGCTCCTGTGCAATATATCTCTTTCTTACACCCCCAGCTTAGTGGAAAATTCTTAATTGCTTTTCACTGGTTAATCATAGTTCATAATCACAATTTAAAATTTTGTTTCATGATGTATTTGAATGGCCCTGCAGTTTCAGCAACTCAACTCAATATTTCAGACAACCTGTAGCCACAGACTCCATTGCCCAATGGACTAAAATTATCTGAAGACTTCCACCTTAGGTACAGAAGACATCCCTCAACCAAAACATAAAACCAAACCCTGAACTCATAACTAGCCTAAAATCTTCACAAAACATAGACAAACCTTAAAGAGAGAGCCCTCTCTGATTACAGTTTGGCTAGAAACTGTAATCCAAAGATTGGTTAGTGGTTACCCCGGCCGTATTGCCTTGGGAGTCAAAGGGAACAACCTGGGTGTTAACAGAATCAAAATGATATGCATTACATTTCATGATTTTTCAGTTCCGGGTGCTTGAGACCTTTCCTTCTTTGAGGGGTTTCCCCTGCGAAATCAAAAACTTACCCCATTCCTTGAAATGGTCTCTGGATTGCAATTTGTAATAGGTCGCATTACCATGGGCCAACGATCTGTGCGCTTGACCGACGGTCCTCGTTGTTCCATGCTGATCACAAATTGCAATTGTTACGAGGATATCTCCAATAAGCTCGATCTTTATAAGACTTGTAGCCTTTGGGATAATTGTTAAAGAGTTCATGAAAACTTAGAGAGTGTTCTAGGATCCAATTTAGATCACGACCTTCCCACTGAAAAAGCTTTTGGACCACCAAAAGTTGGTTTCAAGCATCAATCAAGTTAGGATATAGATTCCTCGCTTGCCCAATTTCTATCCATCTTGCACTGGTTGGTTTTGAACCTTTGAGTCCAATCTTGAGGTACTCAACATCCCCTGTACGTGTAGTTCTCACCTTCCTGTCCAGAACTGTATCTTCCTACAATTCATTGAGATATTCAGGCAATAGATCATCAATAGAAGGCAATTGACTCTTCTCTTCGGGATCTTCAATCAATGAAGGTTCAAACAGTGTCAAGCTTTCTGCGTTAACTACTGAATAGATGTGCATGTAAGCTAGAAAATCAAGGCGAAAAGCTTTCTCACCAATTTTCTCAAGTATCCTGAAAAGTCCATACCTTATTGGCTTTAGCTTCTTACCTTCACCTTGCATTCTTTCTTTGCTAATATACAACTAGACTTGATCACCAACTTGGAAACTATGCTCAGTCTGATGCTTATCACACCTTGCCTTGTACTTGGCTTGGCTCTTTTCAAGCTATTCCTGTATTTCCTGGTGAACCTCTTGGATTTTTTCAATGAGCTTGGTTTCCTTGTCCACATCACTATGTCCATCAACTGGTATGTCTTTACCAAAGACAAAATCCAAGGGAAACCTTGATGTGAAACCAAAACAGGTCTCAAAAGGACTCTGTGTAGAAGAATTTTTAGCTTGGTTGTAAGCATGTTGCACATAACACAAATGTTCATCCCAAAGCTTGCGATGCTTGTTGCAATATCCTCTGAGCAATTGGATCATTGTCCGGTTGACCACTTCTATTTGGCCATTTGTTTGTGGATGAAAGGTTGTGCTCTTCTTTAGTCTGGTGTCCATAAATTCCCACAGACTTGACCAAATTTTCCTAACAAATCGGGAGTCTTGATCAGATACAATGGAAGTGGGTAATCCAAAATGAACCCATACATGTTGAAAGAACAAATTTGTTGTTTGTTCAGGTATAATCTGTTTGTTACAAGGTATTAAAATAGAAATTTTGCTGAATCTATCCACAATAACATATAAATAGTCATGACCTTTTCTTGATTTACGTAGTCCCCTGACAAAGTCCATGGAAACACTTTCCCAAGGATGAGAAGGAACTGGTAGTGGAGTGTACAAGCCTAGTTTCCTATTGTTGGGCTTGCTTTTAGCACACATGGTACACCCTCTTATGTATCTAGAAAGTATTTCATTCATTTTTGGCCAATAACAAAATCTTTGCAGTTGTGCAACTGTTTTACTTGCACCAAAGTGACTTGATCTTAGAGAAGTGTGTGCTTCTCGAATTATCTTTACTCTTTTAGTTTAAGGAATTCATAACTTTCCAAAATGATACAAGAGTCAGTCCTTAACATGATAATCCAATTCTTCTACTTGTTTTCCATGACTTAAAGTTGCATATACATCTTTAAAATCTATATCTTGAGCATAATTTTCAATGTAGCTTTCATGCAATATTGAGTTATGCTTAAGTATAGTAGATGCATTTATGATTGGTCTCGACAACATATCTGCAACTTTATTCTGTATTCCCTTTTTATATCTGATGAAAAGATGAAATTGTTGTAGAAAACCCATCCACCTATAGTGTCTTGATTGCTGCAGCTTAGTTTGTGAGTGTAAATATTGAAGTGGTTGATGATCAGTATGTATAACTGTCTCTTTGCCCATTAAATAATGTTTCCACTTTTTCACACTCTTTACTAATGCATATAATTATTTATCATATGTGGGATAATTAACTATTGCAGAATTAAATGTCTTAGAGTGATAACATATGGGTTTACCATGCTGCATCAACACTGCTCCCATGGCATAGTCACTGGCATCCTTTTCAATCTAAAAGGATCTTTGAAGATCGAGCAGTGCTAGTACTGGTGCTGTACTAATCTTTTCTTTTAAGGTGTTGAAGGATTTCTACTGTTTGCCTCCCCACTGAAACACCTTGTTCAATCATGTTAAAGCATGTAAGGGAGCTGCAGTCAAGGAAAAGTTAGCAATAAACTTTCTCTAATACTGTGCTGCTCCTAGGAAGCTTCTAACTTCTATAGCAGATTTGGGTTTAGGCTAGTTTACAATGACTACAACCTTAGAGGGATCTATCTTCAATTCATCACCCCTACAATAAGACCCAAATAATTCAAAGATGTTTTGCCAAATTCACACTTTGACAACTTAACATAGAGATTTTCTCTTTTCAAAACATCTAGAGTCTCCTTTACATGCTTGAAATGTTCTTCTGATGTTTTACTAAATATAAGAATGTTATCTAGATATACAATGATAAAATCATCAATAAAAGGCCTGAGTAAACCATTCATTACTCTCATGAAAGTAGCAAGAGCATTAGTTAAGCCAAAAGTCATAACTAACCACTCATACAATTCCTGCTTTGTTTTGAAAGTAGTCTTCCATGCATCTTGCTCTGCAACTATGACCTGATGGTAGCCACTATGCAAGTCCAAATTCAAAAAGTAAATAGCTTCTTTCAACTGATCTAATAGATCATCTATGCGAGGAAGGGGATAACGGTTTTTGATCATTATCTTATTCAGTGCTCAGTATTCAACGCACATTCTCCATGAGCCATCTTTCTTTCTCACCAAGACAATTGGATATCCACATGGTGATATGCTAGGTCTTATGAACCTTTTTTCAAGCAACTCCTGTACCTGCTTCTTGATTTCTGCATTCTCTAAAGCGGACAACCTGTAAATTCCGATGTTAGAAAATGGAGCATCTTGCTACAAATTAATATCATGTACTATTTCCTTTTTGCATGGCATACCTTTAGGTTCTTGAAATAGTATATCATATTCTGAAACAACTTTTTCTAAATCAGCTTGTTGTTTAGCATTACAACCTTCAAATACATTGGTTTTATTAGGTTTCTTTTCCTTTACAACCATCAGTAAAAATTGTTTGCATGAATTTACAATTGTTTTCATCTGCCCTGCGTTTATGTGAGTATAATTATTCTTGAGTTTATGAGCTCTTACAATATATTCAATTCCATATTTAACAAGTTGATACTTGTTTTCCGCTCTATAGAAAATTGCTTTTCTATCATACAAGTAAGGACTTCCTAAAACAATTCCACATATATCCAAGGGAACAATATCTAACTCAACCTCATCTACAAATACTGACACAAAACAAAACCTAAGTTTACATTGTCTAGTCACTTGTAGCTTTGCTTTATCACATAACCAACCTAATGGATATGGCTTCTTGTGAGGTGTGGTTAGTAATCCCAGTTTCTTTACAATTGCTTCAGAAATTAAGTTTACTTGTGAACCACTATCAAATAAAGTATCAATCTTTTAATGCTTGGAAATAACTCTAATATGAAAAAGCTCATGTCTTTTCCTCTCATTTTCTTCATTATCAGTAGATTGTGCAGAATTACTAGAAGATGCTTCAAAATTTTTACTTTTTATACTTGTGGCTATGATTGTTGTTTCATCTTGGCATTATGGAACAAGTTTGGAGCTATGGCACAGGTGTTGTCCTTGATGGCAACTCTCTTTGGTAACAGATCTTATTTCAGGCTTTCAGAATGAAGAAAAAAGATATATATGCAGGTTCACCTAGACAAAGGCATGTATACACGCGGGTTAGTCGTTACAAAGGCGTGTATGCGTATACACGCACTTTCATGCATGGAAAAGCGCGTATATGTTGGAGAACTTACTTTTGGTCCGTGGTAGTTAGTCCTTGGTATTTGAACCTATGGTTTTGGACCATGGTATCTTGTTAGAAGTGTTGATCCGACGTATTGGGTCCTTGGTATTGTTTATTATGGTTTTGGACCGTGGTATTGTGGAAGGCCTAAAATTATAAAAGAGGAAGGAGATCATGTAGCAAAGCATCATCTAAATTATTATTGAATATCTGATAAAGTGCTAGATCTGGAATACTGGTAATTGGGCTATGGTGCAGATCTGGATCTGAATGAAGGAGAAACCTTAGTGCAAAGAGAAGGATAAGTTCTATTGATGGATCATAATCTTTAAGCTTGAATGATAGTATCTATGTATGATTTTGATCTGTTATATGTGGCGCTTGCTTGATCTATAAAATTGATAATCTGGGTTAATTAGTGTTTGAATATGTGAAAGAGCGAATTATCCTTTATATATCTGTACGCAGGTTCAGTGAAGCGAAGGCGCGTATACACGCTGGTTCAGTGAATGCAAACAGCGTATACGCAGGTTGTTCCACACGAAGAAGCATATGCACGCAGGTTTCAGGCTATTAAAGTAGCATATATTTTGAGTTGTGATCTTGTTGCTTCTGTTTATTGTTGCAGTACTCTGGGTTCAGAAGGGTGTGTAGTTACTGTTACTGTGATCTGGGTACAGTCGTCAGAGAAGCATTTATTTTGATTCAATTTTGATTGGTGAAAAGCTGATTGGTTGATGCATAAATTCTTGATGTTTGATTGATGCTATTTGTGGATCCAGTCTGAAAATTCATGAAACGTGGTCCCTGAAAGAAAGATAAGGTTGTAGCCTTCTGTAGGCCAGCACCTACGTACTAGTATCTTGGCTAGTGCAAGAGCTAAGGGGGTTGTAGCTCCCTTCCAGGAGAAGCTGGAGAACGAGAGAGGGTTGTAGCTCTCTGCAGGTTGCAGCCTGCGTACTGGTAAAGGACTGCACTAGTACATTGTAAAAGAAGTTTCTAATTTAAAGGAAGATAGAGACAAATTGCAGCAGGTGGTTGTCACCCACATTGGGTTTCCACCTTACATCTTGTGTTCTTGTGTGTGATTGTCTTTCTGCTCTGTTTTACTATTCCGGTTACTGGTTATTTGATTCTGAAACACAGATTAATAATCATCATCAGAAAGATAAAGTAAAATTAAGAGTTTGCTTTGTATACGTGGTTTTCCTTCTGCATAGTTGCGTATATACGGAGGTTTAATTAACTGAAGTAGCGTATATCATTTGATTTTGAAAAAGGAATATTTGACTTAATAATACTGATTCACCCCCCCCCCCACCTCTCAGTATTATTTGTATCAGAGTAGGTTCTTCAGAAGAAGCTTGATCGCTTGAAGGAAGATCTTTCATCATGAGCAACTACGAGAGGGAAGCATCAATCAGGCCACCGATTTTTGATGGGACAAACTTCGTATATTGGAAGGTAAGAGTTACTGCCTATCTTCAATCTCTTGGTACAGAAGTCTGGGATATCATAGAAACATGGTATACTTTTCCATCAGCAACTCCTACAGATCCGGCTGAGAAGAAGAAATATGAAACAAATGCAAAAGCAGTCAATACTCTATTAGGATGCCTATCACAATCAGAATTTGTCAAGGTTATGCAGTATAAATCCGCTAAAGAAATATGGGACAAGATTGTTCTGAGCTATGAAGGAGATGATCAGGTAAAACGAGCAAAACTTCAAACCCTCAGAATTCAGTATGAAAATCTCAGAATGTACAATGATGAAAGTGTGGCTAACTATTTTCTTCGTGTAGATGAGATTTTTAATTGTATGAAAAATTTGGGTGAAGAAATAAAAGAGGCTGTTGTGGTTAAAAAAGTTCTAAGATCATTGTCCCCTAGGTTTGAATCTAAAGTTTCTGCAATAGAAGAAAAGCAGAATCTACAAGACCTTAAAATGTCACAGCTGCACGAAATTCTAACTACTTATGAAATGAGGAAAGGAGGTCCATCAGACAGGAGAGAAGCTGCCTTCAAGGCTTCAGGCAAAGGAGAGCACTATGAGTCAGGACATGTGTCAGAAGAAGAATAAGAATCAAATTTTGTCAAGAATCTTCAACGGGGTACTGGACGATTCCGAGGTAAGTTACCTTTCAAATGCTTTGCTTGTGGAAGAGTCGGTCACTATGTTGCCAAGTGTCCTCATAAGGATAAGATTGACAAAGGGAAGGAACTGTTAGATGGAACAAGAAACAGAATGCAACTAAGAAAAGTTACTACACTCATGAAGATAGTGATGGCCTATCAAATAGTGACGAAGATGAACGAGGTAATGATTATAAACTTTTAATGGCCTTTGAAGATGATGATTACATGGACGCTATAGATGCAGATGGTTTTTATGAAGAGATTTCTTGACTCAAAACATGTTTAGAAGAAAAATATATGATCATTGATACTCTGCAATTCCAACTTGATGAAAAAGAAAAATCCCTTGAGAAGTTAGAATGTGAAATTGTTGGCCTTAGAAAAGAAATTGTGAAAACAAAGGCTCTTAATCTTAAATTTGTTAAAGGATCTGAAACTCTGGATGAGATTATCAATGTACAACGTTCTCCACTAATCAAGATAGGTCTGGGTTATAATGGAGAAACATATCAAGCATCCACCTCAAAGAGTTATCTTGATGCAGCGAGGAGGAATGAGCAAAAGCCCAATGGATATCACCAGGTAAAGCAGGGACGAATTACATCAAGAACAAACAAAGACTACTAGGTAAACCAGGGGCAATCCATCTTAAGGGTGAACAAAAGCTACAACCAGCAACACGTAAAAACTTCTCAATTTGCTTCAAGAATGGATGACAATAGAAATTACAATCATTTGGCTGGTAGATTTGATAATCACAGAAGTTTCTTCAATAGCCAATGTTTCTCTTGCCATAACTTTGGTCACAAAGCAGCTCAATGTGTTGCCTATAAGACAATCATGACTAGAGAAGCTCAAAAACAAAGAATTATGACTGGGATTGCGAAAAGTACCTATAACAACTTTTCGGCCCTTGAAAATGAAATTGAATGTTCTATTTGTAATAACTTCAGTCATGAAGATTCTGAATGCAGGAGCAGGTTTTGGTAGACAAAGGAACAAGCCTCAAGCACCAGAACATGGAGAATAAAGGAACCACAACCAGAAAGATGTGGGATAGCTTTTTATGCAGAAGGACAGGAAAATCTATGGTACATCGACAGTGGATGTTCGAAGCATATGACAGGTGATAAAGAAAAACTTGAATCATATACTGCTTTAGAAAAGGGAAAGAAAGTTTCTTTTGGAAATGATACCCCTGCAGCCATAAAAGGAAAAGGCACTGCTCAGTTGAAAGAAAAGGTAAAAGCTGGAAATGTTTTGTATGTTGATGGCTTGAAGCATAATATACTGAGCCTCAGTCAGATGTGCGATCAAGGAACCGAGGTAATATTTCGATCAAATGGATGTAGTGTTCGTGATATTGATACAGGAAAAACAGTGATCAAAGGTAGAATAACTCCAAATAATTTATACATATTTGAAGAAGGACAACAACAATGCTATTTGAGAAAGGATGATAAACACTGGTTATGGCACCGGAGGTTGGGGCATCTAAGATTTTCACAAATAAGGAAAGCATGCAAATACTAGGCAGTTCGTGGTCTTCCAGATATCAAAATTCTAGACAACACAATATGCAAATCATTTCAGTTTGGTAAGAAAACCAGAACTAACTTCTCTGAGAAGGAAGGATCAGCTAGCAGGCCTCTTGAGCTAGTCCATACAGATGTATGTGGTCCATTTAGGACAAGGTCACCTCGAGGAGAAGAATACTTTATATTATTCATTGAATACTTCTCCAAGATGGTTTGCTTAGGACTTATGAACCACAAAGACGAAGCATTCGAAAAATTCAAATCCTTCAAAGCCTTGGCTGAAAACGAATCATATCACAAAATTAAGTGCCTCAGGTCTGACAGAGGTGGGGAATTTACCTCAAATGAATTTTTCGATTTCTGTGAAGAACATGGAATAAGAAGGGAATTCTCTACAACTAGGACTCCTCAGCAAAATGGAGTGGTGGAAAGGATGAACAGAACAGTCCAACAAATGGCTCGTGCTATGTTTGATGAATCTAGAACTCCCGCAACCTTCTGGGGTGAAGCTGCATTTTCTGCGGTTGTTATTCTCAACAAAACAAATGTTTGAGTGAACAGCACTCAAACTCCTCATGAGCTCTGGTATGGTGAGACTCCTTTGGTAAATCATTTCAAAATTTTTGGAAGCAAATGCTATATTAAGAACAATGATGAACAGCTTGGCAAACTTGAACCTAGAGTAGATGAAGGCATTCTCCTTGGTTATTCTCCCCATAGTAAGGCATATAAGTGTTACAATAAAAGACTTGGAAGAATTGTTGACAACATTGATGTAGTGGTTGATGAAAAAGGATACATTCCTAGGCAAGTAAATTATGAAAATATCGAAGAGGATGAAGACTACTCTCCAAATCAGACTGATGATGAAGAAGAACCTCAAGAGGCACCAGAGGAACAGATAAGGATAGAAGAGAAGACTCCATCCAGGTACGTTCAGAAGAATCATCCAAAATCTCAGATTTTGGGGCAGAAAGAGGCAGGTGTACAAACAAGAAGAACAATTGCAGAAGCCTCAAGCTATTTGGCATTGCTCTCCTCCACTGAGCCACAAAATGTAAAAGAGGCATGCAAAGATGAATGCTGGGTCAAGGCAATGGATGAAGAACTTGAGCAGATCAAAAAGAACAACACTTGGGAGTTGGTTCCTAGAACAAAATATAAGAATGTCATAGGGACAAAATGGATCTTTAAAAATAAGTTGAATGAAAATGGAGAAGTAATCAGAAACAAGGCCAGACTTGTGTGCAAAGGGTATGCTCAACAAGAAGGAATAGACTTTGAAGAAACTTTTGCTCCTGTTACTAGACTTGAGGCCATCCGAATGTTCCTTGCTCTCTCAAGCTTTCAGAAGTTCAAAGTATTTCAAATGGATGTGAAATCAGCCTTTCTGAATGGAGACTTAGAAGAAGAAGTGTACATTGAGCAACCAGATGGTTTCATCCTTGGGAATGATCCAAATCTTGTATGCAGACCAAAAAAGGCTCCAAGGACTTGGTACTACCGTTTGGACAAATATCTTCATCAACAAGGTTTTTCAAAGGGATCAGCAGATAGCAATCTTTATATAAAAATTGAAAATGACAAATTGCTAATACTTGTTGTGTATGTAGATGATATTATCTTTGGCAGCAATGAAGAAGCTATGAGTCAAAGCTTTGCCTTGGTGATGCAGAAAGAATTCGAAATGTCTTTGCTTGGAGAACTTACATATTTCCTTGGATTGCAAATCCAACAGAATGAAGGCGGGATCTTCTTGTCTCAAACCAAGTATCTCAAGCAGATTTTGAAGAAATATGGCATGGAAAATGCAAAACCAGTATGTACCCCCATGGTCACAAGATGCAGCCTTAGTGCAAATGATGAATCAGCAGCAGTGCATCAACCAACCTACAGATCTATGATTGGAAGTCTACTTTATTTGATAGGTACCCAACCAGACATCATGCATGCAGTGGGAATAGTTGGGAGATTTTAGGCAAATCCAAAGGAAACTCATCTTCAGGCAGTGAAGAGAATCTTCAAGTACATTCAAGGAACTCAAAACTATGGCTTATGGTATCCTAGAGATATAGATCTCACACTTCATGCTTATACAGATGCAGATTGGGCCGGAAGCGTGGATGACAGGAAGAGCACAAGTGGTGGTGCATTCTTTATGGGTTCCAGATTAGTATCTTGGTTCAGCAAGAAATAGAGTTCGATTGCTTTATCTACAGCTGAAGCAGAATATGTGGCTGCTGCATCTTTCTGCACTCAACTTCTTTGGATGATGCAAACCTTACAGGACTTTCAAATCACTTGTACACCACCTATCTCCATCTTATGTGATAATACATGTGCAATCAACATTTCAAAGAACCCAGTCATGCATTCAAAGACCAAGCACATACCGATCAAGTATCACTTTCTCCGGGAACAAGTGTTGGAACAAAAGGTCAAATTGGAGTATGTTCCTTCTAAGGAACAAGTTGCTGATATTCTCACCAAACCACTGCCCAAAGAGACATTTGAATACCTCAGACAGAAGCTGGGAGTAGTTGATGCATCATCTTGCTGTTAAAACTTATCTGTTTCAGAGAAAAATGGGTGTACGCGAGTTCCATGAGGAGGATCCGCGTACATACGCCGGTTTGTGCAAAGATAGTCGCGTATATGGAGGTTTGATGGATATCAGTAGGGACAGGCTCTCGTTGAAGATATTCTGATATGGGTCTGACTGAGACCATCCGGCACAGGTTCAGGGGGAGCAGATAATCTTCTAATAATGCATTGTTGGCATTATCTTAGAAGCTTTTGGTTCTAGATCACAACTGTTGTTGGTTTCAAGTGGAACAGAGGCAGAGGGAGAACAGAAGGAAATCTTGGTTGCTGATCTGAATGGTGATTGACAGATGTTGCTGCTATCATTTATTGGTGACTTTCATAAGTCTTGTTCTAGTTATTTCATCTCTATGTCATGTATCTCTTTTGTGGTATCTCTTTTATGGTGTCAAGGTCATGTAACGGCCTATTTTGGTTTCCCCACTATGCCTGGGATGAACATGTAATGAACTTGGTGGTCATATATAAATTTCTAATGTATCCCCACTTGGTTGGGTGATGGATGTATGTATTGAGTCTTTTGGTGATAGGAAGGTCTTTTATGATGTATAAGTCATGGTTCTTCTTGAAGAACATCTTTTGCAGATCTTGCCTACAATCAAGGGGAGCATGGTCAGCTCAGCAGGGCAGAAATTTCAGCGTGTACTAAGGGGGAGCACAACCCTTTGCCCTTGATGACAAAGGGGGAGAATGACTTTGAGGATTTTGGGTTGCCATCAAGTCCAAAGGGGGAGATTGTTGGCATTATGGCACAGGTTTGGAGCTATGGCACAGGTGTTGTCCTTGATGGCAACTCTCTTTGGTAACAGATCTTAGTTCAGGCTTTCAGAATGAAGAAAAAAGACATATACACAGGTTCACCTAGACAAAGGCGCGTATACATGCGGGTTAGTCGTTACAAAGGCGCGTATGCGTATACACGCACTTTCATGCAAGGAAAAGCACGTATATGTTGGAGAACTTACTTTTGGTCCATGGTAGTTAGTCCTTGGTATTTGAACCTATGGTTTTGGACCATGGTATCTCGTCAGAAGTGTTGACCCCAGGTATTGGGTCCTTGGTATTGTTTATTATGGTTTTGGACCGTGGTATTGTGGAAGGCCTAAAACTATAAAAGAGGAAGGAGATCATGTAGCAAAGCATCATCTGAATTATTATTGAATATCCGATAAAGTGCTAGATCTGGAATACTGGTAATTGGGCCATGGTGCAGATTTGGATCTGAATGAAGGAGGAACCTTAGCGCAAAGAGAAGGATAAGTTCTATTGATGGATCATAATCTTTAAGCTTGAATGATAGTATCTCTGTATGATTTTGATCTGTTATATGTGGTGCTTGCTTGATCTATAAAACTGATAATCTGGGTTAATTAGTGTTTGAATATCTGAAAGAGCGAATTATCCTTTATAGATCTGTACGCAGGTTCAGTGAAGCGAAGGCGCGTATACACGCTGGTTCAGTGAATGCAAACAACGTATACGCAGGTTGTTCCATATGCAGAAGCGTATGCACGCAAGTTTCAGGCTATTAAAGTAGCGTATATATTTTGAGTTTTGATCTTGCTGCTTCCGTTTATTGCTGCAGTACTTTGGGTTCAGAATTTGGTGTGTAATTACTGTTACTGTGATCTGGGTACAGTCGTCAGAGAAGTGTTTATTTTGATTCAGTTTTGATTGGTGAAAAGGTGATTGGTCGATGCAGAAATTCTTGATGTTTGATTGATGCTATTTGTGGATCCAGTCTGAAAATTCATGAAACGTGGTCCCTGAAAGAAAGAGAAGGTTGTAGCCTTCTGTAGGCCAACACCTACGTACTAGTATCTTGGCTAGTACAAGAGCTAAGGGGGTTGTAGCTCCCTTCTAGGAGAAGCTGGAGAATGAGAAAGGGTTGTAGCTCTCTGCAGGTTGTAGCCTGCGTACTGGTAAAGGACTGCACCAGTATATTGTAAAAGAAGTTTCTAATTTAAAGGAAGATAGAGACAAATTGCAACAGGTGGTTTTCACCCACATTGAGTTTCCACCTTACATCTTGTGTTCTTGTGTGTGATTGTCTTTCTACTCTATTTTACTATTCTGGTTACTGGTTATTTGATTCTGAAACACAGATTAACAATCATCATCAGAAAGATAAAGTAAAATTAAGAGTTTGCTTTGTATACGCGGTTTTCCTTCTGCATAGTTGCGTATATACGCAGGTTTAATTAACTGAAGTAGCGTATATCATTTGATTTTGAAAAAGGAATATTTGACTTAATAATACTGATTCACTCCCCCCCTCTCAGTATTATTTCCAACATTTCATCCCCTTAGTTTGACCCCATATCCTTCTCAATAGCTGCAACAGTCTTCTTCTTTTTGCCATCGTACTTCTTGGGTTTCATCTCTGGATGTAGAATCCAATAATGTTCATCATCATGCCCATCCTTATGCAGTGAGTGCACAAAGGTTTGATCTTTTGTACAGAATTTGCCTTCCTCTCTTTCCATTTCTACTTTCTCTTTTCCTTGTTTTTTCTTGCAATGGGTTTTGATGATCCCCCAACTTCTGGATTCACATTCTTGCCTCTAGCCTCTAGATGTGTAGCTTGAATAGATACCTCATCTATGCTAGTGGGATTAAACATGAGAATGGTAGGTCTCAAACAACTATGTAGACCACCTATATACTTCAACAAAGTTTCAGGTGAGTCTAAAGAAATGCATAGAATCAAAGATCTTTTCCTAAATTCTTGGGTGTAACTTTGTACACTTTTCCCTTTCAATTGGCGAAGAGTTGGCCAACTCATCATAGCTTGCTACATATAAGCTAGTGGATAGAATTGTTTTTTAATTGCAGAAACAAATCCACTCCAGATAGAAAGGATTTTACCATGCTTCTTCATGTCAGCTTGTGTCCTGCCTTCCCACCATACCAAGGCAGTGCCTCCAAGCCATAGGTTGGCAAGCTGAATCTTACTTTTGTCTAAATCCATGCTCTGCACCGTACAACACACATCAATCTGTCTAATCCAATTATCCAGCTTCTCTGCATTCAACTCTCTATCATATATTGGCAAATCAAATTTAACATCTAATTTAATCAAATATGTCTTCTTTTTATTTTCAGGGCTATTAGGAGGTGTGGGAAGTTTTTCTTCTTTCCCTTTGCCTTTAGAATGGCTATGGAGGAGAGATTCTTCTGCTCCTTTATCTTGTTTGGAGTTTGATGAATCTTCATTTATACCTTTCTTAAATTTTCTATACATTTCCTCTACCATGGCTCTCATGGTCATGAAACTATCCATGAAATGAGAGTCTGATTGCAAGGGACTTTCTTCTGCCATTTTCCTCTTAGGATAGACTCTTCCAATTTCTAGGTTAGCTTCAACCAATTCTCCTCCTCCTAGTTTAAGCTTTGATCTAGTTAGCATTCAACAACAAAATCTAGCACAAGCTTGTCTAACCTTAGCACCTACAGCTTTGATACCACTTGATCCGAAATTGATCTAAGACAATTAATAAGGTATTACAGACTCATGTACATGGATGTGCCTATGATATTTTGTGCAACAGATCGATAAGATTGCAAAATACACAGGCAATGAAGCAGTTAAAAAAAACATAATAGGCAACACATATAAACATGACAAGTTTAATAAAGTGTTCACCCAATACTCCTGGGCTATGTCTTTCGGTCTAGCCTTCAGTAGTGGCCTCTCTATTATGTTTTCAAAGCATATTTTTTACAACAGTGAGCTCAATTTGAGTCTCACACAACAGATATAAATCAGCAAGACTGTACTTGGATCCCCCAAGTCTCTAGAGTACATAGACTCTCCTTACTGACTCTTGACCTCTATTGGTTACAATAGCATGAGCCCAATCTGAGACTCATACATGACAGGCATATACAGAGGAGTTCACTTGAACCTCTCAAGCCTTCTCTAGAGTACATAGACTCTCTGACTATCTCTGGCTCTATCTTAACTCTGGCTCGATGTTGCCTTTGCTTCTGCAGGTCAGATCGGCTTCTTCTCTCTTCTTTCTTAACTTTCCTGCTTCTCTCTCTATCAGTTCATGGCTTTAAAGCCAATCTGCTTCTTGACTGTTCATTTCCACTTTCCGGCCTTCCAGTTTCCCTGCCTCTGTCTGTTTGAATTCCTCTATCCCGTGTCATCAATCACTGTATAATGCCTCACAGGGAGGTGGCCACCTATTTCATAACAGATGAGTGCCAGTTCTCTTGGACATATTCGAAATGATCGTTTTTACCATTAGCTCCAAGAATGCCTGCGAAACACGACTTTCTGCCAATGCATCATCCATATCGGACTTCAAATCTTTTTCAACTCTTCCTATTAACCTTGTCAAATCTGGCCATCCATCGGAACCCATCTCCGCCGTTGATCTGGGGACCCCAGATCCTACAGTCATCGTTCATATTAGGTGGCTAAGTTGCATGACATTTACCCATCTGATGTGAGCGGTATTCTCTCTCTTCTGGTAGATGCTTGGCAACCATTGTGTGGCATCGGGTGGGACTCGGTTGAAACTGCTTACTACTCGAAGCCCCTCCGATATTCTGTCAGTTTTTTGTGGGACCCTACTTCTAATGGAATTGGAACAATATCCATTACATTTCATGATTTTTCAGGTCGAGGTGCTTGCAGCCTTTCCTTCTTTTAGGGGTTTGCCCTGCGATATCATAAACTACCCATGTTCCTTGAAATGGCCTCTGGATTACAATTTGTGATAGTGCACGTTACCATGGGCCGATGGTCTGTGCGCTTGACCGATGGTCCTCGTTTCTCCGCACTGATCACAAATTGCAATTGTTATGAGGATATCTTCGATAAGCTCGACCTTTATAAGACTTGTAGCCTTTGGCATAATTTTTAAAGAGTTCATGAAAACTTAGAGAGTGTTCTGGGATCCTATTTGGATCAGTAAAAATGAAACCAATTTCAAGCATAGCTTTTATTATGTTTCAATCTTGTGAAAAAAATGAAATCGTCTTCAAGTAATTTCAAGCATAGTTTCCCAGGTTTCAAGCTTCTGTAAAAATGAAACAATTTCAATTTTCATCATCCTATTTATGCCATATGAGCCTTGGTTTTCTCATTCCATTGTCACCATTTGCCTAGTTGATCATATGCTTACACTTGCTTGTTTACCCTTTCCCAAGGAACCGTTGTGATGAGTGGTCCTATTAGCCAACCTATTGACCTTTGTGTGTTTTGAGTAGTTCCATCATGAACATAACAAATTTCTACCCTTTATTCCACTCATTCCTCCAGGAGGAGTCCTCTTTCAACCCTTTTCATACTCCCAAAATATGAAAAGATTACCGAGCATTTGTGTTTTCAAACTTGTAAAATTAAATGAAAAGACATCTACTAAGTATAATTTTAACCCTTTTTCAGACTGAGATGGGCTATCTACGAAAAAGGAAAACCTTAGTGAAACATGCCTAAGAGGTTCTTTTAAGTATTTTTTTCTAACTTTTCGTGCTTGAGAGACTACCTACGAAAAGAGATATCTGGAGTTTTTTTTTTCGCCTCTTTTTCAAACCCTCTAAACATGAAAAATATATCGACTTTTACCTTCATTGGACTCGTTAAAACATCAAACGACGATGTACTTTTTGAACATGACAAGGCCGAACTACTCCTTCTCTAGGTTTGGTAAATATACTCAGAGGGATTCATCCAAAGGATGCACATACAGATCAAGCATATGTTATCCCCCCTCAAGCTTGTTAAAAAACAAAGAGGTACTAACCAGTATGGTTATAGGTTTTAACCCTGTATAGAAATTACCTACATATGATATGTAAAACTAGAAAATAAAAAATGGTGAGAGCATAAAACATAAAACAAATATACACAGAGATTTTCCCCTGGATCCTAAAACCATGACTACCATATTGATTTTCCATTATATTCCTTTCAATGTTACAATAAATATATATACATACTGAAGCATCCATAAACCCCAATCCATTAACCCTATATTAGAACATAACTTTAGTTCCCTTGATCATATCTACAAAATACCATGGACAGAAAACCATCATGCCCAAAACCATGTGCAAAATCCATGCACAAAACCATAGGTAGGTCTGCCCAACTAACATAGGGTCCAAAAAAAAAAATTCTCGGGCCGCTGCTTCAGACTCGTGCTGGGTGGCTACCTCCCCCTTTCTGCCCCAGAAACAATGTACAAGGGGGCTACCGCTCCCCCGCATGTCAGGTAGTCATGGAAATAATATAACACACACCCAACATTCTCCCACTTGTTGTTTTCTTTCCACAGGGGGCCACCGGAGAGCTTAGTCATTGGTCCACCCCTACAACGCCCATTGTTTATCTACATGTTGCGGAAAGTATATGTGTTATAGTTTCCAACATTGAATTATCAATCTGGGGTCGTAAGACTTAGAGGCACAAGCACAGGTAACATAGGATCAGAGCATCTAACCTAGACTAGAGTAAGAAATCAACTTGTCATTTAAGTACATAAACAAATCAAACACTATTTCTAGTAAAATCACTTTGACTTATAAAAATGATAATTACGAAACCCAAATTATGTATAGAAAGCACTCATTTATCTATTCTAATGTTGATCAAGACAAAACATGAATCACTAAATCAAAAGGGCATAAATATTAAATCTAAACTAAGCTAATGAACTCGAAATCTGAATTAAGCTAGTGAATGCGGAATTGGAATTAAGCTCTGAAGCTCTCTACTTTCAATCAAAGAGAAACATTCAACATTCAAATGCAAAGACTATCGATCTCAAAGAAACTAAAATGATACTCAAAGAAATCTAAACAAATGAAATTTAAGGAAACTAAATCCTATTGTTAAGAAACCTATCAAATTGACCTCCTTATTTAATGCTGGAAAGAAACTCAAATGACAATTCAACCTCTGTTTCTAATTATAATCACACTACTCACAAAATCAAATCTTATGCTATTGTTTGAACTAAATTACCTCATGCTACCAAATTGAATTAACCATGTTTTAAATAAAATCAAACCAAAGCAATTCACACTGCTTCTAATATTGTACTAAACTCTATTCAATTACCCTCAATCACCCTAAAAATATAGCAAACCACATTGTTCTTAAACTAAATATCTCCTCACTCAATCTTAAATTAAATTGAAATGCTGGACATGAGCTACACACCCTAAATTAAATTATATTAACGCCAGAATGAAAAACTCACTGGGCAAACTTAAGTCTCATTGCTCCAAATCAATCAAACTGGAATTATCGGCACTAAATCACACAACTTAAGTTACTTGGGATACGATTTTAAATGAAATCATAGTGTTTCTATGAGAGGACTAAGTAGTAAACACAATCCAAAATGTAAACTAACAATCACAATCCACAGTTAATATATATATCTATCAAACTAAAACTTCACTCATTCCACTATCCTTTAACCTACGAATTAGCCATTTAATGCACACAGGGACAAATTCGTTTCAGACTTTCGTCATGCATCATGAATCAATTATATAAGTGCATAAAATAATTTTAGATAACCGAGATGTATTTATGTTATGTTCGTTAAATACTCCAATTATAGTGAAATAGACTTGATTTTTTGAGGGAGACAGAGCATGGCTCAGTGCTGAGGCACAAGCACAATTTATGCAGCAAATGGCAATCTATATACTCAGAACACTTAATACTTTTTCCAATTGATATGTGTGTTGTTATAATGATCACTAATGCACCGAAATCAAATTAAATACTCCAAGCAATCACTCAGTAAACTTAATGGATTCATGCAATAACTAAATGAAAAGAATGATTTTGTAAAATTGTCACACAACTATCTATCTTAAGCTAATAATGAAGCTCTCTCCCAGATGATGGTGGGCCCTGCCACACCTGGGCAAGCTTAAACGATTTGCAGTAAAAAAGATTTAGAACATTCAAATTAAAAACTTACAGTAGACCATAACTCGCAATAATTTGGTTCAAAACATAGCCATACTATATTATTTGGAATAGAGTCTTCAATTACAAAGCATAATGTCTTACAACAACTTGACAACTTAATAATTAGCACCAATTAACTCCTCTAACTCCTTACAATGTTGGCCTTTATAGGCAACAATTCATATACAAAATAGCAGTAAGTCCATACATGGAAAACTCAACAAATTAATACTAATATAAGATATTTGATCTGATCCCAAAGCAACCTGATTTTCTTGAAATAAATGTGTTCAACCAACTGCTATCGTTAGCACAATTCTGCTCTCGAGAATCCTCATTATGGAAAAGATTGAGCTTGGATATAATTAAGATCTCCTGAGATGTGTGTATTTAACCTTCTAGAAGTCATGAGGACGTGGAAGAAGTTTACCAGGTCATTAGATTTTTATCCAAACCGTAGTTGTGGCCGAAAAATAGGCAAATCTGAATTTGACCTGATTTTGTACTTAAAACTGTGTTGGAATATTCCCATGACCGTAGCTCCTTCATGGTAATGAATTTTGCCAAACGGTTTCTGGGTTATATGAAAGAGTGTATTTTGAGTGCAATGCAAGTCTCAGAATGTCGAGATTCTTCACCATTTGGTCACAAAATTCATATTTTCACCTACAGCAATCTCATTCCATACTCAACTCTACAGTAACTAGTTTAACTGCCTTGTGAAGAATTTCAGCGATGGAACTCTTCGAAAAATGAACTTAGCGAAACTGTCATTAGTAAATCATGAAAAAATCATATTTAATCATAGAAAATCTAAGAAAACTAATGATAACCAACCATAGACTGTAAAATATGTATTTGGCAGCAAGTTATGGAATTAGGATACAAAACGAGTTTAAAACATAGGGTTTTAGGGTATGAATGGTGATATTGAGAAATAAAAACATGGGAATATATAAGGCCCAACACCCCCCCATGCCTCAGGATTTTCATGTCCTCATGCAAACAATTACTTTTCTCATTTATAGATTTTATGGTATCATGGCTTTAGGCAGGGTTAGTTTTTGTGGAGCAACACTGCGTGAAGATTTGAGGGTGTTGGTTCTTATGGAGCAACACCATTCTTATTTGATTACCATAGATTTGATTTTAAGATCAATACATATTGAGGATAAACAATAGATGTGGTAGGAGGAAATGATAAATGAGATGATAGGTGGCAATGGAAACGGTGAATTAGATGAGGTGGTGATGGAGATGGTAGAATAGGTGCTTGCATACTCTGTTTTTGTGAGGCCAATTCCTATGGATGGTTCCTTTATGAAACACAACAATGAATTCATCCACTATTGGATACATTCAACTGAAAATATGTGTGAATGTAGGAGGGGAAGGCATTATAGTTACTGCTTCTGTTTACATGAACCAATATACTTTTCTTTTCATGATTATGACCTTATTATAGTAGCATGCATTCTATTATGAATGAGGAATTTGCAAATGGAGGGTATATGGAAAATGGAATATGTGGTGGTTAATCATCAAAGCTTTATTAATTCTCTAATGAATTAAAGAATCTTAAGACAACTTTACCTCAAGTTTTACACTTCTTGTTGATGTGCTCGGTGCCACAAGATGAAGTGAATGATGGAATTGTTGGAGGTGATGTGACGGCTGATCTGATCTACTGAAGAAGGATGAACGATGAACTGAAGTGCTAAAGGATGAACTGAAGGTCCCCTTCTCCCCCATGCCTGAGTTGTGTGTCCCCAAACACCGAGGAAAGGTGACTACTGCTGCAAATGACAATGGAAATGCTGATACAAAGAACCAAACTTCTACAAATTTGTGTTGAGATCACAAAACCATATAGTCTTCAACCACTACACACACGTGTGCAATCTTTCATATGTGAATAAATGGTGTATATTTCAAACATAAGCAAGAATCATTGGATTACCGACCATTGAGGAGGTCATTAATGAATGCGAGATATCCCACCTTTCATGTCAATAGGAATCAAGGCACTAGGTACATTCTACTGGCTGTGAATAGATTTGTCGAAGTCAAATGGTCTACAGAATTCATCTACCAAGAAACATTAATTTATTTCCTTAGTAGATGACAAGGATACCTGCCATTAAGGCATGCAGGTTCCCAGGTAACTTATCTAACCCTAACCCTAATCCCAGAAAATGTGTTGATGTCGATGGGATAAGGCTTGTTAGCAGGTGGGCCTTAAGGAATCCCACATCAACCAAATTGAGTAAAAACATAATGACTTGAAAGATACATGATTTGAAGAACTCATACAAATTTATAAACTCTATTGGGAACCTTTCCCACCAGTTACCTGGATTTCAAGCAAAGTCACTATCTAGACAATCAGGTTTTCACAAAAGGACTTATTTTTCTCTTTCCTATTTTCATTTATTTATTTACTAACTTTCCTACTATACTAGAGAAGAGATGTCCTCCTTCAAGTGAAAGAGAACTTCCAATGAATCCATGATCCGATCAAGTACAAGGATATATTCATGCCCAGATTTAATAGATAAACTTTACAGTGTACATGCGTATGTAAACTAGCAGCTACAAATTATATGATGCTAAGAAAGTGTGAAGAATAGAAAGGTGCCTTGCTGGAGTACTTGTTTGGAACTAATGCTTGATTTAATCATAGTGGTCTTGGTCCATTTCTTCATTTGGACAATGTTGCATGTCCTCTTCTTTGGCCTCTTCGATCTCTGGGTTTAGGGGCTTCTCTCTAATAGATATTGCCCATAAGTCCTCAGTTTCCTCTAAAGATTGGAAAACGTGATTATTAGATGATTCTAGCTCTTCATGTGGTTATGGCTCATGCAAATCAGGTTCTTCGATCACTTCTAGATAGGTAGAAAGGTTCTTGACTGCTGTTAAGATATGCTCTTCTTGAAAGGAAAAGACCCCAACTGCTGCTAAGATTTGAGATAACTCCTTCAAATTCTTAATCATCCTTGAATCATGCTTTCTAGTTTAAAAATACCTATCTCCACACATGGATTGGTACCTGGGGGTTCTTATAGCACCCCAAAAATGTTTTATCATTTTCAGAGCCTGAAATTTTTAATCTAAATGAAAAAGAATTGATTACAATAAAACTCACCAAACTTTCTTACTTGGACAACCAAACTTTGGAGCAACCCCACTATAGTGGATGTGTGGCTCTTCACTCATGTCTTACCGTACTCTCTCTGCCCTTTGATTTTCCTGCAAAATCCTCACCACATAGAAAACTTGTTAAAGAAACTATGCTCTAATCCCTTTAGCACCTCCCCGACAACGATGCCAAAAATGTTGGGGAAATTATATGTGTTATAGTTTCCAACATTAAATTATCAATCCAGGGTCGTAAGACTTAGAGGCACAAGCACAGGTAATGCAGGATGAGTGCATCTAACCTAGACTAGAGTAATAAATCAACTTGTTGTTTAAGTACATAAACAAATCAAACACTATTTCTAGTATAATCACTTCGACTTATAAAAATGCCAATTATGAACTCAAATTATGTATAGAAAAAAATTCATTTATCTATTCTAATGTTGATCAAGACAAAACATGAATCACTAAATCAAAAGGGCATAAATATTAAATCTAAACTAAGCTAATGAACTCGAAATATGAATTAAGCTAGTGAATACAAAATTGGAATAAAGCTTCGAAGCTCTCTACTTTCAATCAAAGAGAAACATTCAACATTCAAATGCAAAGATTACTGATCTCAAAGCAACTGGAATGATACTCAAAGCAATCTAAACAAATGACATTTAAGGAAACTAAATACTATTTTTAAGACACTGTTGATAGTGCTGGACCCACCAACATGTCAAGGGATCTTCCTGGTAAGAAGTCCCAATTAGGCCTCAGACTGTTTGGTGTAGGAGTCCTAGCAGTGGGTCATATGGTAATTCCTTGATCACGATTTCTCACAGAGGAAAGTAAGAAAAAATTGTTGGTAGCAAGGGTGTGACATGTGCAGTGAGCCAAGGAAGGTGCATGAGAGGTTCTAACACACAGGGGTTGAGATGAGTGTGCCCCTTGGAAACCTGTGATAGCACAAATTTAGGAAGGAAACACATGAGAAAAGATGCATCAAAACATGGAACGAAAGTTAGCTATCAATCCAAAGTGATGGTTAAACCAACAACACGTTTCAGAAAGATTCATACATACATACATAGAAATAACTATACATGCATGTGTAAGAAAACAAATACATATACCATTTAGAGTAAACAGATAGCTGAAAAACAATACAACATATGCATGAAACATGCTAGCTCTTGTTATATTAAGAAGATTAAGTTCAAGTCATACAATACATCCATGTCCAGCCACTAGTTCAAATAGTGGAATGTTACAACCACAACCTCCTGCTACTCCAAAGAGATGTACTAGCTCTGTGCAGTGGAGAAGCCAAGGCTCGTTACAATACTGTCCAAGCTCTCTCTAAGATAGCCCTATCGAAAGTTTGGTTGACCAAAAGTCTTTACAATGAGTTATGAGGGACTATTTATAGCAAATGGTGGGGTGACACTTGATATTCCCTTTTGTGACAATTCATCTACCCTCATGACTCTTCATCTACTCTATGACTGTTACATCCAACTATCGACACTTGACCTTACACTTGACAAAATGTTACATTACAATGCACATGTACCCATGTGAGACAAACTGGCTTCAGAAAGCCTTGCTAGACATCTCTATGACTTGGACAACTTTTGGAAGAGCAACTCTTTGACATCTTCATTGTGATTGACAGTAGTGAACTGATGCCAAGATCGGTAGTCCGCGATGGTTTCCTTGTGCTCCAAGGTGACATCTTTCTGGAGCCTGACTCTTGTCTCCATAACATCTAGGTATGCCCGGGCTCCACTTTCCAACTCATCTGAAAGCATGCGCATCATTGTATTCAATGTGGCCAAACCAACAACATACTTGTGCATGACGTCTGCACTGATGGGCAATTCTAGGCTGGTGACAATGCTCATCAACTCGTTAAAGTACGAGTCAAGCTCTAGTAGGACCTGTGCCTTTGTCTTCGTCTGGGTGAGGGTCCCAATAGATGGGATCTCATGTGCATGCACCACAACATCCATACTCTTCAATACACGTGCATGGGAATCCTGTAGACTAGTGATGAGCTGTGGGAGCTCTTCATAGTTCTGGATCTGACTTTGGATGAATTCCTTCAACTCAACTGCTCTAGGCTTCATCATCTTATGTAAGTGAAGTGGGGCTGCCTTGTATCTCATCGTCCATGTTTACATGTAATAAAAAACAACATGCACCTTCAACAAGATACGTGCTCTTCTAGCACATTGCTGATGCCATCTGTTGAGATGGAAAACTGCCTTATGCACGATACCAAACATGGAATACAACACTTACATAATTGTGTCAAGGGTTAATACTCCATCTAGTTTTTCCTTCTTCAGTTCAGCTCGGGTGAACGTTGTCACCAACTCCCCTCCTTGCTTGGTTGTCTGTAGTTCCTTAGCCATTTGCTCATTCTTAGCTATTAGAAAGTGAACACTTGAGCTAGTGGCTTTGGCATATGCTCTGTAGCATCAGCCAAGGCTACTGGATATTTGCACACATTAGACATGATCACTCGTTCCTCATTCTATGCAAGAGATGTATGATCTTCCGGAGTCGACACTCTGTGGGATTGCACAACTCTATGTTGAGACTCATCGAATGAGATGTTGTGCATCTCCCCTTCCGGTTGATCTCCAAGGATCTCAGTGTCTCCTTGGTCACTTGGGACTTGCTCATCTTCTGGATGTGGTGAAGCTGGTGGGTTGACCTCTTGGTGGTGAGGCATGAGTTCGATGTCCCTCTCTAGCTCTTGTTGCTCCATTTCTGTATCCATTCGTTCAAGCACTTGCTCTATCTCATGAGAGAAGTCATACTACTGCGATGGTTCACCTTGTTCACCTAATCCCAGCTGTTCTGATGAGTCCACTACCTGTACGGGTGTTGTTTCATCCATATGTACATGTTGTACCCCCTGATATACCTATTTCTATTGCAATTCCCTCTCTTGTTTGCTAGCTCTTCTTCCTTTCAGAGTTTCTCCTTCAACTCATGAAACTCCTTCTCCATTTCTCTCTCTGCCTCTGCATGATTTAGTTATCGTGTTGTTGCATCTTTGCCTCTATATCCATAGATGCTTTCTCTACAAGTGGATCTGCTCGGAACTTGCAGCTTTTCTCTTCCTCCATGTGATCGACAATCTTCCTCTTGCCCTTATCGTGCACTGGTATGTTCACCTCTACTATTGTTGTTGCTTCTGGTGCTCCACAGGATGCTGCTTCACATTACTTTGCTAACCATTCCATAGCAAAGCCGACCTGTTCATTGGGTCTAGATAAACTGTAGCAATAGCTCCATGGGTCCTCCTCCACCCATTGAAATGCCCCGTGGATACAGTTGAACTGTATTCTTGTTCAGTGATATTTCACAAGACAATGTGGGTCATATGGATTGTAACTTCAGAGGTTGAATGGATACTTCTTCATATGCTCTGCTTCAACATCGGCATGATTGAAACTCTAGATCTCATATAACCCAATGCGTAGCAGAAGAGCGGGAGAAGGTGCCTTGTTCTTCGGGTGCAGCCTAGCTATCAATCCTGCCAGATGTGATATGCTACTTACTACATGATAAGCATGTCCAAGGAAAAATTTAGTAGAACGTGTGAGGCTTCTCCACACTGTACATCCGTATGAAGGTGTCAGATAGTGAGGCATACCAATTAGCTATGTCTATCAATGCCTCCATTGTTGCCATTGACATGCAGGGTGGATCCTGTTCGAATATCATCTTGTAAACTGGGGTGACAAAATGATCGAACAACCGTGTGATAACTCCTATAAATCTGCATTTGGACAACATCTTACAATAGGTGTTCACAGTAGTCTCCATTTGTGACCATGCCCACTTCAAGCCCAGGAACTCCTGTCAGGCATAGAATGCATTCAAGATGTATGCGAACATGTATATTTATACTTGCGTACTTTTCAGCGGCTATCAAGCCCTCTTTACCTGTTCCTTTAGCTGATGAGCCAACATGCCAAACCAGTTGCATGGTTTTCCCTCTCTAGAAAGTTGGTCCAATGTGATCACCCAACTCTGTGGGAAGGTTTATGTGCTTTCTTAGCCACACAGTCAACATGCAAAAATGACCAAGTATTGATACGCCTTTCGCAGTATCTTCATCTTGTAGAATTGGTTGGGTGTCATCTTGAATCTAGTTGGCTCCTTTACCCAGTTCTTCAAAATGTCTCTTGAGTTGGAATTCTTGCTGGCTAAGATGAAGGGAGTCTCCATGATAGTCACGAGCTCTGACATCTGATACATCTCATCACAATCCTCTGTCGTGAAGGTTTCAATCTCCACCCTGTTGACACTGGTCAAGTTCATCGTCTTGGGATCAGTGTGTGAGATGATCCAGTGTATCATGTTCACGCATGGGAACATAGGGTATTTGCATGCAACTGGGTACAGGTCAAACTTTTGAATGTTCAAGTATACCTGGCAGTCTTCGAGGTCTTCCCCAAATGTGCCTGTAAATGCATCATTGACCTCTTTCCATTTCAGTTTGATGTCATTGTCTAGAATTAACTTGGTATCAATAGACTTGCGGACACTCGGTCAACTGTTGCTCCAGTTGCACTTCCATCAGTGTCCTTTGATCCTACTCTCTTGGAGGCCATTGATCTTGAACTATTAAGAGGTGGAAAAACACATGCTAGATCTTGAGACAAAATGACCTACATGGCAAGAAATCTATCAGCGAAAACCAAAGAAAATTTGAGGAACGACATAACACATACCTGGGGATTGATAGGCAAAGATTGCGTAATTTATTTTGGGAGGCTAGGTGAATGGATTCCAGAACTGTGCCAAACGTAGTTTGGGTTGTCTGGGAGGCATGACTGGCTACTGGAATTGCACAATGCAGAATCCAGGTTGACTGTTGACTATTAGAATTGCATAATGCGTAATTTCAGCTAGCATGGATGCAGGCTCAGTGACTGCATTGCACAATTTTCTGGGCCAGTAATCACTATCCCTTAGAATTATTCAAAGCAGGCGTTGGGAATAGCTGCTAGGTAGAAATACGCATTTCCTAATGGGAAGACAGAGCCTTCCTTCTCAGGATTGTGCAGTGTTGTCTTAGTGAGGCAGAGTCTAGGCCAAGGCTGCCCAGACCCGCCGACAGGCAACTAAAAGCAAATGTGAAAGTGAATGCATGGTGATACTAAGTGTAAGCATAAGAAAATGATCTTGCATGTAAAAAATGAATGAAAGATTCAAAAAATAGAACAGCATGCAGGTGGGTGAAGGTAGTCACTGAATCAACGATCATTCGTGCAAAACAGTTTCATGCACGCAACAACAGTGAGATAGCAACGAAAAATAAAATGGTGCTATTACAAGCTAGTATGCAAGTAAATGATAGCAATCGTTCAAAGAAATAAAAAAAATAGCACTCATACAGGAGAAAACACAAAAAGTGACACAAATGATGTAAAAGACAAGTTGAGACCACTTACCCATGAATAATTGAGCTAGATGTGTCGAAGAGTCCTGGATGTGTTGTGGGATGTCAGAGCTCGAAGATCGATGTGAAGAAATGAGCTCCAAAGCATCGAATAAATAAGTTTGAAGTTCATGACGTGCATGCCACAAATCTAGGAAAAAGAGACACTTGGAGGAAAGATTCTAAAATGAACCTTGCATGTAACCTCCAACTACTAAAACTATCTCCCTACAATCTAGGGATGCTTTTTCCATGTTTCTTTTTCTATTTCGGGAAAAAGTAGCCCATGCATGCAAATCAAGTTTCCTTGGTCCTAGGTGGAACTGGTCAAACTAACTGCACATGCAAGAGCCTGCTCAACTACTAGGATAAAATGCACATTTTTGGAAAGGAGTTAGGCTGACTGCCCAGGAGATATGCACAATTTCTATGCAAATTAGCTGACTGCTGACTAGGATTGCACAATTGTTGTGCTGAGCAGCCCTGTTGGGAGGAATTGCATAATTTTCTGGATGAAGCTTGATTGGCAGAATTGTGCAATTCTAGAGCCCAGTAGGCTGCTAGACTGAATTGCTCAATTTCGGGAGGGAAGGTTGGCTACCCTCCAGAATTGTGAAATTTCTTGAGGGAGTTACTCAGCTTGTAGCTCAACCAAGTTCGGAGAAACAACCTATGATGAGAATGCATCAAGCTTTGATAGACAGGCTGCCTCTCTGCAAGAAAATCACTGAAGGTTGTGTACTTGATGAAGCAAGACATGTTGCTATGAAAGGTTGGTAGGGAGGCTCCAAAACAAAGCTAAGCCAAAATTTTGGAGGGTGGTTGTAGCCACTACAACACTTGGTGACAAACTAGTAGAAATCCAACTCTCTGAATGGACCTTGTTCATGAAAAACAAATCTAACACCTCTGGAAGTATTGTTCAGTTCTTAGTTCATCTTGGTTTCACACTAGTCTGATTGTAAGATGTAGTATCTCCCAAGCTCTTGGTTGATTGAAACACATTCCAAGCCAATTCAACCCAATTGTTTCGATTGGGGTTGAGGGGTATATTGGTGCACAAACAGTGTAGTCATCATAGTCTTAGTTTCATCTGTGGTGTTGCTCCACTGCCAGTAGGCCTAGACAATACCCCAGCTCACATAGGAACACAAGCATGGCTCTATTTCCAGTGTGCCTATTGAGTACCTCGGTAGAGTTACTTGCATCACCACTCTACACAGGAAGCTTTTATCTTCTTTCACCTTATTCATTTTTCATTTTTTTATTTTTTTCATTTTCATAATTGTGCATATCACTTATTCATTTGAGAGGCAGAAGAGGGATCCCGACTTATTGAGAGCATAAGAGGTTATTCCTACAGAGAAGTAGTTTATTGTCCTCTCACGTGCCTGTTAAGATTTCCCCCCTCACCTTACTCTACTTGACTAAGCTGACAAGGGCTAACTCAAAATTAACCGACTAGAGTAGGTGACACTGGTTGGTGTGCAAGCATTGTGTTTTCACCAAGGTTCACTTCGAACAGTACATATTTTCCATTGATGTATCATGGCCTAAAACTAACAAGTTCTTCATACAAAGGCAGGATGATAGATAACCAAGTAGTGATAGTTGTACAAGGCCTCATGTACTTTACCTAGCTTGTTTCAAGAGTCATACATGGTTTTATGCAAAACTAACCTACGAAAAAAACAAGCAGACAAACAACAAAGAAAAGAAGAAGCACAAGCAAAAGCGAAAGCAAAGTGAGTAAGAAAACAAGCAAGCAGACAGACAAACAAATAAAACAAGTAAGAAAACAAACATGCAAGTAAACCAACTGAAAGCAAAGACTACTACTACTCCTATCTAACAGTGCATGGACCTGATCACATGAAGTGATCCAATGCAACCACGGGTGCATTGGTTGACCCATGTTGGTGAAGGCTTGGTCCGCAAGAAAATCGATAATGCGGACCAACAAGTAAGAAAGATAGAACAATGAAGACAAACACACTTTAGGTTTAAAAGTGCCACAGGACATAAGTGAGTGCAAGTACATGACAAGCAGTCCATGGACTTATCATGGTGTTGTGCGACACTGCGTGCAGTTGTGAAGCATACACATTCTTGACTATGATATAAAAGAAAACGAATGAAACAAAGACAACTTGTGTCATGCACATGTGCTTGCAATGTAAGATTCCTCCAATGCATGAGCGATGGGATCATGCATTTCGAGTGGAGGAAGCATGATCTGTGTGTGAGATTGATCTTCAATGCATACAGATGAGTTATGAGGAGCCTTGGGTGATTGAGAAATTTCCTAATCAGAAGTGAAACCAACCTTAGGACAGCAAGGGCCTGACATAACCATCATCTCGGGCTGAAGTGCCTCGACAGACTAGGGTGTTTCGACTTAATCATCAAATATATTATCATAAACCGGTGGCTTTGAAAAATCAACTACGATAGAATCATGATCATGATCAAATATGGGAGTAAATGGATCACGACATCCACGATCAGAAAAGTCAACGATTTCATCGGCATCCTCATGATCTGATGAATCGAACAGAGGGATAGATGAGAATCGAACAAATTCATCATCTGTGTTTCTGGAAAAGACAGATGAAAGATCAAGTGTATTTTTAATGAATGACTTATCCTCTCCATTTTCAGATGATGGAATAACATCTAGTGTGTCCTGCGAGTGATCAACGATGGGTGCATCTGTGGATGAGGATACACATGTGAAATCATGGATGGAAGGTTCCCCAAAGATGCCAGGGAAGAACGGAGGAGGACTGGATGGAAGGGAGTCATCCTTCGTCGAGTGTGGATGCTCAAGCACCCAATCATACTCTTCATGAATAACAGTGCATGCTTCTTGTGCAACACCAACTCCACTGATGGCTTGGTCCTCGTTCACAACAAGTGTGGAGTCTGGAATGGAAGAACACAAGACAGTATCATCCGGAGGATTAGCCGAGTACGAAGACAAAGTTTGTGGAACAAAATTCATATGACAACTCGATGGAGTGATGATGAAATTTGTGCGAAAATTAAGTGAAGTGATGTTGGGAGGATTTGACAACTGAACAGACGTGCGAGCATGATCTCCTACATCACTCTGCAGTGATGGAGCTACTTAATGAGGGGACGACAGAAAGTCACTTGTGATAGTGACCGTATCCATCTGTGATTGTGCAGCTCCATCACTGAAGAATACTGAGTGAGGCTTGATTTCAAACTTCTTCCTGGGATGACCAGATTTCTTAACACAATACTAAAATTGGTCCCAAATATAGAAAAAATTCATCTTGCTCTTTGGAGCTTGAAACTACAACTCATGGAAGCATTGCCAAAAATCCATAGGCGATTCATGTGGAGCCTTCTGCTGTTGTAATGGTTTTTGTTCAAGATAGTCTGGATCAAAATGATAGAAAGTGTATTGAATGAGATCAGATAGGTGCTCGAGTGTGTGCATGTTGTCAGGTAGCAGGCTGTAAAACCCTCAATGTGGAGATTCACGAACTGTGTATGCAAGAAGCAAACTAGCCTGTTCATCAGAACATCTATCTTCCTCAATAACCATAGAAAGAAAGTCATGTAAGAACTCAAGCCAGGCCACTTCACCTTCACCATCATATGTGTATGTGGATAAGTGATCAAAAAACTCCTTCATGATGGTAACAGATTCAGAATTTGAAAGAGAGCAAGAATCCATGGTAGATATGAAAAGGTTCAAAATAGGATGAGAGGGCACAACTTGTCATCTGGCCCTCCTTCTAGCCCCAGAAATGTTGATGGTGCTGGACCCATCAACACGCCAGGGGATCTCCTCGGTAAGAAGTCCCAATTAGACCTCAGACCGTTTGGTGTAGGAGTCCCAGTAGTGGATTGTATGGTAATGCCTTGACCATGATTTCACATAGAGGCAAGTAAGCTAACTCTATTGGTAGCAAGGGTGTGACATATGTAGTGAGCCAAGAAAGGTGCATGAGAGGTTCTAACACACGGGGGTTGAGATGAGTGTGCCCCATGGAAACCTGTTATAGAACACAGTTAAGAAGGGAACACACGAGGAAATATGCATCACAACATGGAAGGCAAGTTAGCTAGAAATCCAAAGTAATTTTTAAACCAACAACACGTTTCAGAAAGATACATACATACATACACAGAAATAGCTATACATGCATGCATAAGAAAAAAAATACATATATCATTTAGAGTAAACAGATAGCTCAAATACAATACAACATATGCATGAATCGTGTTGGCTCTTGCTATATTAAGAAGTGTAAGTTCCATTCTTACAATACATCCATGTCCAACCACTAGTTATGGTAGCGGAACGTTACAGTGACAACCAGCTGCCCCTCCAAAGAGATCTACTAGCTCTGCGCAATGGAGAAGCCAAGGCTAATTACAATACTATCGAAACTCTCTCTAAGATATCCCTATCGGAATCTTGGTTAACCAAAATCCTTTTCAATGAGTTATGAGGGAGTATTTATAGCAAAGGGTGGGGTGACCCTTGACATTCCCCTTTGTGACAGTTCATTTACCCTCATGACTCTTCATCTACTCTTCGACTGTTAAATCCAACTATCGACACTTGAACTTACACTTAACAAGATGTTACATTACAATGGACATGTACCCATGTGAGACAAAATGGATTGAGAAAGCATTTCTAGACATCACTATGACTTGGACAACTATTGCAAGACCAAATATTTGACATCTTCATTGTGATTGACAATAGCGAACTAAGATCGATAGTTCATGATGGTCTCCTTCTGCTCCAAGGTGACATCTTTCTGGAACCTAACTCTTGCCTCCATAGCATCTAGGTACACTTCTCGCGGTCCTCTTTCCAACTCATCTGAAAACATGCACATCATTGTCTTCAATGCGTCCAAACTAGCAACATACTTGTGCATGATGTCTGCACTGATGGGAAAGTCTGGGCTGGTGACAATGCGCATCAACTCGTCAAAGTACGAGTCAAGCTCTAGTAGGACCTGTGCCTTTGTCTTCACCTGGGTGAGGGTCCCAATAGATGGGATCGCATGTGGATGCACTAGAACATCCATACTCTTGAATACATGTGCATGGGAAGCCTGTAGCCTAGTGATGAGTTGTGGGAGCTCTTCATAGTTCCAGATCTGACTCCGGATGCTTGCCTTCAGCTCGACCGCTCTAGGCTTCATCATATTAGGCAAGTGAAGCAAAGCTCCCTTGTATCTCATCGTCCATGTTTGCATGTAATCAACAGTAGCATGCACATTCGACAAGATACGTGCTCTTCTAACACATCATTGCTGCCATCCGTTGAGATGGACGGTTGCCTTATGCACACTAGTGCATCTCTCCTTCCAGTTGATCTCTAATGATATTAGTGTCTCCTTAGTCACTTGGCACTTGCTCATCTTCTGGATGCAGTGAAGCTGGTGGGTTGACCTCTTGGTGGTGAGGCATGAGATCGATGTCCTTCTCTAGCTCCTATTGCTCCATGTACATATCCATTCATTCAAGCGCTGGCTCTATCTCCTGAACGAAGTCTTGTTCCTGCAATGGTTCACCCCGTTCTCCTGATGCCAGCTGTTCTGATGAGTCCACTATGTGTACGGGCATTGTTTCATCCATCTGCACATCTTGTGCACCCTACTCTACCTATTGCTATTGTGCTTCCCTCTCCTGTTTGCGCAAATCTTGTTCCTTTTGGAGTTGCTCCTTCAACTCATTCAACTCCTTCTCTGTTTCCTCCATTCTCTATTTCTCTCTCTTCCTCTCCGTTATTTTCTTATCGCATTGTTGCCTCTTTGCATTTATAGCCATAACTACTTTATCTACAAGTGGGTTAGCTCTGAACTTGCAACTTTTCTCTTCCTTCGTGTGATCGACAATCTTCCTCTTGCCCTTGTCATGCACTTGTCTGTTCACCTCTACTGCTGTTGCTACTTCTGGTGCTCTCTAGGATGCTGCTTCACGTTGCTTCGCTAACCATTCCTCAGCAAAGACAACCTGTTCATTTGGTCTTAAGAAACTATAGGAATACCTCCATGGGTCCTCCTTAACCCAATGAAATTCCCCGTGGATCTAGTTGAACTATACTCTCGTGCAATGATCTTTGTCAAGACAATGCGGGTCATATGGATTGTAACTTCAGAGGTTGAATGGATACTTCTTCATCTTCTCTGCTTTGACATTCGCATGCTTGAAACTTCAGATCTCATATAACCCAATGCGTAGTGGAAGAGTAGGCTAAGGTGCCTTCTTCTTCCAGTGCAGCTTAGCTATTAATCCTGCCAAGATGTGGTATGTTACTTCCTACATGATGAGTACATCCAATAAAAACTTCAGTAGAACGTACAAAGGCTTATCTGCATTGTACATATGTATGAAGGTGCCAGATGGTGAGATGTACCAATCATCTATGTCTATTAGTGCCTTCATTGCTGCCAACGACATGCAGGGTGGATCTTGTTCAAATATCATCTTGTTAATTGGGGTGAAAAAATGATCGGACAGTCTTGTGATAACTCCTTTGAAGCTGCATTTGTCCAACATCTTATAATAAGTGTTCGTAGCAGTCTTCGTCGGTGACAATGCCCACTTCAAGCCCAAGAACTCCTGTCAGGCACAGACTACATTCAATATGTAGATGGACATGTAGATTTCTGCTTGCATACTTTTGGGTGGCCATCGAACCCTCTTCACCTATTCCTTCAGCTGATGAGCCAACATGCTAGACCAGTTGCATGGTTTTCCCTCTCTATCCAGTTGGTCCAGCTCGATCACCCAACTCTGTGGGAAGGTTTTCATGCTTTCTTAGCCATACAGTCGACATGCGAAAATGACCAAGTATTGATACGCCTTCCGCAATATCTTTGTCTTGTAGATCTATTTAAGTGAAATCTTGAATATATCTGGCTCCTTTACCTAGTTCTTTAGAATCTCTCTAGAGTTGGCATTATTGCTAGGTAAGTTGAAGGGAGTCTCCATGATAGTCACGGGCTCTGACATCTAATACATCTCATCATAATATTTTGTCGTGAAGGTTGTAATCTTCGTCCCATTGACACTGCTCAAGTTCATCGTCTCAGGATCAGTGTGCAAGACGATCCAGTGTATCATGTCCGCACATGGGAACATAGGGTATCTGCATACAATATGGTACAGGTCGGACTTGTGAATGTTCACATGTACCTGGTGATCTTTGAGGTCTTCCCCAAATGTGCCTGTAAATGCAGCATTGACCTCTTGCCATTTCAGTTTGATGTCCTTGTTTACAATTAGCTTGGTATCGTCATAGATTGGTAGACTTGCGAACACTCGGTCAACCGCTACTCGAGTTTCACTTCCACCAGTGTCCTTTGATCTTGCTTTCTTGGAGGCCATTTATCCTAAACTGTTAAGAGGTAGACGAACACCTACTAGATCTGGAGACAAAGCGACATGCATGGCAAGAAATCTGTTAGCGAAAACCAAAGAAAATTGGAGGAACAACATAACACATACCTGGGGATTGATAGTCAAAGATTGCACAATTTCTTCTAGGAGGCTGGGTGACTAGCTGCCAGAGCTATGCAAAGGGTAGTCTGGGCTATCTAGGAGGCATGAATGGCTGCTGGAATTGCGCAATGCACAATCTAGGTTAACTACTGACTGCTGGAATTGTGCAATGCACAATTTTAGCTAGAAATCGCTACATGCTTAGTGACTGCATTGCGCAATTTTTTAGACCAGAAATCACTGTCCCTCAAAATTGTGCAAAACAGGCCTAGGGAATAGCAGCTGGGTAGAAATGCTCATTTCCTAAGGGGAAGACAGAGCCTTCCCTCTCAGGATTGCACAATGTTGTCTTGGTGAGGCAGAGTCCTAGCCAAGGTTGCCCAGACTCGTTGACGACAACTGAAAGCACATGTGAAAGTGAATGCATAGAGATAATGATTGTAAGCAAAAGAAAATTATCATGCATGCAAATAGTGAATGAAGGATTTAGAAAACGGAACTACATGCATGTGGGTGAAGTGAGTCGCTGAATCCACGACCGTTCATGCAAAATAGTTTCATGCATGCGACAATAGGGAGATAGCAACAAAAACTGAAATGGTGCTAGTACAAGCTAGTATGCATGTAAATGATAGAAAGCATTCAAAGAAATCAGGAAAACAACACTCATACAAGAGAAAACAAAAAAAGTGACAGAAATGTTGTAAAAGACAAGTTGAGACCACTTACCCATGAATAGCTGAGCTGGGTGTGTCGAAGAGTCCTGGATGTGGCGTGGGATGTTAGAGCTCCAAGATCGATGTGAAGAAATTAGCTCTGAAGCGTCAAATATATAAGTTTGAAGCTCGTGACGTGCATGTCGCAAATCTAGGAAAAAGTGACACTTGGAGGAAATATTCTAAAATAATCTCTGCATGTAACCTCCAACTGCTAAAAATAGCTCCCTAGAATCTAGGGATGCTTTTTGCATGTGTCTTTTCTACTGGGAAAAAGCAGCCCATGCATGCAAGTTACGTTTCCTTGGTCTTAGGTGGAACTGGTCAAACCCACTGCACATGCAAGAGTCTTCTCAACTGCTTGGAGAAAATGCACATTTTTGGAAAGGAGCTAGGCTGAATTCCCAGGAGAAATGCATAATTTCTGGGTAGAGCAGTGGAATTCTTACTAGTTTTGCGCAATTCCTGGGCTGAGGAGCCCTGTTGGGAGGAATTGTGCAATTTTATGGATGAAGCTTGACTAGCATAATTGTGCAATTATGGAGCCCAACAGGCTGCTAGAATGAATTGCACAATTTCTGGAGGGAAATCTAGTTTCCCTCTAGAATTTCCCAATTTCTTGAGGGAACTGATCAACCTGTTGTTGGACCAAGTCTGGAGAAACAACCTATGAGGGGAGTGCATCGAGCTTTGATAGAAAGGCTGCCTTTCTGCAAGAAAATCATTGAAGCTTGTGTACTTGATGAAGCAAGACATACTGTTGTGAAAGGTTGGTAGGAGGCTCCAAAACAAAGCTAAGGAAAAATTTTGGAGAGTGGTTGTAGCCACTACAACAGAAACCTATCAAATTGACCTCCTTACTTAATGTCGGAAAGAAACTCAAATTAAAATTCAACCTCTATTTCTAATTATAATCACACTACTCACAAAGTGAAATCTTATGCTATTGTTTGAACTAAATTACCTCATGTTACCAAATTGAATTAACCATGTTTTAAATAAAAACAAACCAAAGCAATTCACACTGCTTCTAATATTGTACTAAACTCGATTCAATTATCCTGAATCACCCTAAAAATAGAGCAAACCACATTGTTCTTAAACTAAATATCTCCTCACTCAGTATTAAATTAAATTGAAATGCTGGACATGAGTTGCACACCCTAAATTAGATTATATTAATGCTGGAATGAAAATGTCATTGTTCAAAACTTAAGTCTCACTGCTCCAAATCAATCAAATTGGAATTTCTGGCAATAAATCACACAACTTAAGTTACCTGGGTAATGATTTTAAATGAAATAAAATTTGTTCTATGAGAGGACTAAGCAGTAAACACAATCCAAAATGTAAACTACCAATCACAATCCATAGTTAATATATATATCTATCAAACCAAAACTTCACTCATTCCACTATCCTTTAACCTATGAATTAGCCATTTCATGCACACAGGGAGGAATTTGTTTCAAACTTTCATCATTCATCATGAATCAATTATATAAGTGCATAAAATCATTTTAGATAACCGAGATTGGTTTATGTTCTATTCATTGAATACTCCGATTATAGTGAAATAGACTCGTTTTTTCAAGGGAGACAAAGCATGCCTTAGTGTTGAGGCATAAGCAAAATTTATGCAGCAAATGGCAATCTACATACTCAGAACACTTGATACTTTTTCTAATTGATAAGTGTGCTATTATAATGATAAAAATGATCTGAATCAAATTAAATACTCCAAGCCATCACTCAGGAAACTTAATGGATTCATGCAATAACTAAATGGAAATACTAATTCAGTAAAATTTTAACACATCTATCTATCTTAAGCTAATAATGAAGCTCTCTCCCAGATGATAACAAGCCCTGCCACACCTGGGCAATCTTAAATGATTTGCAGTAAAAACGATTTAGAACATCCAAATTAAAAACTTACAATAGACCATAACTCGCAATAATCTTGTTCAAAACATAGCCATCCTGTATTATTTGGAATAGAGTCTTCAATTACAAAGAATAATGTCTTATAACAACTTCACAACTTAATAATTAGCACCAATTAACTCCTCTAACTCCTTACAGTGCTGGCCTTTATATGCAACAATTCATATACAAAATAGGAGTAAGTCCATACATGGAAAACTCAGAAAATTAATACTAACCCAGGCTCTTTGATCTAATCCCAAATCAACCTTATTTGTTTGAAACAAATGTGTTCAACCAACTTCTATCATTAACGCATTTCTTCTCTGGAGAATCCTCATTATGGAAAAAATTGAGCTTGGCTTTAATCAAGATCTCTTGAGCTATGCATATTCAACCTTCTAGAAGTCATGAGGATGTGGAAGAAGTTTACCAGGTCATTCGATTTTTATCCAAACCGTAGTTTTGGCTGAAAAATAGGCAAATCTAAAATTGACCTCATTTTGTACTTAAAACTATGTTGGAATATTCCCATGACCGTAGCTCCTCATGGTAATGAATTTTGCCATACGGTTTCTGGGTTATATGAAAGAGGGTATTTTGAGCACAATGAAAGTCTCAAAATGTCAAGATTCTTCACCATTTGGTAACAAACTTCATATTTTCACCTACAACAATCTCATTCTGTACTCAATTCTGCAATAACTAGTTTAACTGCCTTGATAAGAATTTTGGCGATGGAACTCTTCATAAAATGAACTTAGAAAAACCGTCATTAGTAAATCATGACAAAATCTTCTTTAATCATAGAAAATATAAGAAAATTAATGATAACCAACCATAGAGTGTAAAATATGTATTTGGAAGTAAGTTATGGAATTAGGGTACGAAACGAGTTAAAAACATAGGGTTTTAGGGTATGAATGGTGATATTGAAAGATGAAGACATGGGCATATTTAAGGCCCAACACTATGCCAATAGAACTTCTCAGTGCTCACAGACTTTGTCAATGCATCTGCAGTATTCTTCAAAGTGTCCACCTTTACCAGCAACACCTTTTTTTCCTCAACCATATCTCTCACAAAGTGATACTGAACATCAATGTGCTTTGTCTTTGAATGATAAGCAGGGTTCTTTGCCAAGAAAATTGCACTTTTGTTGTCACAGTTTATTCTTATAGCTCAATGTACTAACCCCATACTTGAACACAAGATTTGCAACCAAACTTCTTCTTTGCTTACATGAGTGGCTTCCATGTATTCTACTTCTGCAGTTGAAAGTGACACTACAAACTATCCTTACTCATCTAACTGAATACACCTCCAAATATGTTAAACTCATACCCACATGTAAATCTTCTTTGATCCAGATCTCTAGCCCAATCTACATCAACAAAGCCACAAATGTCCAAAACTCTGTCTAATCCTGGTCTTCCTTGGTAGCACAAACCATAGTCACTAGTGCCATGCAAATACTTGAAAACTCTCTTCACTGTTGTCCAATGCTCCTTCCATGGTTTTGACATAAACCTACTCAATACTTCCACTGCATGTGCAATGTCTAGTCCAGTAAATACCATTGCATACATCAGGGTACCGACTGCACTTGCATATGGAACACAGGACATGTCATCTTCCTCTTCTTCTGTCTTGGGACACTGTTCAACAGATAACTTTACACCTATAGGAATAGGATCCTTCATCAGTTTATTATCTTGCATATTAGACCTCTGCAATATTGTCTCAACATAATTCCTCTGGTTTTACTAGAGCTTCCTTTTTTCACCATATCATTTAATTTCCGTGCCCAAAATGTAGTTTGCGAAACCAACATATTTGTTATCGAATTTGGAGGAAAATTGGGTCTTCAATTCCTGGATAATTTCTTTGTTATTTCCAATCAAAAAAATATCATCCACAGACAAGAACAAATAAATAACACAGTCACCAACTAATTTAAAATACACACAGTTATTTTCTTTGCTTATGGTGAAGGCAAGTCCCTATATATATGTATCAAATTTCTGATACCGCATCCTTGGTGATTGTTTTAACCCATACAAAGACTCTTTTAACCTGCATGCCAGTTCTTTCTTAGCATTCACCGCAAAGCCTTCAGGTTGTTTCATGTAGATCTCTTCTTCCAAATCCCCGTGAAGAAATGTTGTCTTCACATCCATATGTTCTACCTTAAAATCAAAAGCAGTAGCAGTAGATAAAAGTAATCTAATATAAGTTTCTTTGGCAACAGGAGAAAAAATATCACCAAAATCATTTCCCGGCACTTGGGAATAACCCTTTTCTACAAACCGAGATTTGTATTTCTCCACCTCACCTTCTGCATTCATCTTCTTCTTAAACAACCATTTGCTACCAATGGGTTTCCTTCCAGCCGACAACTCCATTAGATCCCAAGCCTCATTTTTGTGCAAAGATGCCATTTCATCAACCATGGCCTCTTTCCAGAGTTTTCCATCCTCTGAACTACTACTTACCCGATAGTTCTGGGATCATCATTAGTAATATATAAAGTAAAATTTGAATAGAAAGAATTTGGACTATACCTTTCTGGCTTCCTTCTTTCTCGAACTAAGTTTCTCACAGCTGGATTTTGTGGCTCTTCATATTTTGATTCCTCTTTTGTTGTAGAGTCGAATTCCTCCTCCTTTAGCTGAAACTCTATCTTCTTAGGTTCCTTTTATAGGACTTTATGTTTAATAACATCTTTCACCTCTCTAAAAACCACATCGCAGCTGTACACAACCTCTTGTTTCTAGGTTCCAAAGCTTATAACCTTTTAAAGCATCCTTATACCCAATAGAGATGAACCTTTTAGATTTACTATCCTACTTGGTTCTTTTCTCCTTTGGAACATGTACATATGCATCACATTCAAATACCCTTAGATGTGAAAGAGAGGGTTTCTTACCAGTCCATACCTCTTGTGGAGTCTTATCCTCCAACACTGATGAAGGTCATCTATTGACCAGGTAACATGCGGTCTCCACCGCCTCTACCCATAATTCATGTCCTAACCTGCCACCATTGAGCATGCTTCTTTCCTTTTTAATTAACATCCCGTTCATTCTTTCTGCAACTCCATTTTGTTGAGGTGTGTATGGAGTAGTCTTCTGTCGTGCTATACCACACTTCTTACAAAGCTCTTCAAATTCCTTCTCACAAAACTCTCCACCATTATCTATCCTCAACACCTTTATCTTATTCTTTGTCTGGTTTTCCACCAAAGCCTTACATTCTTTAAACCTGTTAAAGACTTAAGATTTCTTCCTAATTAAATATATCCATATATTCATTGAGAAGTCATCTATAAATGATACATAGTACATAGAGTTACCCGGTGATGGAACTGACACAGGTCCAAACACATCACTGTTCACAAGCTCTAATATATGTTTTTCCCTCTTAGCACCAGAGGGAAAACTCACCCGATTATGCTTCCCATATACACAATTTTCAGATAAATCAAAATCTAGAGAGATATTAGACATACCTTCTACCATACCATTACCAAGAAGTATCCAAAGGCCCTTCTCTCCAATATGTCCAAGCCTTTGATTCCATAGCATGGTCTTTTCTCCAGAGACCACAAGATTTTCCATTCCACTTTTAGGAACCACAGAACTATTACACTCATCAATAACAGTGCTACCCTGAAGCTTCTACAGTGTTCCAATAAGACTTCCCCGCTCAATACTAGTACTCCTTGAACCATCTTGCAAGTATCTTTCTCGAACACTATTTTTACACCTCCATCATCCATCTTGCTTACAGAAATTAGATTTCTGGCCAATGCAGGAATATGAAGAACAACCGGAAGTGTTCTAATCCTTCCACCTTGCAACTTCAACTTGAATTTTCCATGACTGATAATTCTAGCCTTCCTGTCATCCCCTAAGAAGACATCACCACCATCATATTTATCATACTCGCCGAACCAATCCCTATGAGGAGTGAAGTGAAAGGATGCACCTGAGTCAATCAACTATGCCTCATGATATACATGTGTACTTGACGAAGAAGCCAAGTACACATCCCCACCTTCATCTAATGTGGTTTTCCCCTCTGCAAAAGGAGAATCATCAGATCCCTTTCCTTTCTTAGGAGCTTTATATCTACAGTGATTTTTGAAGTTCCCTTCCTTTTCGCATTTCTAACACACCTTTACAGATTTTCCTGGAGATTTATATCTCCCTCTAGATTTAGATCTCCTACTCGAGGACTTATTTTTTTTTCTATTATGGGACCTTCCTCGTACAGACAAGGCATCATCATTCTTGCCCTCGATATTTTTGTGTGTCATCTCCTCCAAAACTAAGGATGAGTCTATTTCATCAAACTGCAAGGCAATTGCATTGCTACCTATTGCAACAACCAGACTATCCCATGAATCTGGTAAAGAACACAACAAACTGATGCACTTATCTTCATCTAAAATTTTAATATCAACAGATAACAACTAGCTTACCATATTATTAAAGGTGTTCGTATGCTCTGTCACCAAGTCTCCATCCTTCATCCTCATATTATACAACTTTTTCCATAGGAACAATTTATTCACCAGAGACTTAGATTGGTACAAAGTCCCTAGCCTGTCCCACAAAGCCTTCACAGTAGCTTCCCCTGATACATTCAATAATACTGAATCTAAGACACACAACCATATTGTGCTCTTTGTCTTCCAATCCAAATTCTTCCAGTCTTCATCGGACATTTCCGTTGGCTTAGTACCTAGATCTACCACGATCCCCTGATCTTTATCCCCCAACAGATCCTCCATCTTGAGTTTCCACAACTCAAAACTTTGATCGTTAAATTTCTCAATCTCTATCTTTCCACTATTTTCCATATTCTTTCATGACAACAATCGATCTCGGAGATCTCCCACTGAATAGAATCTACCGTAGGTCCGATCAAAACCCCTCAGCATTAAAGGCTTCCACTTGAAGCCAAAACAATTCTGATACCAAATGTAGGTTTTAACGCTATAAAAAAATTACCTGCATACGAATTCTAAAACTAGAAAATAAATAATGGCGATAGCATAAAACATAAAACATATACACAAAGATTTTCTCCTAGATCCCAAAATCGGGACTACCAGATTGATTTTTCATTATATTCCTTTCAATGTTACAATACTTATATATACTTGTCGAAGGATCCAAAAAACCCAATCCATTAACCCTGGATTAGAACATAATCGTAGTTCTCTTAACCGGATCTACAAAATATCATGGATAGAAAACCATCATGCCCAAAACCATGTGCAAAATACATGCACAAAACCATAGATAGGTCTACCCACCTAATATAGGGTTCAAAAAACATTTTTCCTGGGGTGTTACCTAGGACCCCATGTAGGGGGGATACCTTCCCCCTGCAAACCCCCTGACAGGGGAGGCTGGCACCCCCTTTATGATCCCCATGCTGTGCTCAGTGCAACATACAGGGTGGGCTACTGCCCCCCACTGTGACCCACCCTTGTGTGGGGTAGTCATGGAAAGAATATAAAACACACCCAACAATGGTTAGGGAAATTAGGAAGACAGAATATTCCATTATCTATGTGGTTGTTGGGTTAGGAAATCTTCTTATCTTTTGGTTATCATACCATTTTCAGAGCCTCCATTTTGGTTTTGAGTCAATGATGCCAACTCCATTCATTGTCACCCCTGTGTTCAAGAGGAGTCATTCTGTTGATATCTATTACAATACTCTTAAGCCTTCATTCCGTGTTTTCCTTTCCTGATCTAGTTCCATATCTACATTATTCTTTTTAATCATGATACATATTTCGTGTCATTGATGGGAGATACATCAAGTCCCTCCTATGATGGGTTTCTTCCTGTTGACATCAACACATTATCTAGGAAGTTAACTTAGAAAAATCCCTTGGTACCTTGATGCTTGCATACTTCAATGCCAAGTTTCCTCGTTCTCAGCGATAGATTTACATCAATGGCCTTCGACCGAAAGACTTTGTGTGGTGTTCAACATCAACTCATTTATTCGCACCATATGGATTGTATTGTATTACCTTGAGATCCATTAACATCATCGGTAGTTTCTTTCAAGTCTTCTAACATCTTACATCATTAGCTGATAATCAGATGGTGTCTACCATGTTCAACATCAGCTCATTGATTCACATGGTTAGACTCATATGTTGGTTAGTCATGTGAATGAGACAGAAGACCATGGATCTAGTTTCATCCATCTAGGTTGTGATTTCATGATTATATAGAGATCACAATGTACGATGGCCATGGTCATGCAGACAGTCATCCAGTAATGGGTCCACCAATTGTCATCCGTAGACACGTATTTTGATCATTGTACAAGTTATGTTAGCTTATATGTTGCGTATGGGTATGCCTCCCTCAAAGAAAAATATGTCATGATGTAAATGTATTGTAATAGATGAAGCTCATCGATTGTTCTTGATATTGACTTGTCATAAGGTAAAGAAATTCAGTTATCAATCATTATTTATGACTATGCACTTTACGGGGCACTCTATTATAGGACATTTTTTCACATTCGGTCAATAGGCCTCCTAATTAGATCAATCAACTTCCTATTCCCCCTTGTCATCATCATTGCACAAAGCCCTAAACATGTAACTTTCATTTCCCAGAGTGTCTACCCTGAACTGCATCATCTGAGCTAGTTTTAGGACCGCCAATTTCAGGACCAACGCTCCCTGGCTTCCTACTGGATAACATTGACAACTAGGTTTATCCACTATAGCATGCATTGATCACCTATAGGCTTCTCCCCTTTTCACCTGTGTTGGTTCTATAAATTTGGGAAAAAGAGAGAAATTATGGAGGCCTCCTATTCCATAAGATTCAAAACTTTGTTAAAACCATTTACCTCAGATAAATCATTCAGATCTTATCCTACCCTACTTTGGAGTTTCCATTTCTTATCATTTGATCCCATCCTCCCATCAAAGGTGGATTAAAACCTTAAATTGGTAATTTTTGATAATAACTCCCAACTTACCCCACTCCTCTATATATTTACAACCTTCCATATGCAAGGGGTTCCTTTTGGAGAGTGAGTTTACCCTAATGTTGCTGTGGTGAGAGGTTTCATTTCATGCATTTAGGGTAATTGGAGGTGCACATTGTGACAAGGAAAGGACAATTCAACCTAGAGGAGCTCTTATACATAATCAACACCTATTTGTGGTTGTAAACGCCTTCCATTTATATTAATGCAAAGAATTTTATGTTTTCCTATATGTGATGTCTTTATTTCATATATTTAAATACCATGATGATCTATTGAATAGAGTATTTAGACGATACTACATATATCTCGTAGCTTCTTGGCTTATGTCATCTAATTCTGTAGGTTCTAATTTTTGCAACCAAAGCTGGAATTAGAGCATTCAAGATAAACAAGGACCAAAGCCTGCAATAGATTCCAGGTAGGCTTCATACCGTAATCTATTTACTTTAAGGAAAGAATTGTATTCCTTGTCTCTATGTTGTTCTAGGTTAGCCACCAAAGCTAGGGGAGATACTTTTGTCTGCAATCAGAAATCTTGTATAAAAAGTTGTACTCTAGTGTCTTCACTAATAAACCTATTAAAGGCAATATCAAGAAATTCCTCATGGAAATTTCCAATAAGTAGGTAATAGTAAATTATCTCTTAGTCTCCTTAAATAAAGAAGTACAAACTCTCTTTCAAAACTCTTTCATTGATCCTTCTTTTGGTTAGGGGAAAAGAGACAAACATTGAGAGTAAATATTATGGGGGAAAAGAAAGAATCTCCTCATTTTTATACAGGTGGCACTCATCTTTTAATGTGTGGAAAATTGTCATAGATGAATGCAATGGATGAGTGATAAATAACAAACCCAACAAATCTTCCCACAAGGCTCCCATATAGAAAAACAATAGCCACATGATGAATAAATATGATATTAGAAACCTTGAACAATTCTAAGAGGGGGGGAGGGGGTGGGGGGAGGATGAATCAGTATTGTGCTCTATGACCAATTTTACTATTTTTTTTCTTACACAAGACTTGATACATTCGTTAGAATTTAATCACAATTTACATCTTTTAGCATTTCTAAATAGTAAAAGAATTAATGCATGAAGCATCTAACACATAAACAAATAACCATGAGAAGAAACACAAAAAATCACATCAAGTACACATGATCTAAGGTGGAAACCCAAAGGCTAAAAACCTCCATTGGATTATAGTATCCATTGTCTTCTTCTTATTAATATTCAAATATTCTTTAACATCTGAATCACTAGCCAACACTAGTATACAAGTCACAACTTTCCAATCACGTGAGCCGCTGCTCACTCTAGGCTACTAGGTATATGAATTTTGCAGGACACCACATGCAGGAACCCACCATTCCTCTGAATTTGGAGGCCACCTCCAATAAGTCTTTCCCACCACTCCCAATAATTATTTCCCAACCACCACTAGATGGAAGCCACCATTCCCAATTTCTTAGGCCACTACTTGAAGGATTCCATTGCACCCTGAATACGAAAGCCACCACTTTCCTCACTAAAGGCCCCAAACTTCAAGCTCTTCTTATGGACCTCATTTCATCTATTTCCAAACTATGGCCCATTCATGCAATAAACTCATCAATAACTGAATGAAACACCTACAACAAAACTTTTTTCAACACAATCTCAACCACACAATACATCACCTCAACAAAATATGCAACATTCATAAATATGATAAAAAAAAATCAGCCATGTAACAACACATAAACACAATGCTACAACCACAAACTCTTCAATGGAATCCTTGCAACAAGCATGTTAGTAATCTAAAATCTAATCCAATATCTCTAGTGCAACAACTACATCAAAACTCTATTATCCATATCAACAACAACATAAAGCTAGGATCTGCAACACAAATATGTTATGCATGTAACTACACTACACTGTCATCATCCTCTAATAGAAGCTCCAAATATTCTTTTGGATCTGCACTCTTGTAGCTTACATTCTCTCTACATCTAACCGGTTATATTGAACACTCCAATTTTTTTATCAATGATGAAGGATAAAATCAATAGAAAACATAGAGCCTCATAATGTTTGACTTTATCACCTTCCAGAATTAAGACTAACTCAAGTTGAATTTATCCACCAAATACCATGTGAAAATACCTTAGAAAATTCCCCTGGAATTGGTTTGAGTGTGCATACAATGTGGGAAAATACACTTACAGGGAGTAATGTACCTTTTGCACTCCAGAAGTGCATTATAACGTTTGTTCCAAGCATGCTAGGGTGAGTTATAATGTAGTTTTTCCTTCTATTTCCTTCATTGCCTTGTATTCTCAAGCAAAACCTCTTCCAGACTACTCCAACACTTTCTAAACCTGATCATCTTCCTCTGTAATCATTTCCCAATCATGTAGATCCTTTGTAAACCTCAGGAACTCCTTAGTAGCATGTCTTCAACCTCTGATCAACATGAAAAATCCTCCAAAATTTTTAACATCAGTGCTAACCTAATTGCTACTTAGTTGACTCAGGTAGACACCCTAGGTTAAATGCCAACAATAGTTGTCTCCACAGATGACTCCTTAGGCAAAAATATTAGGTTTCCATCAATGCCAAAAACATGAGGTCACATTCCCAACCTACTCCCCCTTTGGAGTTGATGTCAACCTACAACCACAATGACAAGCTAATATCCATAGATATCTGACTGACTGGTCTCCAAGTTGCTATGTCACTCTCCCCCTTTGAAATCAATGGAAAAGGGAAGACAAGGATGGTCAAACCAAATGCTAAATAGTGTTGATATCAATTTATGTTTGGATGAAAACTAATCATATCCTCATGCTAACATTCCAACACCATTCCAACAAGCCATGCCTCTATATCAATACCATGTGCTTCCTTCTATTACTAGGCTGAAAAAACTCCCCTTGAACATGTAATGGGGTTTCAAAAATCTTCTCCACGTTGTTTTACATGATAGTTGTTGCTCCCATTGCTTCCTTATCACATACATGAGGCTGCTTCTCATGGACCAAAGACTCAACATATACATGAACGAAATGTATAAAATGACTACAGGGCTTGATAAGCCTATTACATGGATACTAGAATGAGATATTAGGGTTGTATAACTCCTCTAAAAAGTCGATATATGGTTGAAGAATGACTCCTCTCTCATCGATGAACATCGTTCATATGACTCAACTAATGGCGCATAAGAAAAACATGATAGTACATGGCTAAAATAATGACTCCAAGATCACACATGCCTGAAACACATGACATCTACAACCCCAAAGATGGTTGTAACAACTCTCATCACTCAACATCAATTGCTTCAACGCATTCTTGATATAAGCAATGAATCTCTCCATTGAATCTAAGACCCATCCACTAATAACTAAATAATGAAAAACAACTCAATAAAGGGATTCATATGGATAATACAGGGTTGGAAATGATGATATATAGTGTATAACATATTTTTGTTACATCAAGCTCATAAAAGTTCTTTCGTGGTCAAAATAATGTCCCCTCCTAAAGTATGCCAACATCAAATGCTGCAAAAACAATGTGCCAAATAAAATGCATGAACATGGGATATTTCAGCGACAATATCAAAAAGAAGATGTAGAAACATATGGCCGAAGATATCACCTTCCTCTACACATGGTTGAATCAATGATATCCTTCAATGCATGGCTTGTACATATGCTTTTTCAACTAATTGTCAATGAGAATAAAGAACATATATATGCTTGAAAAATATACCCTTTCACTCATGAAAACATATGTAAATATGCTACAAATAGATGAGTGAAGGTAATGAATAAAATGATAGGTAACCTATGTAAATCTCATACCATGCATAGATCCCCCTGAGATCATGTATCACCACGAAGTAGGTTGATCCAGCAGACCTGAATATGCAATGTGGCTCATGATCACATAGAGATGCTATTGGTACAAATCAACATACCATTCTTTTGCTATTCATCAATTTGCCATACTGCTATGATACACTTCCATTTAGGATATGAACCTCTACTGAACTTATGTAGTCTTATATGAATATTCATGAGTTAACCATAGACTACATAGGGGGCTGATTGTAACAACCCCTAGTTGAATTTCCATGTAAAAAATATAGATATCCTTAATTGGCTATGGTGATGTGAGCTAGACCTAATATAAAAGTTACTATTAAATTTTGTTGTGTGAAGAGGTGCTCTTTAGCCCAGTATGCTAGAGATGACGTAATGTTTAACATTTTGACTCGGTCAAAATAAAACAAAATAAAAGAACAATAAAAAATAAAAAACACAAAATTCTCTAGCCCATATTTTTTTCCCATTGTATTCTTAACTCATGTTTTTTTCCCATAGTATTCTTCTCTAATGTAGCATATTTATATTTTAATAATTAACCATTCTAGATCTGTATCTACCAAGCACTAAGAGGGATAAAATATCTTTTCATTCTAAACAAGGTTTACATTTGATTCCTCTCGGTGCTTAGTAAACCCAGACTTAAAATGGATCTAGGTCAATTTTAAGAATTTGGTCCCATGATGTTATATGTCAAAATCATTTACATTGATTAGAATAAGATGTGGGCATAAAAATAAACAAACCACTTTCGTTTTAAGCAGTTAGTTCCATAATATTATTATGTCAAAAGAATTTATATTCTTTAGCATATGATGCAAGCTAATCTAGTCAATTTTTAAATAAAAATATAATTCCTTTAAGCAATTATTATCTGATTTTTTTTTTAGGACCAGGAGATCTATAATTATTGTATATTTTAAGGAAGACTACAAGATCTATAATTTGATAATTTGATGTGATCTAAATTTAATGCCAAGTTAACTAAAAATTAAACAAACTTTTTCCCAAAGCATTGAAAACTATTCTTATTCTTTAGCATAAGATGTAACTTGACGTATAAAATTTATAATGTCATATTGGGTTATAGGGATTTGTAATCCAATGAGCATAGAATAGACATCATCTTCTAACTTTTTGCTTCATTAAGAGACACATAATATGAGGATGAAAACTCCATAATTGGGTTTGCAGTGGGAATGGATGTCTGTATCTAATATTGCTATGATATTATGGCACTCAAATTATGTTTACATGATTAACTTTGGTCAACTTCTAAAGAATGTGGTCTCATTCTTAGCCATGAATGATTGAGATCATGTTGAACCTCTCATGTGGTGGTTTCTTATGTTTTATTAACTTCTAATTTGGATTTTTTTGGATGCCAACCCACTTTCGATGTGGACATGCTTTAGTAATTCCTTCCTCCTTTGAATCTATCGACTTCAACTCCCTACTTCAGTCCCAATTGGATTCAACTATGGATCTATTTTGTTATGAAACTCACACACTTTTTTTTTCTCTGTAAAGACTAATTCTATTAAAAGGAAAGAAAAATATAATTACAAAGAGGCAGAAGCCTCAGTCTAGAGCATCTGAGTGCTTTCAGGTCATCAAAATTGTCCCATAATTGGGAAAACCAATTATAGTGAACAGAAGAAAAACCATACATAGGAGTGGGAATACAACGACAAGACGGAAATAAGGATATGAGATAACCCCTTTTGAAGCAGTCGAGAAAAACACCGAGAGACAGAAAAGTTGTACATGTTAGCAATAGAACCACAGACTACCGAGCCACAGAAACATGAAAAAAACCACAGAACCATGAACAGCCGAATCTAACCAGTGAGCAGTAAAAGAACTCTGAGTAGACATGAGGGGGTCCAAGTGGCGTTACATGGGGACATCCTGGTCTGGTGGCTCCTCCACGACGGGGTAAGCATTGCCATACCAAATGTCGCCATCCCTCACCACGTCACCAGCCACACTGCCACGTGGAGGATCAATGTAGGATAGGTTGCGCTTGAGCTGCCCACAATGGCCATCGAAATAGTGTCACCATGAGAGCTGCCACCTGGTGGCCGAGTGTCGCCTGGAGTGTCACCCTCCTCATGCTACTTGCCACGCCTTTCTGCCTCGCCTTCATCTGCTAGGTTCTACTCAGAACCATGGCTGGCCACAACTCTACAAACGCCCTGAGAATGCTCTGCCGAGGTACGCGCAGGAACATGAGGCTGAGCTTCTTCTTCAGAGAAAATGACGATGATATTAGCCATGATGATGGGCCTGTTTAGGCTACTCTGAAATTTGAAATGAGTCGTCTGGAAGGCATTGTGTGGGAAGGGTCTGCTAGATGGGCTGGAGGGAGGAGAATTAGCTTGAGATGAGGTCGGAGAGGCAGGGGGCGGTGGCTGATCGACGGATTGAGCAGCATGAGAATGTATGCGACCACCACGGCTCCCTCCATGGCGACTTCTCATTCAATGATGTACCATGGCTGAGAAACGAAGGGGAAGCTCAGTAGAATGGGGCTCTTTGATGGGAAGCCGAGAATGCTCAGTAAGATCCAAGACAGGGTTCAGAGAGCAAGGCTATAAATGGGAGAAAGGAAACCCCATTCCAAAATCAAGAACTAGCAGGAGCCAACAGTAATTGCATGTAACCGTTCTGCAGCAGGGGATTCCTACATGGAGTTGGCAAAGGCTTGAAGACGGGGTGCAAAGAGTGGGGTTGAAGGCCGCATGCACCATGTTTAAACCACCAGCTTCCTTCTCTCAATCGAAGTGAGCATTTAAGTCGTTCTACAGGTGGACCTGCTCTCGCCTTAGGTGAGCCATCATGTGCCAAGTCTGGGCTTGGATTATAGTGTTGTCCAGCAGCTGGCAGGACCGAGTGTCATCACACCTGATTAACGCCATGAATGAGCTTGGAAATCACCCACATCCGGGTGCTCTTCTCCACCCTGTTTCATTTCATTCTTCACAATATTTTGGTATCCCATGAGTTGGATTTCTGAGGCCAATCTGGAAATTGAGCATGTGTGAAGATCCAATCCACTTTCTACTCCAATATTAGCTAGTAAGTCAGCTACTTTGTTTCCTTCCCAACGTATGTGCTTGAGAGTGATCACCCTGTGAGAAGAGAGCCAGATTTCAATGAGTTCAAGCTGCTTTGCCATTCTCCAGCTGTTGCTCACTTTAATTGAAGGAGTGCCTTGCATGATTTTAATGATCATATTTATGATGATCTGAGAGTCACCTTCTATAATAAGCAGAAAGTATCCCTTATTTTGAGCCAGAATAAGACCTTGCCATAGACCTTCCAGTTCGGCTGAGTTGTTTGTATCCCAGCCTTTTGATCCTAAAAAGGTTAGAAGAGGAGCACCATTATAGTCCCTGAATATCCCTCTGAAGCCTGCATTACTTGGGTTGCCTTTTGAGGCTCCATCGAAGTTTAACTCGAACATATGCTTGGGGGGAGGGATCCACTTTTCAGGTGAACTGCCCTTTGGAGGAGTTGTTCCTTTGGATATTGGTACTTGATTCCACTAAAGGTTCCAATTAGCCCAGATATTTTGTTCTTGGGGGAGAGAAGGAAAGTCCTCCTCATACCAGGTATGGAGAAGTAAGGTTTCCTTGATATTTTGGTAGATGATTTTCCAAAGATTCTCTAGGGGCGCAGAGTGATCCTTGAAGATTCTCCGATTTCTCTCCTTCCAAATATTCCACATGAGGAAGCCCGGAATGAGCTTCCATAGGAAGTTTAAAATATTGCTTTGATATGGATTCCGATCCCAGTTGCGTACAGTGGCTATGATGTCTCCATGTATTCTTCCTTCCTTTTGGCATCGAAAACTGACTTTTTCCCAGAGTTTACACGCAAGATGACAAGAGTGCATAAGATGCTTTATGGATTCCTCTTCTTGTCTGCAATTGGGGCACAGTGAGGGCCCATGATAGTTCCTCTTCCTGAGATTGTCCCAAGTGAGGATTTTATTTTGACATAAAAGCCAGAGAAAGGTTGAGATTTTTGGCTAGTTGGTAGGGTCCCAGAATTTTCTCTAGAGAGGGTCTTTGACCATATGTTCCTTGATAATGATATTATAAGCCTCCCTAGTGGTGAAGGTACCTTTTTCTTCATAGCCCCATCTAAGAATGTCCCTTTCTTCTGAGTGCTGTATTTTCCTCTTCATTAATTCTGTATCAAGAGTCTATTGAATCTATTCTATTCCATGTCTTAAGATTTGATCCACCTTAATCCATTGCCTGTATCCTTGTGTTGTAGAGGGATTCCAAAAATTTTTTACTTTGTCATAGGGCTGCATATCCTGCTCCAAAAGTTGCATAGATGAGATTAGGTCCTTTAACTTGGGATTCAGCTGCTAGGAGTCTTCCCAGAACCTTTTTGTGTTACCATCCTTAACTTCCAAGAAGCTATGCTACTGAATTAAGCTTCTGTGTTGCTTGGCCGAATTCCAAATTAGGGAACCCATGCTAACTTCTGACATTCTTATTAGCTCTTCTGTTGGGCAATTGCTGGCATATTTTGCTGTCCATAGAGTGGCCCAGGGGGTGAATGGCATAGTAAGCCATTTCCACCATATTCGAGCACCCATGACCTCGTTGCTATGATGGGGATCCCTCAATCCAGTTCCACCAACACACTTTGGAAGGCACACTGTGTCCCATTTGACTAGAGCCCATTTGTGTTTTTGACCTGAATTTCCCCATAAGAAAGATCATTGGAGATGTTTAATTTCTTTCAGAACCCATTATGGAGCCACTAGGATCGATAAAAGGTACAACGGCATGGATTGAAGAACAAACTTTATAAGGACTAAACGACTCGCCATATTGAGGGCTTTGTGAGTCCAAGAGGTAAGGCAAGCCTCCAGATTTTCTAGAAGGATTTTCCAAGAGGAGTGCTTCAAGGCCGAGGCAGTCAAGGGAGCTCCTAAATATTTGGAAGGGAGGACAACAATAGAAAATCCAAGAATGCGGGCTATGGCTGCTTGGGTAGTCACAGGGGTATGAAAAAAGAAGATTTGGTATTTAGCTTTGTTGATAGAGGCACTTAAGGCTTCCGAGAAATAGGCAAATCTGAAATTGACCTCATTCTGTACTTAAAAATATGTTGGAATATTCCCATGATCGTAGCTCCTCATGGTAATGAATTTTGCCATACGGTTTCTAGGTTATATGAAAGAGGGTATTTTGAGCACAATGAAAGTCTCAGAATGTCAAGATTCTTCACCATTTGGTAACAAACTTCATATTTTCACCTACAACAATCTCATTCTGTACTCAATTCTGCAATAACTAGTTTAACTGCCTTGATAAGAATTTTGGCGATGGAACTCTTCATAAAATGAACTTAGAAAAACCGTCATTAGTAAATCATGAAAAAATCTTCTTTAATCATAGAAAATATAAGAAAATTAATGATAACCAACCATAGAGTGTAAAATACGTATTTGGCAGTAAGTTATGGAATTAGGGTACGAAACAAGTTAAAAACATAGGGTTTTAGGGTATGAATGGTGATATTGAAAGATGAAGAAATGGGAATATTTAAGGCCCAACACTATGCCAATAGAACTTCTCAGTGCTCACAGATTTTGTCAATGCATCTGCAGTATTCTTCAAAGTGTCCACCTTTACCAGCAACACCTTTTTTTCCTCAACCATATCTCTCACAAAGTGATACTGAACATCAATGTGCTTTTTCTTTGAATGATAAGCAGGGTTCTTTGCCAAGAAAATTGCACTTTTTTTGTCACAGTTTATTCTTATAGCTCAATGTACTAACCCCATACTTGAACACAAGATTTGCAACCAAACTTCTTCTTTGCTTCCATGAGTGGCTTCCATGTATTCTACTTCTGCAGTTGAAAGTGCCACTACAAACTATCCTTACTCATCTAACTGACTACACCTCCAAATATGTTAAACTCATACCCACATGTAAATCTTCTTTGATCCAGATCTCTAGCCCAATCTACATCAACAAAGCCACAAATGTCCAAAACTCTGTCTAATCCTGGTCTTCCTTGGTAGCACAAACCATAGTCACTAGTGCCATGCAAATACTTGAAAACTCTCTTCACTGTTGTCCAATGCTCCTTCCATGGTTTTGACATAAACCTACTCAATACTTCCACTGCATGTGCAATGTCTAGTCCAGTAAATACCATTGCATACATCAGGGTACCGACTGCACTTGCATATGGAACACAGGACATGTCCTCTTCCTCTTCTTCTGTCTTGGGACACTGTTCAACAGATAACTTTACACCTATAGGAATAGGAACCTTCACCAGTTTATTATCTTGCATATTAGACCTCTGCAATATTGTCTCAACATAATTCCTCTGGTTTTACTAGAGCTTCCTTTTTTCACCATATCATTTAATTTCCGTGCCCAAAATATAGTTTGCGAAACCAACATATTTGTTATCGAATTTGGAGGAAAATTGGGTCTTCAATTCCTGGATAATTTCTTTGTTATTTCCAATCAAAAAAATATCATCCACAAACAAGAACAAATAAATAACACAGTCACCAACTAATTTAAAATACACACAGTTATTTTCTTTGCTTATGGTGAAGGCAAGTCCCTGTATATATGTATCAAATTTCTGATACCGCATCCTTGGTGATTGTTTTAACCCATACAAAGACTCTTTTAACCTGCATGCCAGTTCTTTCTTAGCATTCACCGCAAAGCCTTCAGGTTGTTTCATGTAGATCTCTTCTTCCAAATCCCCGTGAAGAAATGTTGTCTTCACATCCATATGTTCTACCTTAAAATCAAAAGCAGTAGCAGTAGATAAAAGTAATCTAATATAAGTTTCTTTGGCAACGGGAGAAAAAATATCACCAAAATCATTTCCCGGCACTTGGGAATAACCCTTTTCTACAAACCGAGATTTGTATTTCTCCACCTCACATTCTACATTCATCTTCTTCTTCAACAACCATTTGCTACCAATGGGTTTCCTTCCAGCCGACAACTCCATTAGATCCCAAGCCTCATTTTTGTGCAAAGATGCCATTTCATCAACCATGGCCTCTTTCCAGAGTTTTCCATCCTCTGAACTACTACTTACCTGATAGTTCTGGGATCATCATTAGTAATATATAAAGTAAAATTTGAATAGAAAGAATTTGGACTATACCTTTCTGGCTTCCTTCTTTCTCGAACTAAGTTTCTCACAGCTGGATTTTGTGGCTCTTCATATTTTGATTCCTCTTTTGTTGTAGAGTCGAATTCCTCCTCCTTTAGCTGAAACTCTATCTTCTTAGGTTCCTTTTATAGGACTTTATGTTTAATAACATCTTTCACCTCTCTAAAAACCACATCGCAGCTGTACACAACCTCTTGTTTCTAGGTTCCAAAGCTTATAACCTTTTAAAGCATCCTTATACCCAATAGAGATGAACCTTTTAGATTTACTATCCAACTTGGTTCTTTTCTCCTTTGGAACATGTACATATGCATCACATTCAAATACCCTTAGATGTGAAAGAGAGGGTTTCTTACCAGTCCATACCTCTTGTGGAGTCTTATCCTCCAACACTGATGAAGGTCATCTATTGACCAGGTAACATGCGGTCTCCACCGCCTCTACCCATAATTCATGTCCTAACCTGCCACCATTGAGCATGCTTCTTTCCTTTTTAATTAACATCCCGTTCATTCTTTCTGCAACTCCATTTTGTTGAGGTGTGTATGGAGTAGTCTTCTGTCGTGCTATACCACACTTCTTACAAAGCTCTTCAAATTCCTTCTCACAAAACTCTCCACCATTATCTATCCTCAACACCTTTATCTTATTCTTTGTCTGGTTTTCCACCAAAGCCTTACATTCTTTAAACCTGTTAAAGACTTCAGATTTCTTCCTAATTAAATATATCCATATATTCCTTGATGGAACTGACACAGGTCCAAACACATCACTGTTCACAAGCTCTAATATATGTTTTTCCCTCTTAGCACCAGAGGGAAAACTCACCCGATTATGCTTCCCATATACACAACTTTCAGATAAATCAAAATCTAGAGAGATATTAGACATACCTTCTACCATACCATTACCAAGAAGTATCCAAAGGCCCTTCTCTCCAATATGTCCAAGCCTTTGATTCCATAGCATGGTCTTTTCTCCAAAGACCACTAGATTTTCCATAACACTTTTAGGAACCACAGAACTATTACACTCATCAATAACAGTGCTACCCTGAAGCTTCTACAGTGTTCCAATAAGACTTCCCCACTCAATACCAGTACTCCTTGAACCATCTTGCAAGTATCTTTCTCGAACACTATTTTTACACCTCCATCATCCATCTTGCTTACAGAAATTAGATTTCTGGCCAATGCAGGAATATGAAGAACAACCGGAAGTGTTCTAATCCTTCCACCTTGCAACTTCAACTTGAATTTTCCATGACTGATAATTCTAGCCTTCCTGTCATCCCCTAAGAAGACATCACCACCATCATATTTATCATACTCGCCGAACCAATCCCTATGAGGAATGAAGTGAAAGGATGCACCTAAGTCAATCAACTATGCCTCATGATATACATGTGTACTTGACGAAGAAGCCAAGTACACATCCCCACCTTCATCTAATGTGGTTTTCCCCTCTGCAAAAGGAGAATCATCAGATCCCTTTCCTTTCTTAGGAGCTTTATATCTACAGTGATTTTTGAAGTTCCCTTCCTTTTCGCATTTCTAACACACCTTTACAGATTTTCCTGGAGATTTATATCTCCCTCTAGATTTAGATCTCCTACTCGAGGACTTATTTTTTTTTCTATTATGGGACCTTCCTCGTACATACAAGGCATCATCATTCTTGCCCTCGATATTTTTGTGTCTCATCTCCTCCAAAAGTAAGGATGAGTCTATTTCATCAAACTGTAAGGCAATTGCATTGCTACCTATTGCAACAACCAGACTATCCCACGAATCTGGTAAAGAACACAACAAACTGATGCACTTATCTTCATCTAAAATTTTAATATCAACAGATAACAACTAGCTTACCATATTATTAAAGGTGTTCGTATGCTCTGTCACCAAGTCTCCATCCTTCATCCTCATATTATACAACTTTTTCAATAGGAACAATTTATTCACCAGAGACTTAGATTGGTACAAAGTCCCTAGCCTGTCCCACAAAGCCTTCACAGTAGCTTCCCCTGATACATTCAATAATACTGAATCTGAGACACACAACCATATTGTGCTCTTTGTCTTCCAATCCAAATTCTTCCAGTCTTCATCGGACATTTCCGTTGGCTTAGTACCTAGATCTACCACGATCCCCTGATCTTTACCCCCCAATAGATCCTCCATCTTGAGTTTCCACAACTCAAAACTTTGATCGTTAAATTTCTCAATCTCTATCTTTCCACTATTTTCCATATTCTTTCATGACAACAATCGATCTCGCAGATCTCCCACTGAATAGAATCTACCGATGGTCCGATCAAAACCCCTCAGCAGTAAAGGCTTCCACTTGAAGCCAAAACAATTCTGATACCAAATGTAGGTTTTAACCCTATACAAAAATTACCTGCATACGAATTCTAAAACTAGAAAATAAATAATGGCGATAGCATAAAACATAAAACATATACACAAAGATTTTCTCCTAGATCCCAAAATCGGGACTACTAGATTGATTTTCCATTATATTCCTTTCAATGTTACAATACTTATATATACTTGTCGAAGCATCCAAAAAACCCAATCCATTAACCCTGGATTAGAACATAATCGTAGTTCTCTTAACCGGATCTACAAAATATCATGGATAGAAAACCATCATGCCCAAAACCATGTGCAAAATACATGCACAAAACCATAGATAGGTCTACCCACCTAATATAGGGTTCAAAAAACATTTTTCCTGGGGTGTTACCTAGGACCCCATGTTGGGGGGATACCTTCCCCCTGCAAACCCCCTGACAGGGGAGGCTGGCACCCCCTTTATGATCCCCATGCTGTGCTCAGTGCAACATACAGGGTGGGCTACTGCCCCCCACTGTGACCCACCCTTGTGTGGGGTAGTCATGGAAAGAATATAAAACACACCCAACAATGGTTAGGGAAATTAGGAAGATAGAATATTCCATTATCTATGTGGTTGTTGGGTTAGGAAATCTTCTTATCTTTTGGTTATCATACCATTTTCAGAGCCTCCATTTTGGTTTTGAGTCAATGATGCCAACTCCATTCATTGTCACCCCTGTGTTCAAGAGGAGTCATTCTGTTGATATCTATTACAATACTCTTAAGCCTTCATTCCATGTTTTCCTTTCCTGATCTAGTTCCATATCTACATTATTCTTTTTAATCATGATACATATTTCGTGTCATTGATGGGAGATACATCAAGTCCCTCCTATGATGGGTTTCTTCCTGTTGACATCAACACATTATCTAGGAAGTTAACTTAGAAAAATTCCTTGGTACCTTGATGCTTGCATACTTCAATGGCAAGTTTCCTCGTTCTCAGCGATAGATTTACATCAATGGCCTTCGACTGAAAGACTCTATGTGGTGTTCAACATCAACTCATTTATTCACACCATATGGATTGTATTGTATTACCTTGATATCCATTAACATCATCGGTAGTTTCTTTCAAGTCTTCTAACATCTTACATCATTAGCTGATAATCAGATGGTGTCTACCATGTTCAACATCAGCTCATTGATTCACATGGTTAGACTCATATGTTGGTTAGTCATGTGAATGAGACAGAAGACCATGGATCTAGTTTCATCCATCTAGGTTGTGATTTCATGATTATATAGAGATCACAATGTACGATGGCCATGGTCATGCAGATAGTCATCCAGTAATGGGTCCACCAATTGTCATCCATAGACACGTATTTTGATCATTGTACAAGTTATGTTAGCTTATATGTTGCGTATGGGTATGCCTCCCTCAAAGAAAAATATGTCATGATGTAAATGTATTGTAATAGATGAAGCTCATCGATTGTTCTTGATATTGACTTGTCATAAGGTAAAGAAATTCAGTTATCAATCATTATTTATGACTATACACTTTAGGGGGCACTCTATTATAGGACATTTTTTCACATTCGGTCAATAGGCCTCCTAATTAGATCAATCAACTTCCTATTCCCCCTTGTCATCATCATTGCACAAAGCCCTAAACATGTAACTTTCATTTCCCAGAGTGTCTACCCTGAACTGCATCATCTGAGCTAGTTTTAGGACCGCCAATTTCAGGACCAACGCTCCCTGGCTTCCTACTGGATAACATTGACAACTAGGTTTATCCACTATAGCATGCATTGATCACCTATAGGCTTCTCCCCTTTTCACCTGTGTTGGTTCTATAAATTTGGGAAAAAGAGAGAAATTACGGAGGCCTCCTATTCCATAAGATTCCAAACTTTGTTAAAACCATTTACCTCAGATAAATCATTCAGATCTTATCCTACCCTACTTTGGAGTTTCCATTCCTTATCATTTGATCCCATCCTCCCATCAAAGGTGGATTAAAACCTTAAATTGGTAATTTTTGATAATAACTCCCAACTTACCCCACTCCTCTATATATTTACAACCTTCCATATGCAAGGGGTTCCTTTTGGAGAGTGAGTTTACCCTAATGTTGTTGTGGTGAGAGGTTTCATTTCATGCATTTAGGGTAATTGGAGGTGCACATTGTGACAAGGAAAGGACAATTCAACCTAGAGGAGCTCTTATACATAATCAACACCTATTTGTGGTTGTAAACGCCTTCCATTTATATTAATGTAAAGAATTTTATGTTTTCCTATATGTGATGTCTTTATTTCATATATTTAAATACCATGATGATCTATTGAATAGAGTATTTAGACGATACTACATATATCTCATAGCTTCTTGGCTTATGTCATCTAATTCTGTAGGTTCTAATTTTTGCAACCAAAGCTGGAATTAGAGCATTCAAGATAAACAAGGACCAAAGCCTGCAATAGATTCCAGGTAGGCTTCATACCGTAATCTATTTACTTTAAGGAAAGAATTGTATTCCTTGTCTCTATGTTGTTCTAGGTTAGCCACCAAAGCTAGGGGAGATACTTTTGTCCACAATCAGAAATCTTGTATAAAAAGTTGTACTCTAGTGTCTTCACTAATAAACCTATTAAAGACAATATCAAGAAATTCCTCATGGAAATTTCCAATAAGTAGGTAATAGTAAATTATCTCTTAGTCTCCTTAAATAAAGAAGTACAAACTCTCTTTCAAAACTCTTTCATTGATCCTTCTTTTGGTTAGGGGAAAAGAGACAAACATTGAAAGTAAATATTATGGGGGAAAAGAAAGAATCTCCTCATTTTTATACAGGTGGCACTCCTCTTTTAATGTGTGGAAAATTGTCATAGATGAATGCAATGGATGAGTGATAAATAACAAACCCAACAAATCTTCCCACAAGGCTCCCATATAGAAAAAAAATAGCCACATGATGAATAAATATGATATTAGAAACCTTGAACAATTCTAAGAGGGGGGGAGGGGGTGGGGGGAGGATGAATCAGTATTATGCTCTATGATCAATTTTACTATTTTTTTTCTTACACAAGACTTGATACATTCGTTAGAATTTAATCACAATTTACATCTTTTAGCATTTCTAAATAGTAAAAGAATTAATGCATGAACCATCTAACACATAAACAAATAACCATGAGAAGAAACACAAAAAATCACATCAAGTACACATGATCTAAGGTGGAAACCCAAAGGCTAAAAACCTCCATTGGATTATAGTATCCATTGTCTTCTTCTTATTAATATTCAAATATTCTTTAACATCTGAATCACTAGCCAACACTAGTATACAAGTCACAACTTTCCAATCACGTGAGCCGCTGCTCACTCTAGGCTACTAGGTATATGAATTTTGCAGGACACCACATGCAGGAACCCACCATTCCTCCAAATTTGGAGGCCACCTACAATAAGTCTTTCCCACCACTCCCAATAATTATTTCCCAACCACCACTAGATGGAAGCCACCATTCCCAATTTCTTAGGCCACTACTTGAAGGATTCCATTGCACCCTGAATACGAAAGCCACCACTTGCCTCACTAAAGACCCCAAACTTCAAGCTCTTCTTATGGACCTCATTTCATCTATTTCCAAACTATGGCCCATTCATGCAATAAACTCATCAATAACTGAATGAAACACCTACAACAAAACTTTTTTCAACACAATCTCAACCACACAATACATCACCTCAACAAAATATGCAACATTCATAAATATGATAAAAAAAAATCAGCCATGTAACAACACATAAACACAATGCTACAACCACAAACTCTTCAATGGAATCCTTGCAACAAGCATGTTAGTAATCTAAAATCTAATCCAATATCTCTAGTGCAACAACTACATCAAAACTCTATTATCCATATCAACAACAACATAAAGCTAGGATCTGCAACACAAATATGTTATGCATGTAACTACACTACACTGTCATCATCCTCTAATAGAAGCTCCAAATATTCTTTTGGATCTGCACTCTTGTAGCTTACATTCTCTCTACATCTAACCGGTTATATTGAACACTCCAATTTTTTTATCAATGATGAAGGATAAAATCAATAGAAAACATAGAGCCTCATAATGTTTGACTTTATCACCTTCCAGAATTAAGACTAACTCAAGTTGAATTTATCCACCAAATACCATGTGAAAATACCTTAGAAAATTCCCCTGGAATTGGTTTGAGTGTGCATACAATGTGGGAAAATACACTTACAGGGAGTAATGTACCTTTTGCACTCCAGAAGTGCATTATAACGTTTGTTCCAAGCATGCTAGGGTGAGTTATAATGTAGTTTTTCCTTCTATTTCCTTAATTGCCTTGTATTCTCAAGCAAAACCTCTTCCAGACTACTCCAACACTTTCTAAACCTGATCATCTTCCCTGTAATCATTTCCCAATCATGTAGATCCTTTGTAAACCTCAGGAACTCCTTAGTAGCATGTCTTCAACCTCTAATCAACATGAAAAATCCTCCAAAATTTTTAACATGAGTGCTAACCTAATTGCTACTTAGTTGACTCAGGTAGACACCCTAGGTTAAATGCCAACAATAGTTGTCTCCACAGATGACTCCTTAGGCAAAAATATTAGGTTGCCATCAATGCAAAAAACATGAGGTCACATTCCCAACCTACTCCCCCTTTGGAGTTGATTTCAACCTACAACCACAATGACAAGCTAATATCCATAGATATCTAACTGACTGGTCTCCAAGTTGCTATGTCACTCTCCCCCTTTGAAATCAATGGAAAAGGGAAGACAAGGATGGTCAAACCAAATGCTAAATAGTGTTGATATCAATTTATGTTTGGATGAAAACTAATCATATCCTCATGCTAACATTCCAACACCATTCCAACAAGCCATACCTCTATATCAATACCATGTGCTTCCTTCTATTACTAGGCTGAAAAAACTCCCCTTGAACATGTAATGGGGTTTCAAAAATCTTCTCCACGTTGTTTTACATGATAGTTGTTGCTCCCATTGCTTCCTTATCACATACATGAGGCTGCTTCTCATGGACCAAAGACTCAACATATACATGAACGAAATGTATAAAATGACTACAGGGCTTGATAAGCCTATTACATGGATACTAGAATGAGATATTAGGGTTGTATAACTCCTCTAAAAAGTCGATATATGGTTGAAGAATGACTCCTCTCTCATGGATGAACATCGTTCATATGACTCAACTAATGGCCATAAGAAAAACATGATAGTACATGGCTAAAATAATGACTCCAAGATCACACATGGCTCAAACACATGACATCTACAACCCCAAAGATGGTTGTTACAACTCTCATCACTCAACATCAATTGCTTCAACGCATTCTTGATATAAGCAATGAATCTCTCCATTGAATCTAAGACCCATCCACTAATAACTAAATAATGAAAAACAACTCAATAAAGGGATTCATATGGATAATACAGGGTTGGAATTGATGATATACAGTGTATAACATATTTTTGTTACATCAAGCTCATAAAAGTTCTTTCGTGGTCAAAATAATGTCCCCTCAACCTCTATTTCTAATTATAATCACACTACTCACAAAGTGAAATCTTATGCTATTGTTTGAACTAAATTACCTCATGTTACCAAATTGAATTAACCATGTTTTAAATAAAATCAAACCAAAGCAATTCACACTGCTTCTAATATTGTACTAAACTCGATTCAATTATCCTGAATCACCCTAAAAATAGAGCAAACCACATTGTTCTTAAACTAAATATCTCCTCACTCAGTATTAAATTAAATTGAAATGCTGGACATGAGTTGCACACCCTAAATTAGATTATATTAATGCTGGATAGAAAACGTCATTGTTCAAAACTTAAGTCTCACTGCTCCAAATCAATCAAATTGGAATTTCTGGCAATAAATCACACAACTTAAGTTACCTGGGTAATGATTTTAAATAAAATAAAATTTGTTCTATGAAAGGACTAAGCAGTAAACACAATCCAAAATGTAAACTACCAATCACAATCCATAGTTAATATATATATCTATCAAACCAAAACTTCACTCATTCCACTATCCTTTAACCTATGAATTAGCCATTTCATGCACACAGGGAGGAATTTGTTTCAAACTTTCATCATTCATCATGAATCAATTATATAAGTGCATAAAATCATTTTAGATAACCAAGATTGGTTTATGTTCTATTCATTGAATACTCCGATTATAGTGAAATAGACTCGTTTTTTCAAGGGAGACAAAGCATGCCTTAGTGTTGAGGCATAAGCAAAATTTATGCAGCAAATGGCAATCTACATACTTAGAACACTTGATACTTTTTCTAATTGATAAGTGTGCTATTATAATGATAAAAATGATCTGAATCAAATTAAATACTCCAAGCCATCACTCAGGAAACTTAATGGATTCATGCAATAACTAAATGGAAATACTAATTCAGTAAAATTTTAACACATCTATCTATCTTAAGCTAATAATGAAGCTCTCTCCCAGATGATAGCAAGCCCTGCCACACCTGGGCAATCTTAAATGATTTGCAGTAAAAACGATTTAGAACATTCAAATTAAAAACTTACAATAGACCATAACTCGCAATAATCTGGTTCAAAACATAGCCATCCTGTATTATTTGGAATAGAGTCTTCAATTACAAAGAATAATGTCTTATAACAACTTCACAACTTAATAATTAGCACCAATTAACTCCTCTAACTCCTTATAGTGCTGGCCTTTATATGCAACAATTCATATACAAAATAGGAGTAAGTCCATACATGGAAAACTCAGAAAATTAATACTAACCCAGGCTCTTTGATCTAATCCCAAATCAACCTTATTTGTTTGAAACAAATGTGTTCAACCAACTTCTATCATTAACGCATTTCTTCTCTGGAGAATCCTCATTATGGAAAAAATTGAGCTTGGCTTTAATCAAGATCTCTTGAACTATGCATATTCAACCTTCTAGAAGTCATGAGGATGTGGAAGAAGTTTACCAGGTCATTCGATTTTTATCCAAACCGTAGTTTTGGCTGAAAAATAGGCAAATCTAAAATTGACCTCATTTTGTACTTAAAACTATGTTGGAATATTCCCATGACCGTAGCTCCTCATGGTAATGAATTTTGCCATACGGTTTCTGGGTTATATGAAAGAGGGTATTTTGAGCACAATGAAAGTCTCAGAATGTCAAGATTCTTCACCATTTGGTAACAAACTTCATATTTTCACCTACAACAATATCATTCTGTACTCAATTCTGCAATAACTAGTTTAACTGCCTTGATAAGAATTTTGGCGATGGAACTCTTCATAAAATGAACTTAGAAAAACCGTCATTAGTAAATCATGACAAAATCTTCTTTAATCATAGAAAATATAAGAAAATTAATGATAACCACCCATAGAGTGTAAAATATGTATTTGGCAGTAAGTTATGGAATTAGGGTACGAAACGAGTTAAAAACATAGGGTTTTAGGGTATGAATGGTGATATTGAAAGATGAAGACATGGGCATATTTAAGGCCCAACACTATGCCAATAGAACTTCTCAGTGCTCACAGACTTTGTCAATGCATCTGCAGTATTCTTCAAAGTGTCCACCTTTACCAGCAACACCTTTTTTTCCTCAACCATATCTCTCACAAAGTGATACTGAACATCAATGTGCTTTTTCTTTGAATGATAAGCAAGGTTCTTTGCCAAGAAAATTGCACTTTTGTTGTCACAGTTTATTCTTATAGCTTGATGTACTAACCCCATACTTGAACACAATATTTGCAACCAAACTTCTTCTTTGCTTACATGAGTGGCTTCCATGTATTCTACTTCTGCAGTTGAAAGTGCCACCACAAACTATCCTTACTCATCTAACTGACTACACCTCCAAATATGTTAAACTCATACCCACATGTAAATCTTCTTTGATCCAGATCTCTAGCCCAATCTACATCAACAAAGCCACAAATGTCCACAACTTTGTCTAATCTTGGTCTTCCTTGGTAGCACAAATCATAGTCACTAGTGCCATGCAAATACATGAAAACTCTCTTCACTGTTGTCCAATGCTCCTTCCATGGTTTTGACATAAACCTACTCAATACTTCCACTGCATGTGCAATGTCTAGTCCAGTAAATACCATTGCATACATCAGGGTACCGACTGCACTTGCATATGGAACACAGGACATGTCCTCTTCCTCTTCTTCTGTCTTGGGACACTGTTCAACAGATAACTTTACACCTATAGGAATAGGAACCTTCACCAGTTTATTTTCTTGCATATTAGACCTCTACAATATTGTCTCAGCATAATTCCTCTGGTTTTACTAGAGCTTCCTTTTTTCACCATATCATTGAATTTCCATGCCCAAAATATAGTTTGCGAAACCAACATATTTGTTATCGAATTTGGAGGAAAATTGGGTCTTCAATTCTTGGATAATTTCTTTGTTATTTCCAATCAAAAAAATATCATCTACAGACAAGACCAAATAAATAACACAGTCACCAACTAATTTAAAATACACAGTTATTTTCTTTGCTTATGGTGAAGGCAAGTCCCTGTATATATGTATCAAATTTCTGATACCACATCCTTGGTGATTGTTTTAACCCATACAAAGACTTTTTTAACCTGCATTCCAGTTCTTTCCTACCATTCACCGCAAAGCCTTCAGGTTGTTTCATGTAGATCTCTTCTTCCAAATCCCCGTGAAGAAATGTTATCTTCACATCCATATGTTCTACCTTAAAATCAAAAGTAGTAGCAGTAGATAAAAGTAATCTAATATAAGTTTATTTGGCAACAGGAGAAAAAATATCACCAAAATCATTTCCTGGCACTTGGGAATAACCTTTTTCTACAAACCGAGATTTGTATTTCTCCACCTCACCTTCTGCATTCATCTTCTTCTTAAACAACCATTTGCTACCAATGGGTTTCCTTCCAGCCGACAACTCCATTAGATCCCAAGCCTCATCTTTGTGCAAAGATACCATTTCATCAACCATGGCCTCTTTCCAGAGTTTTCCATCCTCTGAATCTACTACTTACCCGATAGTTCTGGGACCATCATTAGTAATATATAAAGTAAAATTTGAACAGAAAGAATTTGGATTATACCTTTCTGGCTTCCTTCTTTCTCGAACTAAGTTTCTCACAGCTGGATTTTGTGGCTCTTCATATTTTGATT